>CM067298.1:18498956-18924236 GCA_034231615.1 Meghimatium bilineatum | reverse complement strand
TAAAACTAATTAAACAATTTATAACCAGGACTAAAGCCCTAATTTAAAAATCTAACCAAGTCAAAACAAAATAAGTCATTGGTTGTCGTCAGTCTGTTTTCAGGTCTCTTTCCACAGCTTTCAACAAATACAACAGAGGAACGCTCACCACATGATACGACTGGCAATATGGACAATTTTTGGCATAATCGCACGCATGATTTTCAAATTCCCCCAGGCATTAGTGTCACTCTTAAATTAAAAAAAGCAATACCACCGGAAATAAACAGCTTAATACAACAACTAGCAATATAACACTCTTGCAATAATAGCGCGCACCTCAATTTGCCCAGACCATAGGTCACACTTAGATAAAAGGTATCTTGGCCACATATAAACATCAACTCCACCTAGCAATATTCATAGAAATAAAACATAGCAATAGCACGCACGGCTTTCCAAATACCCAGACCATTAGGTCATATTTAGATAAAAGCTAATACGACCTGATATAACCAAAATAGACTCATGTCTTAGGTTGAAAGAGTCGTGCCTCAGCTAAGAGGCTTTAATCCCCCATTTAACAAATAACAACAATATATATATATATATATATATATATATATATATATATATATATATATATATATATATCAGACGACATTTGTATTCATTCGGCAGCAAATACGCTAACGGGTAGACTATCAAGAGCCACGTTTGTCAGTGGTGAAATGCCGCAAACTTGTTGTTATGAATATGAAACTAGACACGACTCACTTTCTAAAAGAAATAGTTGAGGACTCCAAGGAGAAATGAAGGTTTTTGTAGGGCTTTTTGTGTTCATGTTTGCAGTGTGGCACCCCTTAGACCCTTAGAACAAATGTATTATTATTATTAGTATTATTATTATTATTATTATTATTATTAATATTAGTAGTAGTAGTAGTATTAGTAGTAGTAGTAGTAGTAGTAGTAGTAGTAGTAGTAGTAGTAGTAGTAGTAGTAGTAGTAGTAGTAGTAGTAAGTAGTATATCTAAGATCGTAATATATTATTCAAAGTGATATGTTGATTTTTTTGTATATGAAAGGTATTATTTTTCAGTACTAAATGTAATCGGTAAAGCATATTGCAGTACTGAAGTACATGGTGTCTACAATATCACAGCGCACGTAATTACATTGATGGTAACATTACTTCATATGAATTGTGAGTGTGTAGTTCAGATCCCTGTGGCATCAGTGCATAGTGACTACATAGACACCTGCTTCATGATACACGAAAGATGCTAGGTTGCTATTGTAAACATACTTCTAAATGGAACAAATATAAACTGAATATTGAATCAAATGTTAGATCACTAGACTGCAACATACCATCTATTAAGATAAGAACTGATTACGTTATGTACTTCTCTAAGTATTTCTTGCAATATCTCAATTAGTTATAGCACACACTTGGGACAACATTTTATAAGTGTTCGTTCTCCATCAGTAGATGTCAAAGTGCACGGATAACTAATGGCTCATATTCCTTACTCGTAGAACGTATTCATTATTCGTCCACTCAACAACTCTGTCTAAATTGTAGAAAGTTTTTTCAATTGCTAAATAAATGCGTCATTAATAGCGTGGTTCTATACATCAACAGACACTGGTCTCACTTACCAAGCGACTCTCCATTAAAATGTTGCAAATCCATTATGCAACACAAGAGTATACTTCCAGAAACGTATCAAATAACATTCAATTATTCCAGGCAACTATATTGTTTGACCGTTTGACCACACATATACCTTCCCTTTTCAACATATATATATATAAATAATGATCTGATATAACTAGAGACTGCGGTCAATGTACAAAGAGATTACTTCGGTTCAAGGATTTAGTCGCATATGCAACAATATATATATATATATATATATATATATATATATATATATATATATATATATATATATATATATATCTCGTTTATTTCTTATATCCCTCGGTTCACGGTTATATCTATAAATTGGTGCCATATCATATTGAGAACGTTGCCATCAACCCTGCATATTTCCCTGCAGTGATTTTCTTAGCAATTTAAATACGTTCAGTACTTTGTCATTGCTCTGAACGATCCAGATGTACAAGTGCCACCGGCAGAATTCGAATCTAGTATCTTGACCGTCAAAGATCTGCTCTGTCCGACACCGCAACAGAGCCGGGAGCCGGGAAGATATATATATATATATATATATATATAGAGAGAGAGAGAGAGAGAGAAAAGAGCCACATGCAAGCATAAATATACACAACGATTCATCATTCATTGGCCCTATGCCTTCCGGCGTAAACGATCATGTCTCTCCACAGTCTCCTGTGTGTTATACATTTAAATATAATTTCTGATGTTCAACATCATGTCAGGCTTTCAAGTCATCCAACATTTTCTCACGTTGTCTTCCTCTGTCTCTCTTACTCTCGATCTTTCCAGTTGTTACGGTGTTCTCTAACCAACCTCTTCTCATGATATGACCTTGGAACTGTGATTGTCGTCTTCTAATACAGTTAATAAGTTCTCTACTTGAGTTGACCAGTTGTAGAATTATAGCATTACTCTTTTTAGCTGTCCATGATATTTTCAACATTCTTCTATAAAACCACATCTCTGTGACCTCCATATGGTTTCTTGCAATATTGTCAATTGTCCATGCTTCACTACCATATAACAGTATGGGCTCTATGTAACATTTTAATATGTTCTTTCTTACTTCCATTGATAATGAATTATCACACAAGATGTTCCTCATCTTCTGGAATGCTGCTTCTTGGCTTTTCTGTTCGACTTTTTATCTCAGTAACTCATCTACCATCTGAAGTAATAATTGTTCCCAAATATTTAAACTTGTGTACTTGTTTCAGAACTGTCACGTTGACCTTGATGTTACATTTAGAAGGTTAGATGTTTTAAATGTAACCATCACTTCTCTTTTGAAACAAAGCACTAACACGAAGTTGAATTTCTTGTCAATAGTATAGAAGAAACATCATCATCAGTTGCACGCCTATCAATAGCCGGCTTATCTCCATACGTATCACTGTCAAACCAAAGAACATATCTGTCAATCAAGTATAATCATCTACATCTTAAAGTGAGAGAAATGCAGTTGATGAATTTTATGCTAAATGAGTGGAGAAGATACACAATTAAAAACATTTCAAAGAGGGGTGTTCTCATAGTACTTGAAGATTGGATGGTCAAAATAGGAATAAATGCTTATGAACAGCGGTCTGGCACAGAAGATAAATAGTAATTTTGAGAAGCAAATGAGCATTGAAACTTTGGAATTTGCCAGTAATTGCAGACTAACTGCTGCAAAGATTATATTTCCTCATCAAACATCTAGAAGGACAACGTGGTATTCACTATAACGGAAAATATATCCAAACGGTTAAAACGTTCCATATCTTGTTATGGAATCGGCAGACAGTCGATTTAATGAAATGTTTTGACTGTCTACTCCACATTACACTGTTGCCGTAATGTTGAAATAAACCTTTTGACACTAGTTGGTTTCTTTAATCTAAAAGTTAGACTTTACTGATTGTGGAGAAATGGAATTCTTTATTAATTTTATGAAGTAAGGCGATAAAATTGAATTCTTTGGTGTAAAATTTAATTGTGTCTGGTTTGGAGCACCAGAGATAATAATAAATAAAAAATAAAAAAATACAGGGAGGGAGAGTGGATGGGTGTTATTACCATGATATTACAATATTATTTTTTACACTTTAAAAAAGTTGAGAGTATGACAGATTATAGAAAATATTACACAGCGTATATTTAAATCTTGACCTTCTATTTATTGGATAACAATAAAAGAACGTTTCAATTAGCGAGTCTTTGAACTAACAGCAGTTAATGCTAATTTATGATCAATATATTTATGGAGACCTCATGAAAGAATAAGCTGACCATGAGTACGTTGTCAGAAGATCTGGAAGCAAGTTTCAACATATTCCAATTACAAGAGAATAAACAATTAAGCATGACCACATATCACATTTCGTTGGCTAATGTGATAACCTACAAATACATCCGAAAAATAATGCCAAAAAAATACCGTTTATCTTGTTAAATTTACAATAACGTATAAAAATTATTAATTATAAAGTTAGTAGAAGAGAGATTCACTGACAAATAACAAACATTTTGTGAAGTTTCCATGTTTTGAGAGCGATAAATTGAATCATATATTTAGCAGATCACAAATAGGGGAGTGAAAGAAACATATATACACATCTCACAACAGCTTATCTCGTTATCTATAGTAAGTCGTTATGCGTTATAAACCAGAAATGGAGGACGAGACAACAAAAATTCTTATTAATCGCAGAAAACGATGCAGCAACAGGACAATCATCTTAACTGTTGCAAAATTGGTGCAACGCGCTCTTAAAGACCCAAATAAAACACGCTATGAATAATTCCATGTTCATTTAACTGCTTCACAGCACTATTACTAATGACGCGGTGTTTTAAACGGACATTATCTCACTGTGGGATAGTTTATAATGACAAGGCTTGTTTCCTGATAAGAGACCCAACAAGGTCCTCAAAAAACAGGAAAATTCTGATGCAGAGAAATAATTGCATTCTATTCGGGTTCCCTGAAATTCTCCAGACTCAAGAAAAGAATTGATAACAGAGAGGCATGGCGAAATTTGTGTGTTGATGTTTCCTGAGTGGCGCCTCCTCGATTCTGAAAAGTTATGGGTTTGGTGGTGAGAATGATGATTTGGGTTCCCAATACTGATAATGACAACTCAAATAATGAATTCAATAAGTAAAGTCAGAATTATAAATTAGTTCAAGCAGACACACCCATCCACTTACTATAAATAACAATATCGCCAAATATCAACCAAAAATATTCCATAATTATCTTAAGACGTTCATCAGTAGACAACTGACTGAAATATAATGCGTCTATATTAAAAATTAAATTGATGAGTGGGACTTCTGGGTACCAATTCTTTATTAAAAAAATTGTACTGCGCGTGAATCCCAAACAGAGTCTCTTATTTTGGCTGATGATACTAATTAGTGGTCACATTGAATATAGTTTGTAGTGCCATCCAATTAAAAGTACGGAGAGAGACGTATCAACCAAAATACGTGACGCCATTTGGGATTTGCGTGCATGACTATACTATTCTGGAGAATGACTTGTTCGCTGAGCATTGAGAGAAGAAACTGCACATAATATCATTAGTGCATATCCGTTGTACAGGGAAATGTAAGAGACGGCATGGCCCTCCTACCGAGACGGTGTTACTAATGAACCCGAAATCTTCATGTAATTGAATCACACATGCGCAGTCAGTATAACAGTGTGCTATGACTTGATGAGTGACAGAAGAACTATGCAGAAATAAGGATAAAGAATGTGATTACTTGTTGTTTCTTCTTCCGTGTTCCTTCTCAAAATCCTGCAGATTAGCAGAACGAAGTCTGGAGAACGGAATGCGTTGTGATATGGTTGACAATTTAGTTGCAATATATGCGCCTTCCTCCAGATTTATCCTACTTTAGAATTGTTTCTGGATAGCTGTGACACTCAATCGGATGGGACAGCTAGAACCACATCTAAAATCTCATGAGCCACCTCCTACGACATGCATGATAGGTAACATTGTTGATATTCTTTGCTCCCCTTTCTGCTCTCTCAAGACACCGGCATTTTCTGTTGAAATATTCTTTTCAAATGACGAATAATAGTAATTTTAGTGACACACTAAAGTATTTCACTGGCCAACCAATACATTTTAGTGACACAATAAAGAATTTTCTGGCCAACCAATACATTTTAGTGACACACTAAAGTATTTTACTGGCCAACCAATACATTTTAGTGACAAACTAAAGCATTTTACTGGTCCACCAATACATTTTAGTGACACAATAAAGCATTTTACTGGCCAACCAATACATTTTAGTGACAAACTAAAGCATTTTACTGGTCCACCAATACATTTTAGTGACACACTAAAGCATTTTACTGGCCAACCAATACATTTTAGTGACACACTAAAGTATTTTACTAGCCAACCAATACATTTTAGTGACACAATAAAGCATTTTACTGGCCAACCAATACATTTTAGTGACACACTAAAGCATTTTAGTGGTCCATCAATACATTTTAGCTACACACTAAAGCTTTCTAATGGGCCACCAATACATTTAAGTGTTACACTAAAAATTGTTTTTACACACCAAGTAACTTAGGTCGCACACCAGCACATTAAAGTAGCCCACCATTTTTTTTATGAGCACTACCTAGCATCCTAACCTATGATCTCCGAAAACACAATTTTCTACTTGAAAATTCTAAAATACGGCTTTTTTTGTGTGCATTATCCCATAAAATCTATTTCCGGGCTGTCAGCCATAATAGAGGTTGCTCTCCCTTGAATTAAATGCTTCTGTATTTTCTGAGTACAGTGATTTTTAATGTTTGTGCTTCATTAATTCTGTTTATTATCAGTATTTTCACTAGTTCTTAGTTTATTAGTACTGATGACTATGATGACGATGATGGTGAAGATGACGTCGATGATGATGATAATAATGTAACTCAAAGTTACTATGACTCGACCACTCTTGTTTCCTTTGATAAAATGTTACATTCTGCTCCATATTAGTGTTTTACGGATATTACATTTTATTCGTTGGTTTTCCAGAGTTTTTGTTTTCACATTCAAAATAATTATTTGACTCCATGTGGCTATTAAGGTACAATGTGTTAAGCTGTCCAGTCTTCTACTCAATGTGAAAGTTAAGGTACAATGTCATGAGCTGGTCAGTCCTCTACGCAATATGGCTGTAAGGTACATTGTCATGAGCTGGTCAGTACTCTACTCAATATGGCTGTAAGGTACATTGCAATGAGTTGGTCAGTCTTCTACTCAATGTGGCTGTAAGGCACATTGCCATGAACTGGTCAGTATTCTACTCAATGCGGCTGTTAATGTTCAATTACATTAGCTGGTCAGCCCTCTAACATGGAAGGAATTTTGCAGATACATATTTGCAGTCTCGATACATGTTGCAAACGAAAGGGTTTATAATATAATATAGATGTGTTATTCGCTATTGTCCCTCAAATCTAGATACATGTTGCAAATGTAAGGTTTATAATACAGATTTGTTATTCGTTATTGTTAGTGCAGTCTCGATACATGATAAAAATTCTTCTTTTTCGGCGATCATTACTCAGTCAGGTTGGGACTTCGGATTCTATGATATAGGCTGCTGTCTGTTTTAAAGTGTCCACTGTGCCATACAGTTTCTCTTCAACACTGATTGGGGTGGGCCATGTCTTGTTTCTCAGGTCTGCATACTGGGGACATTCTTGTAGGATATGTTCTGCTGTCATATTTGCAAGGCTGCAATGGCAGAGCCCAGTTGTCCCTATTTTGAATTTGGTGTACAAATGATGTCTCATTTTGTTGTGACCAGTTCTGAGACGCAGCAGGATAACCTGGTCTCTTCTGGACAGTTGGTAATACCCGTCATCTGCATTATATTTGGGGTGGTCTTCTTTCCACTTTTTGTTATAGTTGCCTTTAATGATGGTCTTCACTTCTTCATAACTGACCAGATAGTCTTCTTGAGGTAACTTCCCTCCTTCTTTTGCCAGTCTATCTGCACCTTCATTCCCTTCAATGTTACAGTGTGCCGGTATCCACTGGATCACTACTCTTTGGAAATTATTGTACAACTGAACTAGCACTGCCCTCAATTCATTCAGTTCGGTGTTCTTGTGTAGCTTCAGTGCTGTTATGACAGAGAGTGCATCTGTTAGTAGTACAATATTCCTGTGCACTTGTTCTTTGTGTTGTAAGATAGTTTCTGCTGCTTTCTTGAGAGCTTCCATTTCTGCTTTAAAATTGGTTGAGAGCTTGCCTGTAGCTATGGCTAGAGTAACATCTTTCCCGCATTTTAGTCTGAGGGTCACTCCTCCACCTCCATTCTCAATTGCGTTTGTGGCCGAGCCATCTGTATAGGCATGAGTCCATGCATCTTGTGGGTAATTAACTGCGATGTGTTGTTCTGTGATACGCTTTCTCTCCAATTCTGTCTGAGTTCCTTTCTTTTCTATACCTTCTATTTGTTCTTTTAGTTGTGGGAGTCTGTATGCCCAAGGGGGGATGATACTGACTAGTTGTATGGGCCTTGGTTTCGCTTGTCCTATAGTTGGTGCCTTTTGTATCAGTTTCTTTGCATGTGCTGAGATGTTGCTCCTCTCCAGCCTGCTTTTGCCATAGCCATTAATTCTTTGGTGCATAGGATGATTCAGGAGTCTCTTGTATTTTTCTGCTTGTTGAACTACTTTCATGTCTCTTCTATCTTCCATTGACTGAAGGCCAGTTATTGTTTCTAATGTATTTATGGGTGTAGATTTCATAGATGCAGTGATAATACGTGTAGCTTGATTCTGGGTTTTGTTTATTTTGTTGAATTGCGTTTTAGATGCTGTGGCCCAGGCTGCGATGCCATACTCTAGTACTGGCCTAACTCTACCTGTGTATAGCCTTTTCAAGATTTTGCTGTCCGCTCCCCAGTTTGTGCCTGCTAACTTTTTCATTATTGCCATTCTATTTCTGGCTCGTTTCTCTGCTTTTTCTGTCTGTTTTGCCCATGTCATTCTAGAGTCAAGGGTAATTCCGAGGTATGTTGGGTTCTGCTCTAGTGGGAGAACGTGATTGTTTATTTTTAGTGTTGTTTTCTGTACCTTGTTGGATAGTGTGAATATTGTGTGTGTGGTTTTCTTTTCATTAATGGTAAGCAACCATTTCTTGGTCCAGCTTTCTAGTTTGTGCAGTGCCCCTTGCATTCTATTTTTTGCAACTGCTATTGTCACCCCTCCTGTCCACAAGGCCAGGTCATCTGCATACATTGCAGAGTGTACCCCAGTTGGTATGCCCTCCATAATATCATTTATGTAAATTAAGAAGAGTGTAGGGGATAGTACACCTCCTTGCGGGACACCTTGTTCTAGTATTTTCTTCCTGCTACGTTTTCCCTGTACTTGCACTCTAGCTGTTCTTTTTTCCATGTAGTTGCATATCCAGTTATATAAGTGTCCTCTGATTCCTAGTCTAAGGAGCTTGTTCTTGAGTCCATCTTTCCAAACTTTGTCAAATGCCTTCTCCATGTCAACCCACACTGCAAGCGTATGTTTTTTTTCTTGGTATGCGTCTTCAATCTCTTGGGCTATGTAGGCGACCTGGTCCTCTGTTGATCTGTGTTGTCGGAAGCCGCTCTGTTGTGCTGCTATGAGTTGTTTTCCTTCCAAGTGCCACATGAGTCTTCTGTTGACCATTTTCTCCATTAATTTGCCCATACAGCTGAGGAGACTGACAGGTCTATAACTACTTGGGTCGAGTTTGTCTTTGCCTTGCTTTAAAATGGGTACCATGATAGCTTCTTTCCATGCGGTGGGCACCTGTCCTGTTCTCCAGCTAGTATTTACTATGTTTAGAAGTTTTCTCTTTGCTCTAGGCCCCAGTTTCATAAGCATCTCATTGGTAACCCCATCTTTACCTGGTGACTTCTTGAGTTTAAGGTTCTGTAGTGCTTCTTCTAGCTCAGTTTCCGTAAATTTTGCCAACATTTGCTCTTCTATAACCATAGGCATATCCTTTAGTCCATGGATTTCATTCTTGACTTCTATTTTTCTTTCTTTTGGTATGTTTATCTGGCTCACAGTTGCATAATTTTTAATGAAAATGTTTGCTGCTGCTTTTCCCGTGTGCATTTTGTTATTATATTCAAGTGTTATTGGAGGTAGGCTACTGTTTTCATCACTCAATGCCTTGGCAAGTTTCCAGAGTTTGTTTTCATCTTTGTCCATGTTAAGGCTCTCGGTTTTTTTCAATCCATCTCCTCCTTGCTGATGTTTTTACCTCTCTCTTGTATTTAGCTGAGGCTGCCTTGAGAGCAATATTGCTTTCTGTACTCTGCTCTGTTTCTGCTAATTCTCTGGCCATATTCAGTTCTTCTTCAAGCTTTTGTATTTCTTTGGACCAGTACGGTTTGTAGTTTTTTCTTGCCCCTCATGGTATTGCGTCTTTTGCTGCCCTAAGTATTGCCTCAGTTAGCTTTTCCGTCATGTTCTTAATTTATTTTTGATGGGTGTTGATAGGCTCACTATATGCGTCTGAGAGTTTTGCAAATTTGTCCCAGTCTGCTCTCTTATAGTTCCAGCGGGGAAGAGGTTTCTGCTCTTCCTGTGTGTAGTTAAGGTTGATAGTGAGTTTTATTGGTTTGTGGTCACTGTCCCCTAGCTGGTTCATAACTATTCTACATATTTTATGATACAAATGAAAGTGGTTATACTATAATATAGATGTAATATATATATATATATATATATATATATATATATATATATATATATATATATATATATATATATATATATATATATATATATATATATATATATATATACATATATATATATATATATATATAGTAAGAAATGTCTTATTTGAGTATTGTTAATAGACAACGCTATCAAATGTGATACTGGTTATTACGTGATGACTAATAAATACGATATTAGGTTATTAGTAACAGTTTATACTGTCAAAGGATCAACCACAAAATTATTTTCTGCGAAAAACAAGCAAATGAAGAAATTTAATGTCGTCTCAAATACTCCGAGTACAGATCACAGGAAATAGCTCAGGAAGGAGAAAGAGTTAAAATGATCACCGTCGTAAGATCTAATCCTATCACATATATTATATATTACTCTATACCTTTGACGGTATAGGTGTTTAGTATTACTTGTACACTGAACCGTCACTAGAAGCTAATGACACGTACAGCTGCAATGATGAAAGTCTTGTGATCACAATGGAAGCAGACGGTATGTTTGAAGTTGCATAAACATATGTCTTAATTTCTCATATTTTCACTATAAATAAATAAATAAATAAATAAATAAATAAATAAATAAATAAATATATATATATATATATTCACGATGATAAAAGAAGTCTCAAGATAATGTTCGGCCACCATTTTAGGCTATGAGGGCCGGAATTAGATTTTTCGTGTGATATATGGTCAAATTGTTGTTACATTATAATTAACTTATCTACCTTTGAGTTCGCGCAGTAACCATAAAAGACAGAATCAGAAATGAAAACATTAGAAGACTAACGAACACAATATAAATCCTGGATTACATCAGACGACAACATATTCAGTGGTTGTGACATGTTTCCTTCTTCTTCTTTGTCGTTCATTCTCAAACTTCCGTTAGATCTCTCTGTAGAGTGTAGCAGGATAATGGTCCTTCTAGATTTTCAGCAGGATATGTAATCCAGAAAATGGAAATGCGTTGTGTAGCCGTATTATTTGCGCCAATGTCCCGACGCATTAGTCTTCGGTAGATCACATGCTTATTGACTACAATCAGATAGTGCCTCTCAAAAGCATTGATGTACAGACACAAGGTTACAAACTCATGTGCATAGATCCAAATGATGGATTATAACAATAAAAGATTTAACGTAAACAAAAAAATACAAATCCCACAAAAAGGCTGTCCCCAGAGAACTCTTCTGCCCCTGACACTGAAAAACATAAAGGTGCAAAACGCCAAAAGAAAGAATGATAGATGGCCCCAAAAATACTTTTTACTTAGTTCTTTGTTGCTGTATGTATTATTTTCTGAGCTCTGCGGTCAGCGCAAATACTATTTTTGGAACAGCCTGACGGGTGGGAAAAACATGACTTGACGGGCCGCATTTTTCACACAAGCGGTTTGTGTTATCCACTGACTACAGCAATAAAATATTAAATTTATTAACATCGCAACTATAACTAGCAAAAATAACAGTATTGTATTTTTGAACAGAAGATATGGACTTAAGACAAAGACAATACGAAGGAAAAAAAGAACCACATTTTCAACAACCTTTCTGATTCCATAAACAAAATAGTCCACAGAAAAGAAATATACGTTATGGGAGACTTCAATGGCAGAGTAGGAAACAAAAAATCATAGGACGAGATTTGTCTTGACAGCTTTGGCGAAAAAACGGCGAAGAAATGATCAACATATGGCTAGAGCAGGGATTAAGGATAACAAATACCTTTCTCCAGCATAGAAAAAGCCACATCAAAACATGGTACAAGTGTGACAACTTAAATCAAGCATCGCAAATAGATTTCATACTTATTAGGCACAAACAAAAATTAAGATAACCATGAATGCAAGAGTACTACCTAACATCGAAATAGATACATACCACAGACCAGGCATATTACCAGATATAATACCACCTACACAAGCACAGTACGTGAATAAATCAACTAGACAAACAAAGATATAGGTGTGAACCTTCGCAAACTACAGGACGAAACAATAAGAAACAACCTACACCAAGAAATGACTAAAGTTTATGAAAAACCACCAACCGCATTTGGCAACATACAGAACGAATGGGTAATTTTCAAAATATCAATGGCAAGTAATCTAACAATTTTATGTGGCGCCAGAAACAAAACTATGGGGTGTTATAGAACTGCTTGGTTTAATGAGGAAATCAAATAAGCAATCAGTATAAAGATGCACACATTCAAAATATGGGTAACAACAGGTAATCAAAAGGAACATGTTCAGTATCCTTTAGAGAAAAGAAATATCAAACAAGCAATCAAGCAACCAACCGAAAATGAGTGGAAAAAATATGGTAAACACCATCTGACATATGCACCAAAAGACCACGAGACTTCTTCAGAAATATAAAAGCAATGAAGGTTAGAGATCAGAATTATAACACTACGACAGTCATAAAAGCAGAAACGGTACCCGCATATTCAACGAGGAAGACAGGAATACAAGGTCGTTAGAGTATTTTAAAAAGTTCTACAACCCATCAACCAACACAAGAAACTATACTTTCATTCCAAGATATTCACATGTTTCATAACCGGAAATACTAGTCCGTGAAATATAGGAACATATTAAGAAAGTCCGCGAAACAAATCACCTGGCGTGAATAGCATAACAACTGAAGCCATTTTGGCGTGTAAGGACGTTGGTATAAGATGGTTAAAGAGAATACTCACAGCAGCATGGTCAGAAAAACAATTACCAGATGACTGGAAGAGAGCAATAATTGTACCCATATGGAAAAACAAGGGCAACAAAAGAGAGTGGGACGTACAGAAGCATATCTCTGCTCAGCCACGGGAAGATATACGTAAAAATCATAGAACAGAGAGTAATACCAGTAATAGAACCCCAGCTAAATAAGACACAATTTTGTTTCAGGAAATGTATGGGATACACAAATGCTATTTTTGCGCTACAACAGCTGAGAGAAAAGACACTTGAATACGAACACCAAATAAACATCGCCTTCATCGACCAAGAAAAGCATTTGACAGAGTAAAACTTTGGCTAATATTGGAGGACTATCAAGTACATGGACAATTACTAGACAATATAAGAGATATAAACAAAAACTGCCAGAGAGCAATCAGAAATACTCAGAGCACAACAGACCCATTAAAAATTATTTTTTTAAAGAACAATCCTTTGACAATACTGCGCCGCCCGTGTGTTGGCGGGGCCCGAAAGGGGATCAAAGAATAGCAACACTGTTTACCTTCCACGCATGTCATAAAAGGCGACTAAGGAGGTTATCAGATGGAGTTGGCTGTCCCATCCCATATAGGGTCAGTGACCCAAAGCCGTGCTGAAGTCGGATGTGTCAGTCCGAAAGGCGCAGATATCGCAGCAATGCTGTAAACCATGGCAAAACCCATTCCGTTCTCCGGACTACATCCATTATTCTGCAGGAGTTTGAGAACGAACGCAGAAGAAGGAAGAATACTGCGCACTATCATCACTACTGTTCGTAACATACATAGACAGAATAACTAAAGAAGCAAACCCAAGAAACAAATTCACCCCTGCAGAAGCATCAAATGAAGATCACTGCTCACTCAACAAACTGCTATTTGCAGATGATCAATGTTTGATATACGAATCTGAAAATGAACTACAGCGACACACACACATGCTCCATACAACCTGCGAACAATACAACATGAAGCTAAACACATCTAAAACAGAGACTATGAAGATAGCAGAAAACCAGGCAAGTTAAATTTATATGTCACTGGTACAAAACTAAAGCAAGTCCTAGAGTTTAAATACCTAGGAAGCATATTTCCGGAAAATGGCACACTCGAAAATGGCATATTCAGGTCTTCTTCAAGCTTTTGTATTTCTTTGTATTTCGGCACACTCGACAGAGAGATTGAAACATGGTGTCGAAAAGCCAATGCGGTGACTTACTAGCTGTCACCAATACTTAAACACTCAATAAATCTGCATGGCTACATAACAATTGATAAACAGTATTTTTATACCAATTATGTGTTACCAATGTCAAACATGGCCCTTGATAAAGACACTAGAGAACGAGATCACAGTTTGCCAAATGAGATGTTTGAGGACAGATATACACGCCACGAGAAGAGACCGCCGAAGAAATGAAGATATCAGGAAAGACGTAAAGATTATCTCAAGTTAAAACTGTATCGAGAGGCAGCAAACCAGATGGTTTGGTCACGTCAGGAAAATGCATCATGAACGACGAGTCCTTCGTGCATACGTTAGCAGAAGACCGGGATACAAGACACGAGGAAGAACAAGAACTGGATGAGCAGATTCAATCACAGAAACATTAAATAAGATACGTGCTTACTATGGCCAATGCACCTGAAATGACCAACGACAAAAAACTTCGAATCCCCCCCCCCTTGCTTAACGACACAAGTGAAAATGACAATAGATAGACATGGACAAAGATTCAGGAGCAGCACGACGAAGTGGCTTTAACTGGTACATTGTTTTAATTCTACAATCATTCACAAATTTCCATAGACTGAGCTGGGCGTGTTTTCTCTGCATGCATACTATGTTTCTAGCGATGACGAAGCCAAGAATATACATTCGGACATGTATATCAGTATTCATGAGACCAAGTGAGGGCTAATGTAAGACAGCCCCCCCACCCCCCGCCCTTGCCCTGAGATCCTGTATTCATCAACCATCTTGCACCGTTGTAACACAATGTGATTATCTCCCTATTTGGGGAATTAGAATTCCTAGTTCAATTCGGGTAGAGATTGCATTGCGGAGCAGATATCAAATAGTTATGTGATGATACGTGTATGCTTTACCAGCGTAATATATATATATATATCATTAGCGTATTCTATTCAGGACGTAGCCTTCAACCCAGCATTTTTTGACTGTAGTGATTTTCTTCTAGGCACTATAAATACGTTCAGCAGTTTGCCATTGTTTTCTAAACGGTCCGGATGCTCAAATGCCTGTGGCGGGCAATTAACTCTGTACCTTGACCGTCACAGACGCGCTCTGTACCATATATATATATATATATATATATATATATATATATATATATGTATGTGTGTGTGTGTGTGTGTGTGTGTGTGTGTGAGTGTGTGTGTGTGTGTGTGGTTGGTTGGTCAAGTACGGAAAACTTGTTTACTTGAGTTGCAAGGCGAGTCGGTGCCGATAGAATAGACCTGGTTCAATTTCCGTAGATTTAAGAATCATTTTTATTTATCCTTATGCTTTCTACTTGAATTTACTTCTGCAAGTAGTATTCTTCTATGACCAAATAAATTTTCCTTTCACCCTTATACGCGTGGCTATCGACTGTAAAGGCGTTTGATCAGAATGAATTAGGACCCCGTTCGTTACATTTATGATTATTGTTTAGTTTTAATTAATCGCTATTTACATACTTGGAGTAGCATGCCAAAATGTGTCAATAGAAGGCACGACAATTTGCCACCTAGTTTATGTTTACGTTTTATCTGGAAGGTGTATCGTATTGTCGATAGCCACGCTTAAACGTAGCCCTTAAGTATAATTTATACTTTGACCAAAGACATTGCCTCTATATTCTTTAATGTAGCCCTTTATCGGAGGTGGGCTTCTTATTTATGTCGGCGGGCCAGATTATGATTTGTTTAATGGTATGAAGTGAATTAGTAGTGAAATATTTAAAATAATGTAATCTTGTTGTAGCGCCCATATGTATTCCTTCACAATGTAATCTGGCTACCAGTCCCCATATGAATTCTTTCACAATGTAATGTGGTTCCTTTTCAACGCAGCGGCATGCCACTCACCGACAGTGCCACGCATGGCAAATAAGAACTCCGTAGTAGCTTCAAGCGCTCAGGAAAACCCTACTTCATTAACAGGACGTCGCGGTTGGGATTCAAACCATCATTCTTTATAAAACAACGGCAATTTCATAACCATTAAGTTAGGACGTTACAGAAATCATGGATATAACATCACAGTATGTTACACGAATGTATTATCACTGCAAATGTCCCCAAAGAGTAGAAAATTGATAAGTTCGTGAAAATGCATCCAACAGTTACATTGAGCAAAACTACATCCCATAGTTATATTGAGTGACACTACACCCAAAAGCCACATTCATCAAACAACTACATTGAGTGATACTACATTCATGAACTACATTGTGTGACACTACATTCAACAGCTACACTGCGTGACATAACATCCACTAACTACTTTGAGCGACACTACAACCAATAGATACATTGATTGACACACCCTCCAATAATTACATTGCGTGACACATAATCCCACGGTTACATTGCGTGATATTGCATCCCACGGCTACATTGAGTAACACTGCATCACAGTTACATTGATTGATACTGCATCCAACAGCTACATTGATTGACACTGCATCCAACAGCTACATTGATTAACACTGCATCCAACAGCTACATTGATTGACACTGCATCCAACAGCTACATTAATTGACACTGCATCCAACAGCTACATTGATTGACACTGCATCCAACAGCTACATTGATTGACACTGCATCCAACAGCTACAATGAGTAAAATAATCTTGTGGGAAGCGAAATCTCCTGAAAACTTCCCAATTAAATATAGTCACAGAAGAACACCAATCTGGAAGTGAATGTAAAAATCCACCGTCTGTCATAGTAAACAAGATATGCTACTTTAGGGTTCCATCATCATAATAATAGGCCTATAGATGTGCTTTTTGAGTGCACCTTCAAACAGATAAGCACATTCTCAACAGCTGGCCGTATGCGAACGTTCTGAATGTCAAACCTGTGATATATAAAACATAGGAATATAAAGCAGCAAAAAATCTAAAAAACAAAATGACTATAGGTTGAGGATTTCTTTGTCTGAATAACACTCCCTCATCTCATTAGTGCAAATACTTTTGTTTTACTCCATGTCACATAATAGGGGGCCTCTTCCAAATGTATAGCACACTGTTGAGAATTAAAGTATTTTTGGTATGAAATAACGATATGGAGAGTTGCACATGCGGTTGCGTCTGTATGTCTGGGATCCTGTATTCCTGTATATGTTGCAGATATAGACATGTTTCAAGTGAAATAAAGAATAAGAAGAAGAAAATTTAGCTTGTAATTCCTTGAAAGAGACACGTAGATTCGCTCTTGACATCTGAAATTCGGACGCACTCATACATAAATAAAAAAAGAACATATATATATATAAACTCAACACATAAAAGATCACTGTTGCGAAGTAAAGCATGGAAGTGAACAGAAAGACACATAGAGCCAGTCGGATGGACTGGCTGTCATTCTAGGGGTGTGTGGATAAGCTTGCTGGTAAAGGGACTGGTATGTTAGAGCACGGGTGAAAGGCAGGTAGACAAACACACACACACACACACGTACGTTTACGCACGCGTGCACACACACGTATATATATATATATATATATATATATATATATATATATATATATATATATATAAACTGATCCATTTTATGGAAACATAGACAACAGGAAACCTAGACAACATAATCACTACTTCGCACCGTTGCATATAAGAGAGTTAAGTATGTGTGTATATGTATAGAGAGTGTGAGAGAGGCAGACTGAACGAACTATAGACAGACAAGCAGAATACGGATAGAAAAATTTACAGAAACAAATATAAAAGCGAATTCATGAAGTACATGAAAACGAATGCATGGATGGATGAACGAATGGATGTAGAATGAGCAGATGGATTGATGAATGAATGGATGGATGAATGAATGGATGGATGAATGAATGGATGGATGTATGAATGGATGGATGTATGAATGGATGGATGTATGAATGGATGGATTAATGAATGGATGGATGTATGAATGGATGGATGTATGAATGGATGGATGTATGAATGAACAGATGGATGGATGAATGAATGGATGGATGTATGAATGGATGGATGGATGTATGAATGAACAGATGGATGGATGAACGAATGGATGTAGAATGAACAGATGGATTGATGAATGAATGGATGGAAGATTGAATGGATGGATGTATGAATGGATGGATGTATGAATGAACAGATGGATGGATGAATGAGTTGATGGATGTAGAATGAACAGATGGATTGATTAATGAATGAATGAATGAATGAATGAATGGATGTATGAATGAACAGATGGATGAATGAATGGATGGATATATGAATGAACAGATGGATGGATGAATGAATGGATGGATGGATGTATGAATCAACAGATGGATGAATGTATGGATGGATATATGAATGAATGAATAGATGAATGAATGAATCGATGGATATATGAATGAACGGATGGATGGATGAATGAAGCGACGCATATGCTGACTAACAGACGAAGTTGACGGTTGAGAGGTAGACATGCAGACAGACCTAAATACAGACGAACAAATGCAGACAGAGAAACAGACATATAAGTAGATAAAACATGTGTTTATATAACTATAACTTGTTCCATAACATGTTCTCAACGTCTTGTCTTCCTCATCAATCTTCAATCGTGCGGCTTATATATCCCATTGTCACTTGCAACCGTGTCTGAGGAACTATTATGAACATCGCAAAAAAGGAATTCCTGCAACTGTGTTGATCTGACGTTTGACCGGAGTATCAGCTGAGATTAAACCAACATTGAAATGGCTTTACGCAATTATTGACTATTTATAATACCTTCGGTTCTTCAGACACACACAAACACGTGAGCGCACATATTATAAAAATAGAGAAAACCGAAGTGAGAAATACATCTTATTTGAAAATATTATTAAACAGAAAATGACGGATAGAAAAAAAATTAAAAGAGCAAACGGACATTTATAATGACAGAATCCAATTTGAGAATATGTGCTTGAGAGGTTTTTGTAGAATGCTGTCAATATATTCAAAATGAGGGAAGATAGAAACGAATATTTCAAGATAGGAGACAGTAGATGTACAATTTTCATGTGCAAACTGTTAAAAAAAGTTATGTAAAAATAACGAGAGGTGAAACCAGTTTAACAAAGTTGGACATTTACAAGTACATTTTTATGTATAATGGTAATTATAACAATAATAGCAATAATGTTTAGTTTTGTTCCCGGGTTAGATAGTTTCTTCTTTCTTTCTAGTTAGTTTATTCCTGGATTCTGTATAGTTTGTTAATAATTTTTAAATAGGTAAACGTGTCCAGATGCACTCACAATGATTTACACTCACGGGACACAATGATTTACACTCACAGGACACAATGATTTACACTCACGAGACACAATGATATACACTCGCGGGACACAATGATTTACACTCACGGAACACAATGATTTACACTCGCGGGACACAATGATTTACACTCACAGGACACAATGATTTACACTCACAGGACACAATGATTTACACTCACAGGACACAATGATTTACACTCGCGGGACACAATGATTTACACTCACAGGACACAATGATTTACACTCACATGACACAATGATATACACTCGCGGGACACAATGATTTACACTCACGGAACACAATGATTTACACTCGCGGGACACAATGATTTACACTCACAGGACACAATGATTTACACTCACAGGACACAATGATTTACACTCACAGGACACAATGATTTACACTCGCGGGACACAATGATTTACACTCACAGGACACAATGATTTACACTCACATGACACAATGATTTACACTCACGGGACACAATGATATACCTTCACGGGACACAATGATTTACACTCGCGGGACACAATGATTTACACTCACGGGACACAATGATTTACACTCACGGGACACAATGATTTACACTCACGGGACACAATGATTTACACTCACTGGACACAATGATTTACACTCACGGGACACAATGATATACACTCACGGGACACAATGATTTACACTCGCGGGACACAATGATTTACACTCGCGGGACAATGATATATACTCACGGGACACAATGATTTACACTCGCGGGACAATAAACACTCGCGCGGAACAATGATATACATGACAACTTAGTCAACAGATAAATAAGTGTGGATGGGGTTTTATTGTCAATATGAATGACTGAAGGTGATTGCGAAATCGTTTGCCTGAAAATCAAATATAAATTATGACTGTGGCATTACATTATTTGGTGACTAAAATACAAACTTGCACAAGTGATACCATCAGTTTCCCAAGTGATACCATCATATTCCCAAGTGATATCATCAGTTTCCCAAGTGATACCATCAGTTTCCCAAGTGATACCATCCGACTTCCAGGTGATACCATCATATTCTCAAATGTTACCTTCAGATTACCAAGTGAGACAATCAGATTCCCAAAACACGCTGCTTTAGATAAAAAGGTGCACAATGAAGAAACAAATAGATCAAGTTATGGAGCAATTCACCTTTCCAAACGATTGCATTGTTTACTGCCCTTGTCATGCAGAGGCAACGAAAGAGCAAACTCATGACGGACAATTACAGTATTAAAAGCAGATAGTGCCAACCTAGGGGCACTCATTGATTTACTAAGATGATGCCGGAGTAATAACGTGCACATACAGAGAATGATAGAAATGAAGATAACGCGGGGTGAGGGGAGAAATTGTGTCCACTCTGGTCAGTTCTGACCATAATCAACGTCTGACTAAGACTTTGAGTATGTATATTACTCTGTGATGGCTGCTGGAGCGGAGATCGGACAACGTATTGAAACATCCTGTGTACCGTAATGCTGGATTCATGAAACAGTCTTAATAATGCATTTCTAGATTATAGATTGCTCTCAGTTTCTGAACAGTGATTTCTTGGTTTCAAGACCATTCCATAGGTGCTCCGATTTCATATTCAGTATGTCCTTCAGCATATTGTAACTGTCTGTTCCGCTTCTGTGTTAGATGTATAACTCTTCTTGTGATTCATTATATACCGCTCGTTTCTTGCAACACCACACTTCACTCCCAGATCATGAATTCTAGTCATAGACAAGGAGAACAAATACATCCCATATTTTCCAACTGGTCTAACTCCTTGATTGCATTAAAATACCAGCACAGTCCACTGATATACCACTAGTCACTGTGGTGACGCTGGTAAATCTGTCTGTTCTTTCATTTCCCCAAACACCCACCTGCCGACAACCGACACCTCAAGCACTCTGAGATTCCAGCAATATCACTGCCATATTCACCGCCGTCACCTGCATCGCCATACTACTATCGGTTATATACTAGAAAAAGGCACCACTTTCTTAACTAATACGTTTCTATTTGTATTTAGTCGTGAATGTGAAAAACAATGCTCACGTCTTGAGAAACAACCAATCTGTGTAGATAAAAATATTTCCTTTTGCGGAATTCTGACTAATCAGAGCCTGGACTTCTGAATATATATGTACTTGTTAAAGTGACGACGTGAAAACTACTTTAACGTGTTCATAGTTTTTTTTATAATATTGTGCTCCTTGGTTTATGAACAATTTTATTTCTGCTTTCTCGATAGTTCATTCCTGATTTATAGAAAATTTGCAACGACTTATGGTTATTGTATTTCTGGTGTCTGGGTAATTTGATTTTTGTTTCTGGATAGTTTGTTCCAATTTATAAATAATGTTTCTGGTTTCTTTACAGTTCTTTTCTAGATGGCTGTTTCTGGTGTCTGCATAGTTTTTTCTGACGAATATATTCCAAGTTTATAACGAATGTATTTCAAATTTCTAACTAGTATATTCCAATTTTCTAACCAGTGCATTCTAAGTTTCTAACTAGTGTATTCTTGATATCTATATAGTTTGATTCTTGCTTGTAATTTAGTTTAAATTTTTAGATTAATATACTGGGATCGACAACTGCCAAGTTCAAGCTATCAGAATTGTATTAGCTAACGATACAGAACCTTCTGTTAATATACTCTGCATGGCGTTTTTTCAGTCCACTCCTTGTCATTTCTAGTTCCTGTTCACTTCTATTTCCTGGTCACTTCTCTTTCCTGGTCACTTCTCTTTCCTGGTCACTTCTCTTTCCTGGTAGTATATTGCTATGAATTGTATTTTCCAAGAGTGGGTCTCTGTTCATTTATCTGTGAAAAATTCCAGAAAAGTTCCAAGTGACCATGACCGCATTATGTGTGATCAAGCGACAAGTACTATCGGCAACGAACAATATTATATGCAATGTGCAAGTTTTGTACGTTACAAATGCTATTTGCATTTCAGAGATTGATTAAATTAACGTAAAAGCAGTTCTTTTTATGTCAATATCACAATTTCATATCATATACATTAGCTAGTACTTTATGGTACCCGTATGGTACCCGTATGGTACCCGTATGGTACCTGGAACAGTCGCCGAGACTTTCATGTATCAAATAATTTTTTTTAAATCGGAGCAGGCACGTCTTTGACTAAATGTGAGAGGATTATCGTTCGAGGATGGCTGGTCTCCAGTAAAGACTTGTGTACTCAAAATAAGCATAACCTGATTTTTTATTATTTCAGTGAATTTTATTGGTCTTCCTTATTTTTCTTTAGCATGGCATGCCACTAAAAGTATATAAATAGTGGCCGACGAAACACAGGACAATAACTAAAAACATAACGAATGAAGACTTGTTTACTTCCTGTACAGAGGTCTTTGTTGCCGACCGTCTCAGTCCTAGCATATCAATTTTATAAACTTTCATCAGTATGCACTACTTGAGCTCAAATCAACTCAAAGTGGTGTGAATTCTTGGTGGGGGGGGGGGAGCTATCTGGTTTTTATAACTTTCTGTAACATGCAGAATTGGAGTCAATGCTTCATTTTTTCCCTGCCAAACATCATTTCCAGTTAGAGGTGTCCATTGCCATCTAGTCTCGAACCATGGTCATTGCGATGAGTTGTGCAGATAGATATGAATTCCCTATCATCCAAGGGGGCTCTTCATTTATTCGAGGACATCATGTTCGCCAGAAACAGGAATCTCCCACGGAATAGGGTATGTAAATATATCCATAAAAACATTTTATTGTTGTTACTAAAGTAAACATGTTTTAACTAAATATTACAGATTCAATGTAATATTTGTTTTGGCTTGCAATTTATTTATAGATTTGTGTGTGTGTGTGTGTGTGTGTGTGTCTGTAATTCAATTAATTTCCTTGGTTTGATATGCAATTTCTCGTTTGTCATTCGTGTTTTCTCATCCTTTCTTTCACTTATTTCCAAGATATGTTTTAGTGAAGAATTAAATCATCTTAACGTGAAGCACGATCTTCACTTCTGAGAACGTGACTCCTTTTGGATTATATCTGATCACATGATCATCAAAAATAACTGTGACCGCAGGTCAGTTAAAAATGTTATCCGGATCTCCAGGAGTTAGTTCCCCTAATCTTGTACTATTAGTGCACTTTTAGGTGATATTTCATATTTGTTAGATAACCGGTTAAATGTGAAATTACTAAATAAGTGTGATTTAATTGTACAAATCTTCATAGCGCAAGTATTTGTATTTTTTGTCTTCTGTTCGTTTGTACACAGTTGCACCAGCCATTGATAGTTTGTTAGGCTTCTTCCAGTAAGACTACATTACGTAAATGCTATTTTTATACGGTTTCAATGCAGTACTACTACCTTTTATTGATTTTTACATTTGGTCGGTGTTTATCATATGTTGATGTTCTCTTTCTATCTATATATCGATGTATATATCTATCTATTGTCATTTCCACTTATGCCGTTAAGCGTCTATCTATTCGCTAAACCCTTTGTTGCCTTTCAGCGTCATGGGTAGAAGGGTTTTCTGGAGATGGTCCTCATGTGTGTTGAGTATATTATGAAGTTTGTCGCCTCTTTCGGTGGCCCATCGTTTTCGTTTTCGGTCTCTATGTCTGCATTCACTGTATCTGTGTAGCATAGCTTACTGTGGTATGCTGTCTGATGGTAGTTTGCTGATGTGTGCAAACATTTTATCTGTTGTCTCTTAATATATTCCGAGGTCGGAGTGATACCGGTTCTTTGTCTAATGTCTTCATTTCTCACTCTGTCTCTTAGCAATATCCCTAGGTTTCTGCAAAAGCATGCCATATCAGCTGTCACAAGTATAAGTTTATCTTGTGCTGTCGTTGTCCATGTTTAGCTTTGGTAACACAGCGTTGGTATAATAATTGTTTTTAATAGTGTTATTTTGGTGTATAAATCTACATTTTTTTCTGCCTATTGGTGTCATTTGTCCTAGGGCTTGGTATGCTTTACTACATCTATTGTGTATTTATATGCTGCTCCTACCGTCTGTTGTTATATTGCTTCCTATGTATAATTTAATATTACTAGTAGTCGTCTCCAGAATACTCTTCATGTTACTACTAGACATTGTGTTCTCACTGACGGTTTGCTAATCCTGTCTCAGTCTTGTATCAGGAAATTCACATGGCTAAGCGTCATGGGGGGAATTCGGAGTTTTTTGTCTTCGGCCATTTGCGTTGCATTGGCCATGGTAAGCCCGTGTCTATTTAATGTTTCTGTGATTGTATCTGCCCATCTAGTTCTTGGTCTTCCTCGTGCTTTTTAACCCGGTCTTCTGCTGATGTATGCACGAAGGGCTGGTTGCGCATGTTCCATTCCCATGATGTGACTAAACCATCTGGTTTGTCACCGAGACCGCACACATTTTAAGTAGCAGTGTTGACTCGTTTTCTGAACACTACTTCTATTTTTAACACACACACACACACACTGCCGGATTGCCAATCCAGTCACAGCGGCGATAGATTTCACTGACTTGGTCTTACATCAGGAATAAATTAAATGTTATCCATCACTGTCGTTTAATTATATTTAATTAAAATGTCAGGTCTAGAATTTGACTAGAGCAAAGTAAACGAAAATATACAGGATAAAAACTGAGCTTCACTGAGTGCATCCGGAAGGAAATAACTTTGTTTTATCAAACGCGAAACACTCTGACCTACCATGCATATGATTCGGATAGAAAAGATGGATGTGGAGTTCGATACTTCATCTCAGAGAACGTAAAATTGACCCAGAAATGTCATACGAAGTTGGATGTTTGGAACTGAATTTTCATATCCCATTTCTCCACATCTACTCATGTTTTGTTATATTTTATTTTTCATTTTTCATCACCAACTGTCATCTAACCTGTTATCTCTTATTGATTGTGCCATTTTCTTGCTACTTCTTCTCTGTGCACGATCTTCCTCCTCATCTCTGAGTTTTTCTTTTCTTAATAAGGATTTACCAATGAGTTCATTTTACATCTCACTTTACATGTTTTGTTTGGCATGTTTTAATCTCCTCTTGATCCTACACTTTTATGCCTCATTGATACCACACTCTATTACTAATTAATGAATCCAAACTAGCTATTACTTTTACTTGATCCCACATTCTACTTATTACTTCTCAATGATCATCCACTCGATCTATTGCTTCTGCTTGACCCCACATGTCACTATTACTTCTGCTTGACCCCACATGTCACTATTACTTCTGCTTGACCCCACATGTCACTATTACTTCTGCTTGACCCCACATGTCACTATTACTTCTGCTTGACCCCACATGTCACTATTACTTCTGCTTGACCCCACATGTCACTATTACTTCTGCTTGACCCCAGATGTCACTATTACTTCTGCTAGACCCCACATGTCACTATTACTTCTGCTTGACCCCACATGTCACTATTACTTCTGCTTGACCCCACATGTCACTATTACTTCTGCTTGACCCCACATGTCATTATTACTTCTGCTTGACCCCACATGTCACTATTACTTCTGATTGACCCCACATGTCACTATTACTTCTGCTTGACCCCACATGTCATTATTACTTCTGCTTGACCCCACATGTCACTATTTCTTCTGCTTGACCCCACATGTCACTATTACTTCTGCTTGACCCCACATGTCATTATTACTTCTGCTTGATCCCACATGTCACTATTATTTCTATTTGACAAGAAAATGGACATACTACTTCTCTTTTTACATAGTCTTGACATCCTTGACACAATAATATACCTATTACTTCTCCTTGACACAATAATATACCTATTACTTCTCCTTGACACAATAATATACCTATTACTTCTCCTTGACCCAATAATATACCTATTACTTCTCCTTGACCCAATAATATACCAATTACTTCTCCTTGAGCCAATAATATACCTATTAATTCTTCTTGACCCAATAATATACCTATTACTTCTCCTTGACCCAATAATATACCTATTAATTCTTCAAAATTCTTGAGACTAACGGGAATTGAACAAGTCCGTTCAACGGCACCAAATCTCCTAGCAACAATTGCACACGCGTTTTTCCGTACTTGACTAACCGCATCTCCATAAAAAGATGCGATGTCGTCAAGCCATTCAGACAGTGAACACAAGGTCACCCGAACGGACCAATCGAGACAAGGACTATTACAACAACAAGAAACATCCGTACAGGTATTGAAATATCCTCAGTAACAACAAACACATAACATAATATCCGTATTAGTTATACAAGGGCCGATAGGTCTTCTTGTAAACATGGATAACATATATAGACAATATAATTTTGCTTCAAATAATTGTTTATACAAGTAAATTTAATTTGGTAGCCAGAGGACAATTTTAAAAATTCTTGAGACTAACGGGAATTGAACCAGTCCGTTCAACGGCACCAAATCGCCTAGCAACAATTGCACACATTTATTTTAATAGTCCTTGTCTCGATTGGTCCGTTCGGGTGAGCTTGTGTGCACGGTTTGAATGGCTTGACGAAATCGTATCTTTTTATGGAGATGAGGTTAGTCAAGTACGGAAGAACGCGTGTGCAATTGTTGCTAGGCGATTTGGTGCCGTTGAACGGACTGGTTCAATTCCCGTTAGTCTCAAGAATTTTTTAAATTGTCCTCTGGCTTCCTACTTAAATTTACTATTAATTCTTCTTGATCCAATAATATACCTATTACTTCTCCGTGACCCAATAATATACAAAATAAAGTTCATTGAAAGAGTTTTATTTCACACATGTAAGGTGGCACTCTAGTAAAACTGGATAGAAGAAAGCAAACTTGGTCAATATCAGCAGCTCATTAAATCAATTTTTAACGCAAAAATAAAGTGTATTTCTAGATCTCTCATCTCAATGTCTTTTGATGAAATGTCTTTTGATCTAATGTACCTAAAACTTACTGACACTACGTTTGCATAAAGACCTGCAGTAAATTGATGGTCCATATTTCTAGACACCATATGATGATTCGAATAGGTGAATGTTAATCAATTGTCCTCTTGTCTGCATTATTCAAAATCTTAGTTTACGTTTGTACTTTTAATTACTCAGCTGGATTTATGAAATATCTCCTTTCTGCTTGCTGTTTCAGAACTGCACTGGAATATAACTGAATGAATTGTGGAACAATTTTGTGAAATAATTGTTGCAACTGACGAAATCTATTATATGTATGTAATAACTGTCTTCAACATTGAACATGAATTCAGCATCCAATAGTTGTAACTAATAAAGATCAGGCAAATAAAATACTTTGGACACATTGAAAGACATGACACCCTTTTGAAGACCTTACTTGAGGGTAGTCAAAGGGAAGCGAGCAAGAGGTAGGCAGAGATACAAGTGGGAGAGTAACATTACACGATGGACAGGTTACAGTCTAGCAGAGTGCACCACCAAGACAAGAGACAGGAGATGTTGGAGATACGTTGCAGCCAACCTTCGTTGCGGAGACGGCACTTGATGATGATGATGAGTTGTAACTACTGTCTTCAACATTGAACGTGAATTCAGCATCCAATAGTTGTAAATACTCCACACAATAACCATCTTACAATAGATGTGAAAATGTGAATTAAACGAGGTATAATACCACATATATGCCAGAAATGTAAATTCGTTCACGATTTTGAACAACCCACATTTACCAGAGAATGGTATTGTTTCTCGTGTAAAAGATTATAAATATAGTAACTTCTTCATGTACATTTTGTTGGTGTAAAGCAAACACATTTGCATAAGATGCTCACACAATGCTATTGGATCAAACGGCATGAGCCCATGGATAGTTGGATTAGCAACCAAGAAACTTTAACTATACCATAATATATAAACTTGTAGAATTAATCTTTATCATAGCGATTTTCGGATGCCATATTGGCTGGAATATAGACTATGAAAGATTATGAATCTCACAAACGTCTCTGTATTTTTTCACTATCTCAGTTTCAATGTCTCCCTTTAGTTTGCTATGTTTTCCTTGCTATGATGTAAAACTTCTGGAACTATTTATCAATATAGTCTTCAATTTCATCCTCCATATGTATTATCGTTTTCCACGTGTACCTTCTTTCATCGTGGTATTCTGGAGAAGATATGTGTTACTAACTATGAGAAATAGTTATGTTAGCAATAATAAAAATATAACAATTAAAAAAGTAAACATAATAATAAATATAAAGACATAAATGTTGATAAAGACCTATTGGGCCGAAACGTCTATTCCTTGTATTTCCTCGAAATAAAATTTTATTTAACCCATTTCATTTATGTTTAGGCCTATTATATTTATTGGATTTCACAAGATTTCTGCGTATAATCAACTTATGGAGTGTTGTTAAATTATATGCACAGTTCTGTACTTTATGCGCAGCTGTTCTGTACTTTATTCCAAAGCCGCAAGTCCTCCTTGCTACTATTAGAATTGAACTAAGCAAAGAGGACTGAAACACTGTAGTTGAGCAATGTTTACAGAAAATTAGCGAATCTGTAAATCGTCAATGCTAGTGTCCAGCTGTCAATAGTAAACGTCTAGCAAACGGGAACCTTGATTAAACCAAAACAGAAAACGGAATAATTGGCGCGGTGTTTTGGTTAGTCAATAAACGAGTTAGTAGTTTTGACAATTCTTGCAGACAAGAAAATCTTGCACTTCCAGAACCAGATGAAGAAAATAAATCGGAGATTGTGCTGAGGAAAAAACTGAGAAAGCTCCAAGATGAGACTGCTCCAGCTTCAATCAATCAAAGCCTTTAGACAAGTGTTTCCCAACGTAGTTTCATGTCTCACAGAAGGGAGGGGGCAATTTGATAGTTCAGGAAAGGGGGGGGGGTTGATTATTTAGTAGAGAAATTCATGGGGGAATAATATCATTTAGAATATAAAAAATATGTATATGTTACAGGGGGAGGGGGGCATCCGAATTTTAGAAATATTTAGGTGGAGAATGGTCATTTAAAAAAAACACACACACACACAGCTCTAGATAATAGGTTCCCAAACTTTTTCGGACCACCGCGAACTTGATCTGTCATGTGACTTATTTATTCCAGAACGTAGTCTTTCTTACGAATCTCCTGAAATCCCCGCGGTCTCTAGCAAGTTGTCCCGCTTCCTCTAGCGACATGTGCACGCGTTCCTGAATATCTCTTGTCCAACGACAACTTGGTCGGCCTCTTGTCTTCTATCGCCTTCTCCAACAACTCTTTCTATGCCATCGTCTCTCTTCACATGTCCGAAAAAAATTTAACTTCCTTCTTAATATGGTGTTTAAATGCTAGCCTTCTTGAATGCTTGTTTTTACTAACACGTCTTTGTTGATCTTTTTTTGATATTCACATCATCAAATATATTACAAAATATATCACAAAATCATGAATATAATTAACTGTTTATATATATATAAATACTCAAGTAAATACTCAAGTACAGACAAGGAGATACGTAACATGTGCAGAACAGGGAAAAAGCAATGGAAACAAAAGAAACAAAATGCAGTGAAATAGAGGAGATGTCAATACAACAGAAGACAAAATTAATGCATAAGGAGATAAGGCTGATCACAAATAAGAAAAATCCTATAAATGGCGGTGGCTGCATAAAAGATAAAAATGGTAAAATAATATTTGATAAAACAGAAGCACTCACAAGATGGGCAGATTATGTAACAGAACTGTTTGACGACCAACGGAACAAAAAACCAACAATACACAACAATGATGGACCAGCAATACTGAAATCAGAAGTAGAACATGCAATAAATTCAATAAAATGTGGAAATGCTGCAGGTTCTGACAACATAACAGCAGACATAATAAAAACTCTAAATGAATTTGGTGTAGATACTATCACAGAAATTTGCAATGACATATACGAAACAGGCCATATACATAAAGACCTAACATCATCAATATTCATATCACTACCTAAGAAGCCCAGGGCTGTGGACTGTACAGAATATAGAACAATAAGTCTAATGAGCTATCTAACTAAAATACTTCTCAAGATAATACATGAAAGAATTAAGAACAAGATAGACATGGAGGTCGGTGAAGAACAATTCGGTTTTAGGAAAAGCAAAGGAACCAGAGAAGCTATACTGAGTATCAGGCTAGTGATAGATAAATATATAGAAGTCCAAAAAAGTATCTATATTTGCTTCATAGACTACAGCAAGGCCTTTGACAGAGTCCAACATGAAAAATTAATCAAATGTCTTCAAGAAATAGGCATAGATGGAAAAGACACCAGGCTGATTAGAAATATATATTGGGAACAAACTGCATCAATAAGGTGTGAAAACAGCTACTCTCCGTACATAGAAATAGGAAGAGGGGTAAGACAAGGATGCATTTTATCACCAAGCCTATTTAATATCTACACAGATAATATCTTTAAAAATATAGAAGAAATACCAGGACTCAAGATCAATGGGAAAATAATAAACAACATTAGATATGCAGATGACACTGTTCTTTTAGCAGAAAGTGAACATGAACTACAAAGACTAATAGATCAAGTCAATAAATCAAGTAATGAATATGGACTGGATATAAACATTCAAAAAACAAAAACCATGATAATCAGCAAAAACACAGAAGAACAGGAGGTAAACATAAACATACAGGGAGAGAAACTACAACAAGTAAAACAGTATCAATATCTTGGACACATAGTCACAAATGATGGCAGATGTGAAGCAGAAGTTAAAAGGAGAATAGGAATGGCTAAAAGTACCTTCAATTACATGAGGAAATTATTAATATCTAAACAAATTACAAACAAGTTAAAAATGAGAATTATAAAATGCTACATCTATTCCATATTAATGTATGGCTCAGAAACATGGACACTAAATAAACAATTAGAAGACAAAATTGATGCCTTTGAGATGTGGGTATATAGAAGAATAGGGAGAACATCATGGAAAGAGAAGAAAACAAATAAAGAGGTTCTAAAAACACTTAATATGAAGAAAGAACTACTAAGAGAAATAAAGATCAGGCAAATAAAATACTTTGGACACATTAAAAGACATGACACCCTATTGAAGACCTTACTTGAGGGTAAAGTCAAAGGGAAGCGAGCAAGAGGTAGGCAGAGATACAAGTGGGAGAGTAACATTACACGATGGACAGGTTACAGTCTAGCAGAGTGCACCACCAAGACAAGAGACAGGAGATGTTGGAGATACGTTGCAGCCAACCTTCGTTGCGGAGATGGCACTTGATGATGAGGATATATATATATATTTATATATATATATATACAAGGGAGCAATTTGACTGTTCAGGGGAGAGGGATGCCCTTTGATTGTTCACGGCGGAGGGGGCCCTTTGATTGTTCAAGGTAGGGGGAATCAGGCGTTGGGTGGAATAATACAATTTTTGAATATAACAAATATATATATATATATGTTACATGGGAGTAAGGGAATTATAATTTTTAAAAAGAGGTGGGACATGGTTTAAAAAAAAGATTGAGAAACACTGCTCTAGAGCCTATAGGGTGTTTACACATGCTTGAGTACATAAGACACGGGCAAAAATATTCCGTTTGTCTCTATCATTTAATGTTTTTAACCTCATTCCATTTGTTTGTATTACATTAAAATATTGTGAATTATTTCATGTTAACTCTTCTCAATGTGTTCATATACTGTCCCTTTTTTCTTTTACACTGTTTCCATGATATTGGTCTTTTAGTTATATCTTTAACTGGTTTCCTGATCGTGTGACTAATCCATCTATATTTTCTTAACCTGTATGCCCACCAGATCTGTGTCTGTTCATCTCCATGTGTCTTTCCTTACTCTTTATCTTTTCCTGCCACTGAATTTATTTTCAGCTTAAATGAGGAAATATAAAATAAAAACTAAATAATATACGATATCTTAAATGAAATAGATAAACTACCAAAATGATAATGTGGCTAGACAGTAAATTGGATACTGCTGAAAAAAATCGCATTATCTTAAAACTCATGGGAACATTTGTATCATACGATGGAAAATATATCTGTTTGTTTATTTCGATCCCTAGGATTACGACTGATGAAGCTCTTGTTTACTATGCGCATTGTTTTCTATAGGGGTGGACCGGATCCCCACAGTATTCTTTCATACCCACCAGACTGCAACTGTCAGTAGATATAGCTTTCTTTCATACCCACCCGACTGCAACTCAGCATATACAACTTTCTTTCACACCCACCCGACTGCAACTCTTAGTACACATAGTTTTTGACAGTCTGACGTTATTTTTAGAATAATAACTAGACAATAATAGCGCCCATTCTTGGACAATAAGCCAGATTCATATAACTCTGCTTTATTTGAATGTACATCGTGGACAATAAGTCGACATTCAGAAATGTCACTGAGAACAATAATGCTTCGACCACAAAAGCATTAGCAAATAACACAAAGCACCTGAAGCACAAAATAAAGATTTTAACTCTTAATATATCAAGTGAGATATTCTTTACAGAATGTTGTCTTCGTCGTGGATTCTCTGAACGTCTCTCTGTCCCGGGCAAATAAGCCTGCATTGGCTAGAGACATGTCCTTACATTATTCTATGTCTCTGGTCCATCGTCTTCTTGGTCTTCCTCTTCTTCTCACTGGCACTCTGCCCTTTAGAATCAGCCTTTCTATACCATCATGTCACTTTAAATGTCCAAAATACTGTAGCTTCCTTCTTATGATTGTATTTAGAAGCCAAACTTTATTTGGCCATGTGACGTGTTCCTTCTAGAACGTTGTCTTCCCAATGAACTCTCTGAACCTCTCTCTCTCTCTTGGGCGTTGTGGCTAGCATTTTCTAGCGATGTATTCATGTTATCTTTAATATCGTCAGTCCATCGTCTGCCCTTTCTCCTCTACCCAGGTAATCTTCCCTCCATTATTTGTCTTTCTAAACAGTTGTGTCTCTTTATATGACCTAACAGGCGTAGTTTTCTTTTTGTTATTGTGTATAGTAACCAACACTCTGGAATCTTAAATGTATTTATAATATCTGAGTTTCTGATTTTTTTCCTTCCATGATATTCTAAGTATCTTTCTGTAGCATTTCATCTCGAAGGCGTGGATCTTCTTTGCCGCTGTTTTACTTAGGGTCCAAGTTTCACAGCCGTATGTTGCAACCTGAAAAAATAAAAGTTCGTAACATTAGCACTTTCGTTTCTATTTTGTTGTTTTTCCATACGTTTTTCAACCGTGTTATTTTGCAATATGCCGTTGCCAATCTCTTCCTTATTTCTGCCATGTAGTCTCCTGCACCGTTGATGTTTGCTCCTAAGTATTCAAATTTTTCCACACATTCTATCTCGGTATAGTCTATTCTGATTTTTGGTTGTTGTTCTGTTATATCTGTTGACATGATTTATTTTTTTTGCGTGTTTAAATACAAGTTTTGTGATTCTCTATATTTCTTTGTGTTCTTGATTAGTTGTTCCAACCTTTATTTAGCTTCAGTAATTTCAAAATATCAATGCTCTTCTTTTTCTCTGTCCATGATATTCGCAGGATTTCTCTGTACTACTTCATTTCAAAATAATTTATTCTTTTGGATATTGTCTTGTTTAAAGTCCAATTCTCGCATCCATATGCTGCCACTGGGATAACACATGATCTTGAAATGTTACTTTAGTGTCGTTATTACTACTTTGTCATATTTATCTCATTTGTGTTAATTTGAGTGTTGCAATTGCAAGTCTTCTTCTAATCTCTACTGAACAATCTTCTGAACTGTTTATATTTGCTTCCAGATATTCGAATTTGTATACACATTCTAGTTCAATATTGTCTATGTTGAATTTTGTATGTTGTCATGCTTTTTGTTTTCTGTACGTTTTTGGATCTCGCTGTATTTCTTTGTTGTTGTGATTAGCTGTTTCAGTCCCTCATAATTTGAGGACTGTGTCATCTGTATATCTTATTTCTGGAATCTTGTACCCTCGATATTTAATGGATGAAACTCATTTTCCTCTAGTTCTTCTCTTACATTTCTCATTATATTATCTGCATAGATGTTAAAAGGATAAGGGTATAGAGTGAACCCTTGTCTCACTCCATTTTGACCAGCAAACCATTCAGATTTTTCTCCCTCCACTCTTACTGCTGCTTGTTTTTCGAAATATAGTGTTTCAATAAGATGTATTATAGTGCGTTCATCAATAGTTGATCACGGATATTATCTATTATCTCCGTAATTACTGAGTGTATGGGCTTCATATTTTGCATGAGTAGATTATTTCATAACCACGTTTAAGATTTATGATTAATTACGTAGCATTTGCTACGTATGTCGTTTCTAAGGTAATATTGATTTGATTTTATGTGAAAACGAAATTTTACAGTAATTATGAAGTATTTATAATGTAATCTTTTTTTTCGTTGTATTGAAATTATATGCAACGAGATATAAAGTTAACAGTTCAACATTTTGAATTTGTAGTATTATTTACATTCTTGCTAATTTAAAATAAACGTAAACATACATTGTACTTACCATAGTCATGATGACTATCTTCGTTCTAGTATGAACATTCTAAGCACTTGTGTTGGCATTCAGGAATCTTCGATAAAACCATTTTCTGACTTCATGCTACAATGTGGAGAAATTCAAAAGTGTCCAGCCTTTAATATTATTAGTTCAGACCTTACGTTTCCCACCTCTTCTCCGCACTCCCTCTACTTTGCACTTTGCACTTTGCACTCTACCTTGTTTTAGAGAGAACTTCATTTCCATCAAATTACTAAATCACAACAGCTTACTACGTTTAACGATTGCCAATATGATCTTGTTGTCCAGCAGGAAATATATTATATATCAATATCTCATATATCCTTACAGTGATAGATATATCACTTCGGTTGCGTTGTTTTCATATGTTCACTATTATATTAATGTTATCTACATCCTTCTTCTCGGTCTTCCCCTGTCCTTGTTTCGAGTTCTTATTTTTCTATTCATAATCAGATGAAACGTAAAGATCGATAATTGTAATTGGTTGAATAAGGAGTAACCCATCTTTATGCCAATATTCTATTTCCATTTTCAATATATGGTCTTAATATTATATTAAGAATGATTTGTCAATGGTGGAGAGCATAGTATATGCAATTTTCTGAACATAACTAAGTTTGAAGGTTTTATTTTCCTTTCCCACTGTTCCCTTAATTTTAGCGCAACAAATTCTATTGGATTTAAATGTGAATGGTACGGTTGTAATGTTACGCATCTATGTCGATGCTCCTGTATAATTTTATGAATGTGGAAAGTCTTTACTCTGTGTGCATTCTTTACTAACAACTGCAACTCCGGTTTCATGGCAATATAATTCATTCACCGATGACATCTTCTTATTTTATCGTGCATTTAATTGGCAAGTATATTTATGCTTTGCCTAACAGCCAATGAAGAGTTGGAGAGAAACTAAGCAATAAACAAATAAGACGTATTCCCCCCCCCCCCCCCCATTGACAGAAAGTATGTTAATCTGTACCGTAAACCCTTCAACTTTTATGACTATCAATAAACAAGTAAGCTACCTTTAAACAGATATTCTTAGCGACTACTGCGACAAATCCGTTCAGCCTAGATAATAAATAGTCATAAATCTTTAACGTGGTTATGAAATAATACACTCATGCAAAATATTACGCCCATACGCTTAGTAATTACGGAGATAATAGACAATATCGTTGTTGAACTTTTGATGAACGCATTTTAGGAAGCCCATGTCTCCCATGATGGACCATAGTTGGTGATGTTTAACACAATCAAACTCCTTGGTGTAGCCTATGAAACACATATGTAGATCTAAGCTGCATTCTCTACATTTCTTAACTATATACCTCATGTTCAATAAATGATCTCTTGTTCCTCTTATTAATAGTAAACTATTATACACACTATGTACTACACACACAAAAACTATAATACAGGGTGTGTGCCCTATTTGCGTTTTTTTATATTGGTATATAGTTTTTCTATAATCCCATTTATTATCTGTTACCTTTAATACTGCAACTGTTAATCATGTGATCATTCTAACATCATTCATTCTGGTAACATATACTTTCCAGTATGTAGTCTTCTGAATGGACGATTCGAATAAATGAACATCTGCAGCCAAGGATATATGAACGCTAGATGTGGGGAAGTCCGATCTAGGACTGATTTTTTCTCGTAACCGTTGCACCATATGAACATTATGTACCAAAACAAATTGAACAATAATGTAGAATTTTCACATCATTCTATTGTGCAATCTATCATGTAGGACACACACAAATTTGAGTAAAACAAGTTTTCAATATTGTGAATACCTGAAATCTCTCCATATCTATCTATAAACTTATAACCCGTCAGAGTCCTAAGGGCACCACATTGGATAGCTCATAACGCATAGTACTCCAACGATTTCTATCTTCAAAGATGCGGATGAGTGAGGACAAATCTTGTTCTATTCATTCCTTGATGTTGTCTGTACATGTGTTTATTTGCCCTCCTCTGCTCTCTTTCTCTCCCCCCCCCCTTTTTCAACGGTTTCCTTCAGTATTGGTTTTGAAAAGGAATCATGTCTGCATACATGTCAAAAACATGCTAGTTTTCATAGTTTCACTGTTGAAAGCAATGGTTCTTGTAAACCTGCATATATCTCTATTTAATTCCTTACGTACATATTTGTCATATACTCTATATAGGAAATTTGGTATTCAAAAGCTAGTCACCGTCTCTCCATGTCCGCATTGAGTGTCTAACTCTCACAACCATACAGCACAACAAAAAGCACTAGTGAGCTATAAATTTTGATTTTCACTCTAACACGGATGTTGCTTTCCCAAACCAACGTTAGCCTTGACATTGATGCTAAAGCCATCTCCAGCCTTATTTGTAATTCTGCTTTACATTTTCCATCGCTGCTGTACATGCTAGATTCGAGGTATGTGAAAGTGTTCACCTCCCCAAGCTTATATCAATTCATCATGATGTTGATGTGTTCTTCTGTGTCTCTGCTGTTAACCATAATCTTGCTCTTTCTGTGTTTATTTCCATTTCGTACTTGCTGGTAACTTTTTCCAACTTTGCTGTTAACTCTTGTAATTCTTGTTCTAACCCAGCTATAAGATCAGTATCATCAGCAAAACGCAAGTTGCAAAAAGGACGAATCGAGCAGCAGTTTTGTTTTTGGAAACGTCGTAAAAATCAACAAATCTTTGCTCTATTCTATGATTCAATACCTAAATATTATCCTCATTTGATCCTTACATAACACACATAGAGTCTCGTCCGCTTGAATGGAAATAAATGGAAACTTGTTTATTTCACATTTGATACGCTCGTTTAAAGCATCAGTTATTATTTCTATTAAATCATTTTGAATATCTGGAGAAGTGCCTTTTAGAAATGAAGACGACGGCAAGTGATCTCTTATTATGGACTCATTTTAAGCTATTAAATCTAATAATTCTAAATAATCTCCTTTGCGGCACTTTCATATTCTCTGTATCCACGGAATGCTAGCTCCTGTTACTTGATTGGTTGCTGATCCAGCAGTACATGTGCTCATGCCCTTTAACCCAAACTTTGTTATTTAAAAAAAAAAATATAACCGATTAAATAAGTCGCTGCAAGTATTGTCTGTTTGATGACACAATCTCATTATGTTTTACTGCTTGTAGTCGTACAGCTTCGGACAGCACATGTTCGATTCGTGTGTCGTCCAGCTAATGAAGTCTCCTTATGTAATAGATGTTATTAGGAAGATTGGTGTATTACTGCTTTTCTAATAAAGTTACTTAAATCACAAATGCCTTCCTTGTACAATTCATCGTCTTTGGCCCCCAAACAATGGACATACATAGCAAAACATTTTTCTGTTTATCAGCACAGCCAGTTATCCAAGGACATCTGTCATACCCAGACGATTGAACATATAGATTTCTATTATTATCTACCCCAGACACTGAATGGTAATAAAGCAGTGTTACCCAACTTTTTTTTTTACCATGCCCCACCCTTTCTAAAATGTAGATGCCCCACCCCTATGTAGTATATACACATTTTTAAATATTAAAAATGGAATTGTTCCCTACAATGTTTTCGAAATTACCCACCTGAACAATCAAATTGCCTCCCTGTGGGCGTGGGCCCAACGTTGGGAAACACTGCAATAAAGGGTTTAACGAATAGATAAATTATTATGAAATTCTTTAATTGACAAACGCGGAGTTGGTCTCTGCAATTTCAACACATATGATAAATTACACACAGGAGTTGTCAAAAGAAAGTTAATATTTGCGTCTGGTAAACTTACTTCTTCAGATTTCAACAGTTGTACACACCGCAATTAATTACACACACGTTGAAATAATAGCGTATGGCTTATGCACAGTGTAACAGAGTTTTTCAGTCTGCAATTCTCAGAAAACGCGTCATCATACATTATGTTTAAACCTTTGATTGGTTTGAAGGCAGAGTTATACCAGCGCCGCATATATTTAAAGATCGACGGGTTTTCCAGATTGTTCTTCAACAGGCGTCTTCTTTTTTTCCTATTCTCACAAGCTTCTTTTGTGGACGCCAAATCTCCTTGGCGTCAAACTTTCAGTGCAAATATATAGTTTTTTATGGACGCCACGGGCTTTTGGCTTCAAACTGCAAGGACGGATACTTAATGTGTTCCTCAAGGACGAATACTTAATGTGTTCCTCAAGGGCGGATAATTAGTGGTGATCTTCAAGGGCGGATAGCTGTTAAATAACGAATAAACCAGCTATTATCTTTGTGTAACGTTTTTAGCAAATAGATATTAATTTGTGTGGGATATTTACGTTGTATAAAAGGGACGCAGAGCGTTTTGACGTCCAATGATGCTACGCCTATCTATCTATATATGATATATCTATCTATCTATCTATCTATATATCTATATATCTATCTATCTATCTATCTATCTATATATCTATATATCTATCTATCTATCTATCTATCTATCTATCTATCTATCTATCTATCTATCTATCTATCTATCTATCTATCTATCTATCTATCTATCTATCTATCTATCTATCTATCTATCTATCTATCTATCTATATAATTATCTATCTATCTATGATATATCTATCTATCTATCTATCTATCTATCTATCTATCTATCTATCTATCTATCTATCTATCTATCTATATATCTATATATCTATCTATCTATCTATCTATCTATCTATCTATCTATCTATCTATCTATCTATCTATCTATCTATCTATATATCTATCTATCTATCTATCTATCTATCTCTATCTATCTATCTATCTATCTATGATATATCTATCTATCTATCTATCTATCTATATAATTATCTATCTATCTATGATATATCTATCTATCTATCTATCTATCTATCTATCTATCTATCTATCTATCTATCTATCTATCTATCTATCTATCTATCTATCTATCTATCTATCTATCTATCTATCTATCTATCTATCTATATATATATATATGTATATATATATATGTATGTATATATGTATATATATATATATATGTGTGTATATATGTATGTATATATATATATGTATATATATATATATATATATATATATATATATATATATATATATATATATATATATATATATATATATATATATATATATATATATATATATATATATGATATCTATATAGATGACCGTGGCGTCTTCGTTCGCTCTCAAATTCCTGCAAACTAACAGGATGTAGTCTAATGAATATAATAAGTTGTGTCGTTGCTTACAGATCTGCTGCCGAAGAACATGTATATAGTCCTACCAGTGAATATCAGTTTTAATGTTCCGTCTCGTTTTATTCCTTACCATACAAACACATGATTGCAGGAACTGTTTAGTCAAGCAGAACTTTATACAATTCGTTAGAATCCCTAATTGGAATAAATAATGTCTTCATCTATGTATCTTTATTAAACAAACACTGATAGATTAAACAAAAACTGATAGATTAAAACTCATTGCAGGACAAATAGGTCTCCAAATCAATTCATTAAAAACAAAAAGTATGGACTTCACCAATTCACCTAACGAAATTACTTTAAATGAACAACAACTTGAAAAAGTACAGAAATTCTCCTATCTAGGAAGCAAATTAACACTCGACGGTGATGTCATGACAGAAATTACAACTCGCATTGCCCTAGCATCTAAAAGACTATCTAATATTAAATGCCCTAGCATTTAACAGACTGTCTAATATCTGGAAGTCAAAGTCAATCAGCACACGCACGAAGATACGCTTATTTAATTCCTGCGTTATTCCGGTGCTATCATATGGATTTGAGAGCTGGAAAAGCTCTTTATCTTCAGAAAAGAAATTACTGAGTTTCGAGAACAAATGTCTTCGTAGGATAACTAACACCCATTGAAGTGAATTCAAATCGAATGATAAAATCAGAGAAGAGACACATCAAAATTTCCTCAAATATGTTATCAGAAAACGCCGTTGGTCCTACATCGGGCATGTCCTACGCGCAGACACCAACAGAATACACCACCAATCTCTTGAATGGATACCTACATGCAAAAGAGCAAGGGGTAGACCAAAAGCAGCACTCAGAAGAACAATACTTAGAGAAAGTAAAACAACCAATATTCATACTATTCAAGAACTGCACAGAATAGCTTTATAACAGAATAACAGACATAATTGGAGAGATCTGACCTCTGCGCTAACTTGAAAATTAATGAATGTTTCTTTATATCATACTCGTGTCTCCAACATCGCATAAATACTAACCAATATACAGATCCAGTTGATATTCCAAATGTGATGTAACACAGACTTCTATCACCGAGTCGAGAGTTCCACATCCAGTCCACATACGCTCACCGATAAATATCACTATGTGTGTGTTCGTCCATCGCAAGTGATGATGACTATTTTTGTATATCCAATTTTGAAAATGCAGTTAGAAATATGACCATGCTTAATAGTTGGTAGATGGCTAATGAGCCATATTCGAGCTGTAAAAGTTTTTGGACAGTTCGGGCATGGAATTACTACTGTAAACAGATTTTGGTCACATATTCGATTACACATGCATACGCGGTAACAAGAAACATACTGATTTGCATCTGTAGCCAGTGGGGTTAACATAGGAGACGTGCTGAAGAAGATTAATGACTGCTTGCCGGAGAATGACATTATTTATTATATTTCTAATAGCGATTAAGGGACATCGACATTAAATGTGATATTAGTAGAAATGTCCATTAACTGTAATGAAGCAGGGCCGTGCATGCTGTGATGCAGAGAGGCGATCGCATCAGACGTCACCAATTCAAATACATTGTCAGAGGCGGCATAACGAATAAAAACTATTTAAAAGGGGAGAGGTGGTCTTTCGAAGACTCTCATCATACTGAGAAAATCTACCACACTGCCCTGGAATTGAAAATGTGTATAGAATTATCGAGCTACAGCAACTGTGCTGATATTTGCGACATCTGCTAGAAGAGACATATGTCTATATGGAACTGCATGTGTAAAATAATGTTGGATCACAACCAATAACCAACCCATTCACAATGAGTCTGGTAAACTATTTGTTATTTCATTATTTACGTTAAGGGCATGAGTCCACCGACGGCTGCGTTGGCAACAATCGTTTAAAACTCGAGTAATTTCTTTAATTCCTGTTGCTTAAATGTTTTCAGAATTGTATCTGAGGGTGAACAGAATGGATAACTCAAGAGTCTCTTGGAAGTATAACTAGTATTTAGCTAGAAACTTGTTCTTGTGTAAGTCTGTTTTAATCGATCAAGAATGGCCCCTACCAAGTTGAAGTTTGGATTGCCTTGCTTTCAACATGTCAGTGTTTCATTGATATTGTCAAATTTATCTGAATGTGTGGATGGAATATTTTTTACACACAAAATACTGGGGTTGTGGGGAAGCACAAACTAAGATACCATTTGTGGTTTTAAACAAATAGGTCATTGAAAAAAACGGCATCAAGAATGTCTCTACAATTAATAATGTTGAGTGTGCTTTGTAGTGTAGTGTTCATAAAACATGGTCCATACATATAAATAAGTTAGAATTTTTATGACTTCGGAACTTGGGGTCTTTCAGAAATAGCAAGTGGTACCGCTGGGATAGTTCCGATGAGAACTACTTCCGGGTTATCTGCGTATTTGTCAACAAGACGAATAAATAAAAATTACCCAGTTTATAAAATTAGTAGTAAATCTAATTAAAACATGGACAACCGAGAAATTTCTCGCCCTCTAGTGCAAGCGCCAATGGATTCACCATTAAATTTAGTAAGTACCACTTAAAATGTAGACCTATACATTATGATACTTTTTTTGGATTATTAAAGTAACATAATCATAATAATTCAGACATAATAAATAATAAAACAGGCATGATAATCATTTGTTTGATAAGATGATATAAATATAATCATATATAAAGTTAAAATCTTCATTGAATGAAACTGAATTGTGTTGACAACACTGTTGTTACTGGTAATACTGAGTATATAACAGAAGTATGATTACTGCCAGATGATTGGTGTGAGCATAAAATGAAATCTTTAATTACTTTAATTTAAATTATTAAAATTAAATTTTAATGATTATGATGTTTTGTAAAAAACAGTATTTCAGTATATCATAATATATAGCCCTATAATAATATATTAAAATTGATATTATTAAATACTAAATAGCCTAATTTAAGATGAGTGTATAAACAAAGCAATATTTCCTTCCATTTGCAGTTTCCATGGACATAGATGAGAACCACTATTATTGGTGTAGTTCTAAATAAACTTTCTGTATTTAGATGCATATGCTTAATTGTATTTGCTTGTGGCCAAGGTTATAGAATTATGAATCTGGTATCCTGAATCTTATGGAACTGATAATGTTAATGAGTTAAATGAACATTGCGCGCAAGTTAGTGTAACATTTTGTAACTTTATTTTCCTTTCCTTATATCCTTGTTATTGTTAGCTCAGTGATTGAATTAATACATACATTTCATAATCTGATTGTTCGAGATTTATTTCAATTGATCTCATTTGCTGCCATATTATTTACTTCCAGTTCAATGATATTCTTTTGACAATAAATAGTCTCATGAATGACAAGTCTGAAATAGGTAGGAGAATAAATCTGAGAAAAACATGGCAGCTAGTGTATGTCAGCAAAATTACTTCTATTTTGCCATTGACTGCCAAGTAGATCTAATACAAGTTGAACACTAAACTGCCCATATACCACAATAATAATGTGAAGAGGGACATATTTCTTCCAAATAAATGGCCATAAACAACTGCATATATGTACAAGAAGTGGAGAATCAGTGAAGTGGTGGTCATATTTAATTTTAGTTAGCAGAACCAACTTCACTTCTGATTTGTAGAAGCTTGGTGTCTATCAGTAAATGCACTATCAATACAGTGAAATCACATTATAACAATTTGGTCTGGACCAAGAAAATATGTATTGTGGGTTATAACAGAAATTTGCAATATAGGACCTACAGTACAAACAATATAGAATAAATATAATTGGGTTTTTTAAAAATTGTTGTTATATAGGGAAATCTGTTATAAAATAATGAGCTACAGAGGGATCCCACTGTAGTTCTTCTGTTATTGAAATGTGTCCTTTTACTTCCACCTATCCTTGCTGACTCAACTCTTACGGTCATGTCCTAGTTAATGACCGAGTCATCATCTTAAAATAGGAGGTCCTGTGCTGTGTTGTATGGGTCCAAAAGGGGAACATGGAATAACAACATTGTTTACCTACCATACATGTCATAAGAGGCTAATAAGGAGATTATGGAGTTGGCTGGCCCACCCCATATTGGGTCAAAGTAACCTGGAAGCCATGCTGAAGTCTTATGTATCGGACCAAAAAATGCAGATATCGCAGCAAATCTGTAAACTATGATACAATGCGTTCCATTCTACTGATTACATCCAGTTAATCTACAGGAACTTGAGAATGATTGCAGAAGAAAGAGATTCTGGAGAGACTTCAGTGTATCATCTTTATTATAGGTTAACTGAGCCTGCAATTGGCCCTTTTGAGGTCAAAGTGCCAGAGATATTTATCACAATTCTCTGAGTGTCCAGGAAATATACTCACAAGACTATGGAGGTTTGAAGTTGCTATAGCTGTGATGTACTCATATCACAACAAACATTTTGTCTTCTTGCAAAGCAAGTTTCCCATTTATGTTCTTCATCTAAAGAAATGGGCCCTCTTTTATTATACTTCTACTGCAAGTTAATGACATTATGTAATGTCAATGATCAATTTTCATGTTTTCTACTCCTTCAAATGAAATTTAGGCCCATGTTATATCTTCTACAGCCCTCTTGGAATTCAAAATTTACTTATAGACTATTGTTATTTAGAAACTGGAAAACATGTCTAGGGTGTCAAATGTTTAATGAATCAATTATTGAGACTCCAACTTTCTAGTGCTTGAAGGACACCTCTCACTTGACAGTACTAATATTCCAATGCTCTTATATTTCACAGGCTCATATGTTTAGCAGGAGAGCAGACATGCTTACGAAAAGTCGAAAATATGATGAAGCTATAAGTTGTCATCACAAAGCTGCTGGTATGAATACAATTCTGAACAAATTCAATATCTTTAACAACAATATTAATTTTGAAGACTTGGTGGTAGAATAATTACTTGGTCTATCTGACAAACACAACTCTGTTAAAATTAAGCATGGTTCAAATCGTAAATATTCTCTTTGTACTTGAAATTTGATTGAGTGTATTAATATAATAAATAATAATTGTAGCATATTCTGGATAGGATCTTTTTAACTACTATTTAATCTTAACACTTTACTGACCAGCTTTGATGATCATCTAATTTCCTTTATTCACCTTGGTAACCAGCTTTGACTATCATCAAAACCATTATGCTACTTTAGATATACGGCAGCCATAGTGATAGTATTACTAAGAAGTTCACCTTGGATAGTACGTCATTCCAAAATGACTGCACACAAGAAATACAGACTGTTGATGTGGATTATGAGTTTTATTTTTGAAAAATCTGAAATTCCAGAAAGTGAGTTTTGTGCAGTATATAGAAAGTAATTTATATTCACTTCATCATTATAATGAGTGGTATTTTGCTCCTGAAATAACTCTGGGGGCTTTCTAATTCATTAGAAAAAGACAAACATTTATTATGATACATAGTACATTTCAAAGCTCTATATTATGAATTAGATTTTCTACAAATTTTCAACTGCATTGTCGTTATCTCAAACATCCTTGGTTATGAGAGATGAGTAGACTCTGAATTGCTGGTCAGTTCAGTGTTAAAGGAAGACCAATACATTCAATTGTATCAACATTACAATGTAGATAATCAGCTTGTGATACATGAGCACAGTGTCAGTGGTGTTTATGAGATGGACCACTAACCACTCTACCACCAAGCAGAAAGGATGTATTAACACTTTACTAACCAGAAATCCAGAGCGCTCTTATCTGCCAAAGGTGTAAGCAAGTTTTTTAGTCATCAGCAACGCCTTCTTTAAAAAGAACTCTTGCGAGAGAGTTCAAGTTTTATGTGGTGTAATGAATGTTTACTTTCTCTGAATCAATTTGAAAGTCACAGAGTTATTTCAAGAGTAAAATCCTACTTATTATAGTGCTAGGCCTAGTTTTACATTACTTTCTACATATCACACAATCTCACATTCAAAATGTCTGATTTCTTCATGGTCAATACTCATGAACCACATCTATAAACTATTTCATGGATGCCGCTATTTTAGAATAATGTACTATCTGGGGCAGGCTATTTAACACTGTCACTGTGGTTGTTGTATTTCTGAAGTCTCATAGCATTTATCAAAAGAAGCATCAAATAAAACCCACCTAAGCTATGTCACCTATGCCAGAACATGAGTAGGGTGAAGGCATAATTAAGTGTAATATGTACATATTTATAAACAAATGGTCATTTTCTTTGTATGCTTAGTAACCTGTGCAGACAGTCAACAACATGGCCGGTATAACAATTAATCTGTCCAAATTTGACAAACTAGAAGTGATTCAGTTTCTTACCACTGAAAGATGTCGACCGCCCAACATTTATTCAGGCGATCTATGGTGGAAAATGTGTTTCAAAGACAACAGCCAAGGATTGGGCAAGAATGTTTTGGGAAATGTGACAAAGAAATTAAGAACAAGATAGACATGGAGGTCGGTGAAGAACAATTCGGTTTTAGGAAAAACAAATGAACTAGAGAAGCTATACTGAGTATCCGGCTAGTGATAGATAAATATATAGAAGTCTAAAAAAGTATCTTTATTTGCTTCATAGACTACAGCAAGGCCTTTGACAGAGTCCAACATGAAAAATTAATCAAATGTCTTCAAGAAATAGGCATAGATGGAAAAGACATCAAGCTGATTAGAAATATATATTGGGAACAAACTGCATCAATAAGGTGTGAAAACAGCTACTCTCCATACATAGAAATAAGAAGAGGGGTAAGACAAGGATGCATTTTATCACCAAGCCTATTTAATATCTACACAGAGAATATCTTTAAAAATATAGAAGAAACACCAGGACTCAAGATCAATGGGAAAATAATAAACAACATTAGATATGCAGATGACACTGTTCTTTTAACAGAAAGTGAACATGAACTACAATAGATCAAGTAATGAATATGGACTGGATATAAACATTCAAAAAACAAAAACCATGATAATCAGCAAAGACACAGAAGAACAGGAGATAAACATAAACATACAGGGAGAGAAACTACAACAAGTAAAACAGTATCAATATCTTGGTCACAAATGATGGCAGATGTGAAACAGAAGTTAAAAGGAGAATAGGAATGGCTAAAAGTACCTTCAATGGCATGAGGAAATTATTAATATCTAAACAAATTACAAACAAGTTAAAAATGAGAATTATAAAGTGCTACATCTATTCCATATTAATGTATGGCTCAGAAACATGGACACTAAATAAACAATTAGAAGACAAAATTGATGCCTTTGAGATGTGGGTATATAGAAGAATAGGGAGAACATCATGGAAAGAGAAGAAAACAAATAAAGAGGTGCTAAAGACACTTAATATGAAGAAAGAACTACTAAGAGAAATAAAGATCAGGCAAATAAAATACTTTGGACACATTAAAAGACATGACACCCTATTGAAGACCTTACTTGAGGGTAAAGTCAAAGGGAAGCGAGCAAGAGGTAGGCAGAGATACAAGTGGGAGAGTAACATTACACGATGGACAGGTTACAGTCTATCAGAGTGCACCACCAAGACAAGAGACAGGAGATGTTGGAGATACGTTGCAGCCAACCTTCGTTGCGGAGACGGCACTTGATGATGATGATGACAAGGAAATAAATTATATTGATCTTCCAAGGCTGAGTCAGGCACTTGTTGTTATGACGATAGAAGATATCACCAGGAAATAGCAATACATATTGACTGTTGCTGAAGTTTGTATTTGCTAGCTAATGAATTCTTTGTGTCATTAGGAACTGTTCAAATAATTGTTCAGAAGAAACTGAAGTATCAGAAGGTATGTTCTCAGTGGGTACCACGGTTATCGACTTAACATCATAAGGAAGAACGAATGGAATGGAGTTAGAACTATCTGCAGTGTTACCATGCATGGGCTGATGCATTTGTGTCGTGAATAGTGGCAGTTGACAAAGTGTGATGTAACCACTTTGAGCCATGCAGAAAAGCAATCAGCATGCAATGAAAACATCCTTGATCACCTAAGACAAAAAAATATTATAATCAAAAATTTCTACAGGAAAAGTTATGCTTACTGCCTTTTTTTAACCTAGAAGGACTCTTGTTGGTGAACATTAATAACCTATCACAAATACCAATGCTATCAGCTATAAGCGCACACTAGACAAGCAGCCATCAAGAATAAGCGACCCTGCATGCTATTGTGCTGTGTCATTCTGTTGTCATGACAATGCTCACCTGTATGTCGTGAAAGCTGTGCAGGAAGCGTTAGCACAGAGAAGATCTACTACATCCAGCCTACAGCCCCGAGCTACACCATGTGACTTTTATTTATTTGAACACTTAAAGAGAGCTATAAAGGGACAATGATTCCACTCCAATGAAGATGTCATGACATCTGTGACCAGATGGTTCAATGAGCAAACACAGTATTTTTCTTCATCATTATTAAAATCTGCTTAGTGGGTTGCATGTTTGAATGTCTACAGAAATTTATGACAACTCCAGGTGCATAATTTTCACTAATAATTGTTTTACTTAATTATAACACTATACTAAAAATGTACATTTTATAATCTTGTAATAAACCCACTTGAATGAATTTCATTTGATCACATCTCGTATCATCTGTATATGTCAATTAGTACAAGTTACACATATACATTTGTTTTTTTCTCCATTTTCAAGATTTATATGACCTTATATACTTTCTCTAGAGGTTAAAAATAGGGTTTAAAAGTCATAGAGGATTCACTTCATTGTACTCTGGTTGTCCCATATATACTCTGTCCCTCTCAATGAAGTGACATGTCGTCTTGCTGAGAGTACCATTGATATCACACAACTGTAACTGTATAGCTTCAAGCGATAATCATAGTGATAAAAAAAAATTCCCTTTGTAAGAAAAAAAGACATTGAGAGCAATATAAAAACCACATAAGTTTGTAACATTTCATAACCGACAGATCTTGTTGACTTGTAAACATATTTATTTTGCTTCTCATATATTAGTTAGTTAGTCATTGGATCATCGTCACTGCACTCCGGACAAGCCCATAGATGCTCAGATCTCTCCTTGAGTGTATCCGCCATTATATGTTGACTGACAGTCCCAGTATGCAGTTGTTTGACCATCATTCTTTCTCGTCCACGAAACCGCTCCTTTCTAGCAACACCACATTTCAAACTAAGCTCCCTTATTTTAGTCATGGAACAAGAGTCATCATAACTTATACATTTCATTCTCATGTATATATAGATACAGTGGAATCCCATTATAATAACTTGGTCGGACCGACAAAATATGTATGTAATAACAGGAATTCGCTACATATAGTATAACAATATACAATAAATATAATTGGGGATTTTGAACATCGCTGTTATATAGGAAAATTTGTTATAAAAGAATGCGCTATAGAGGGATTCCACTGTATTGGTTTTATGTTCTGTGTAATGAATGCATAACACATTGTCTGTAATATTTGTTTTAGAAAGCCTGTATTTTTCTCTCCGTGTCCATTGTAAGTGTCATGGAACTGGTAGGCTGGGCACCTTGCTTTCCAATTATTATTGAATTTCTACACATTACTTATATACTTCCTAAATAATGCCAGAGATGATGAAATGATCTATTCTGAGTTTAAAAACTTGATAAAATTTTCACACATCAGAAATATTTGTCTCACTAGTCCCTCCATCTTGTATGATATAGTCCAACATATTGTTGCATACAGAAATGTTGATAGTCTCAAATTTCATTTGTGTTTGCTCTCTGATAGCCAGCATGAAATAGTGTGGGAGAGTGAAGTACATTGTGCTGCTGGTTTACAGTAGAGCTATATTATTGCACCTTGGCCAAGCACATCAGATTTCCATATACTTTTTTATTTCAGGTAAGCTTTCCTACCCTCTGACAATCTTCCTATTTGTTGGGTAGATTCTGATGGACAAGAGTGCAAGGCAGAGTGCTCTAGGGTCAGAATGACATTTTCCTACGACTTAGTAGAGGCAGACACTCCAGGGTGCTGGCTGTGCACTCATCTCTATGAAACTGTTGACCACCACCTTTTTGAATGCCCAGCACTGGATGACATCAGGAAAATGCTTCTCCCTCCAGTGCCAGATAAATGGAACACATTATATGGAACAAAACAACAGCTCACAAACACATGCATATATCACACAATGGCATTGGGTCAAAGAGCATGAGCCCATGGACTGCTGGATCAGCAACCAACCAGTAGAGGCAGACTGACCAATGTTTAACTGCCGTTCACACATGAAACCCTTCACTTCAGTCTTCAAAATTCTTGTTTGAATATTTGCTACTACCACCGATATCTACACTGGGGGGGGGGGGTGTCCTCTCTAATGTCATCCACCACTCTCTATATGCTTCTGACAAATATACAAATATTTTAGAATTACAGAATTCACATGATTCCAGACTTTAGAGTTGCATTTATATGTAGGCAAACAATTTTTGTTAATGAGATTGAATATGTTCATTTTCAGAATGTCTGCTCCAGGCTATGAAAACAACATCATGTCCTACCCTGTTGGAATCCATGGCTTTGCAGCACAAAGTTTACCTGGCACAAATTGAGAGATTACATGCAAAGAGTCAGCTGTTTGAGCTTATGGATCGCAATAACAAAACTACAGCTACAATTAGTAGGGCCACACAGACTGATGGTATGCACACTGTGGAAACAAGTGAGCAGGTAGCACTTGGTGAGGACACAATCTACCAGACTCTGCGGGAGAATGAAGATCTCTTAAATCGTATTTGTCTCAGAAATTCTGAAAAGTCTGATTCTAGTCAAGTATCTTTTATCAGTTATAAATCCTGCAGTCTTTCAGATGGAGACATTTTAGATACTTTAAATGGTGACAAGAGCTCTAATATTTCTAAAGCTATGAAAACTGATGGTAACAATAGTTTAATGTCTGTGGAAGAGCTGGTAAAAATGAATGAGAAATTGAGTCAGGCAGTTAGAAGTTTATTACAAGAACTTGGGTCAACGAAAGCTGAGAAGAAACAGATGGAAGAGAAACTTGGGGAGAGTCAGGAGATACTTAAACAGGGATCTGAAGCCTTAAAGTTCTCCAGTTTAGATCTTCCTCCATTAGAAGCTTCATATCCTGAACTGGCTAACTTTAATATTCAGTTGTGAGAGTAATGTGCTTGATTTCTTGTTTCATTGTTAACTGATAAAACTACAGTTAAACATGTAATTTATTGATATATTTTATATTTACAACATATAAAAAAATGTTGCTTTAACTTGCTAATTTTTCACAATTATACGGGAAAATTTCCCAGTAGTCGTAACCTTCGATAACAGTTACCATGTTGTTCTGACAGGCAGGCGTTGTGCTTGAACTAGTTACGGGCACGGCGTGGGTGAGCAGAACAACAAAGAAACCTGTCGCAGGGGCCAGAATTGTGCCCTGATGTCGACGTCTGTTATAGCAGCATTCGGCTCGAAATACCATCAAATCGAATGGCTGCTGGAACAGAGGGCGGAGCACTTATGGGAATGCCCCACGTGCTGTGAGGCCAGTTTCTAATCAAGAATCACAATTATTTTACAATTACAGGATTGTTTAGTCTCTGCTATTCCATTGTGTAATCTCTACTATTCTGTTGGTACTTTCTATTATTTATTATGTATTTTATGCAATTTTATTAATTATATTTTCTATTGTGTTAATTTTTTATAATTCTGTTGTGTATTTTTACTATTGCAGTCTCTCTACTATTCAGTTGTGTATTTTATTCTATTCTGCTATGTACACTCTCCATCTTTATATTATCTTGTGTATTTCTTTTATCCTGTATTCTATTATGTATTTATTACTGTTCCATTGTGTAGTTTATATTGTTCTACTATGTATTTCATTATAATTCATTGTCGAATTATGTATATGTGTATGAAGGTGATTACCAGCAATAAACTTTGGAGCGTAAGGATGTTTCCATAATTTCAGATGGGAATAGAGGCCTGGGGGGGGGGGGGTGGAGCTTTAGGATTCATAGGGTCAATTTAGTAACTGTACTTAATATTTGATCTATCACCAGATGAATTATAACCAAGCTGTCCTATCTTACCTCATTCCCATACCGGCTGCGATCGATTCATTCCCAGAATGGCAGCATAGTGATTTAAAATATTTTTCTTCACTGTTTATGTCTGAATAGGCATATTTAATTTAAACCCTCATGTGTTTAGCAGTATTGGCTACTCAAATTGAAGTTTTCCATTCATTTCTAACAGCTGTGGTTTATTATGGCTTTTAATATACTTCAAAACCTGGTCAGAATGGACCTACTCTTGCTTCAGATGAGGTTGATAGGTGATAGGGAGTTATTTCAGGATTTAGGAGTTAAAAGTGGCAATGATCTGTAGTGTGGGCATAATTGGTGACATGCGCCTCCCCCTACAATACCCACACAGACTTAGTAATGATTGAGAATAGTCAACATAGCTGATCTATGTACATTTTGATCACAAGAAATCAGGTACAGCAAATGTCATTGATCCAGATTACTCTGCTTGTGATTAGGTCTACCCTTTCACTATTTCTATATTTCTACATGAATCATTCCTTGAAGTATACATAGTAAAAAAAAATTGTATTCTGGTAACACAAGTTTGAGAAAAATCAGATTCTTCTTGGAAACCTATTTCACCTATGCTTTCTTTATGTGAACTAGGCCAATATGTTTAGGGTTTAACAGTTGCAGAATGTTGTGGTATACCTATCAACTGCTGAATGTGAATGTAGTGTCAAATGTAATGCCCAGAAATATATTTGAAAGTATAAAATATTTTCATATCAGTGATAATTCTAAATTCATGCCACAAGGACTAGATGTAATTTTTAAGGTTAGACCTCTGTTTGAACTTATTCTAACCACATCCAAAGAGTTAATGATGCATAAAAAAGATACAGTGAAATTCTATTATAACAGCTTGGTCCGGACTGATGAAATATGTACCAGTATATAACAGAAACTCACTATATACAGTGCAAACAATATAGAATAAATATAATTGGGGATTTTGAAAAGTGTTGTTATATAGGAAAATTAGTTATAAAAGTATGAGCTATAGAGGGTATTCCACTGTATTAGCATTTAGTGGTATATTAATAAAAACTGGCAGACTCCAGTTCATACAGTAGACCTATCTGAAAAACAAAACCCAGGAAATACTCATTTTAAGATCTACGTATCCTCATTCTGGATATCTCTATAACTTTAAGGTGTATGCTGGATAATTAGACACACAGATGAAAGATGGACTAAAATATCATGTTGTCATGATTTGTAAGGGAGACTGCTTTTTTTTCAATTGAACATTTATCAGCAAACATGTTGGCATAAATACCGGTAAATGAAGCTGACAGGAAACTGGTGCTCATGTTTTTCCCCTCTCACTTGTTATATGACAAGTAAACTTGTCTTACATGACATTCACAAAGATATATTCACAGATCAGCACCTCTTTCATTTATCTGTAAATTGGACTGAATCATAACAATTGATTGCAAATTCTATTTTATATTCATTTTCTTGCACAATCACTTTGTATTTTTTGCTGAGTTATTCCCCTTGGAAATTAAGCCAAGAGTTTATCTTGATAGGCCAGTACTGAAAGGATTAATAAGTGAATCAACCTGTGGCAAAGTAGAGTAATCCTACAAACAGTGGATGCAAGGTGCCTCCATCTCTCTATTAGCCTATGGAACATCTCAAGGGCATGTGTAGAGCAGTGCATATCAACCTTGGTGAGACCTTGGCCTGGTAAAACATCTTTTATTTATACTACCAGGATAAATTACTTATAAATAACTTTACAATTCAAGAAGCTCTCGTGGCACAGTAGACATGTTGCAGCAGATTGGCTTTTGAGAACCACTGATGTAAAGTAGACACGTATGATTGCTTCTTTCCCAAATCATTGGATCAATTTAGACAAAAATAAGACTGCGATCAAATCTTTCTCTATTAAATGATATTTAAATTTTGTTTTGAATTATCTATTATAAATTAGCTTTCATTAAATATGCCTAGAGGGTTGGCATGGTAGTGCCTCAGGACAAGGGAGTATTGCTCTGCAGAAAATCCAGAGGGGAGATCGTGAGACAGCTGATGCATTAAACCATCTTCTGGCATCTCCTGCAGTTCTGCTTGTTTCCAAGTGTATTAGCATTGCCTGTCCCTTGGAATTCATCAACAGTGCAGAGTTGGGGGTGGTGAAAATGAGTGTGACACTTTCTTTATAAAAGCTGCCTGGACAAGGAATCATGTGAAATGTAGGAAATATGTGTCGTTGCAATTAACCAATTTGTCTCATAGTCCAATTGAAATTTTACAATGACCAGCTTTCTAACCATCTGTCATCATCAAGTGCCATCTCCATAACAAGGGTTGGCTGCAACAGATCTCCAACATCTTGTCTCTTTGGTGGTGCAATCTGCTGGACTGTAACCTGTCCATGTCATGATGTTACTCTCCCACTCGTATCTCTGCCTACATCTTGCTCGCTTCCCTTCAATTTTATCCTCAAGTAAGGTCTTCAACAAGGTGTCATGTCTTTTAATGTGTCCAAAATACTTTAAATTTGTGTCATCTTTATTTCCTTCAGTAGTTTTTTTTTCATCATACAAAGTATTGTTAGAATTTTATTTTTGTTCTCTTTCCGTGAAGTTCTCCCTATTCTGCTATATATCCACATCTCAGGGGCATCAATTCTGTCTTCTAGTTGTTTGTTCATTCTCCATGTTTCTGAGCCATAGACTATATGTAGGAGTTTATAATTCTCGTTTTTGGTTTGTAATTTGTTTAGATGTCAATATTTTCCTTATGTCATTGAAAGTGCTTTAGCCATTCCTATTTTCATTTAACTTCTGTTTGACATCTACCATCATTTGTAATTATGTGTCCAAGATATTAGTAATATCTACTTGTAGTATCTCTCCATGTAATTTTCTGTGTATCACCTGTTCTGTGGTTTTCATGTTTTTGTTTGTGAATGTTTATATCTAGTCTATATTCTGTACTTGATTTATTGACTTTATCTATTAGCCTTTATAGTTCCTGCTCACTTTCTGCTAAGAAGACAGTGTCATCTACATATGACTTAGTGTTTATTATTTTCCCACTGATCTTGATTCCTGGCATTACTTCTGTGTTTAAAATTGTTCTCTGTATAGATGGTAAATAGGTTGGTTCATAAAATACATCCTTGTCTTGCTCTTCTTTTTGTTCTATGTATGATGAGTATATATTTCACACCTTATTGATGCAGTTTGTTCCTAATATATATTGTTAATCATTCTGTCTTTCCCATCTATGCCTATTTCTTGGAGGACATTGAATTAGTTTTTCATGTTGGACTCAAATGTTTTTCATGTTCAATTTTTTGTCTTCTATGTATTTATCAATAGTCTTATACTAGATCCTGATGCAGACTCGTTGGGCAAGTCATTTAGTGGCTATGCCAGACCATCGTCTTCCAAAGATACTTCTCTATGGTAAGCTGGAGAAGGGTACACGATCTCAAGGTGGCCAAAAAAAGTGCTCTAAGGACTCATTAAAGAACTCACTGAAAGCCTTTGAAATAGACCACGATACATGGGAAGAACTTGCACAAAATAGATCTGCTTGGCGTTCTACAATAAAAAAGATTGCATCATCTTGTGACAAGGGGAGAAATGTAGCAGCTCACCAACGGAGAGCAGCTAGAAAGTCACGGATAGACCAAGATCTGTCTACAGTGGTCATTTCATGTCCGAACTATCCAAAGACATTTACAGCTAGAATAGGGCTCATTAGCTATCTATGAACTCATAATCAAGGACATAACTCTAATTGAATTTTCAAAGGTGGATGTAACAAATGGTCATCATCACTTGTGATGGACGAACAACAAGTATAGCTTCTCTTTCTCTTTTGTTTTTCCTAAAACCAAATTCTGCTTGATCATGCAGTTTCCCTCAAAAAGTTAAATATATCAACGTTATCAATTACCCTGCCACTTTATATAGTGGCAGAACATGCCAATCTACCTGCTCTATCTCATTGTCTTGAACACCTAAATGACCAGGCACAATAATAAATGTAACACCCTCCAACTTTGACCTCACAACAGCATAAAGCCACTGTTTACGAATACAGAATCCTTTTATTCCTTTTATTTTATTTTCCTTATCATGACCATTGAGACACTGAGAATGCAGACATGAGTTGCACTTTGTGTGTCCCTCCAATTCTGCCACTTCAATAATTTCCATTGTCATGCCACTTGTGGTTACAGCAAAAGTACCACTTTCTCCAATAGTTTTTGCTACATACACACTGCCCTGTGCAGATCCATAAACTATGCACTCATCTAACAACAGAACCATCAGTGTATATAACCATATCGCCATTCCTGAAATTCTCACTGATCAATGTCTGCAGCTCACTAATATTCAACAGCAATATGACACATCTTCCTACATTCTCTATCAACAGTTACTACTACCTGAAAGGAAGTATGGCAATCTACGGGAACACTTATCTAATTCCGCTCCATGTGCCACATCCTCTAGTGAGCACACATTCTAACCTTCTCAGCACACCATGCTACAACTATTCTACATTTCTGTAAGGCTCAGAAACTTGGATAATGAACAAACAACAAGAGGACAAAACTGATGCCCATGAAATGTGGATATATAGAAAAAAATGAGAACAAAATTAGCAGAGATTCTAACAATACTTTGTATGAAGAAAGAACTAGTATATGAAATTATAAGTAAAAATCAAACAAATAAAGTATTCTGGACATATTAAAAGACATAGAGGAATAGGGTAGCCTAGTTGATAGTGTGCTTACTTACTATTACCTTGTTACAGCGTGCCAGGTTTGAAACCACATCGGGATTTAAAAACATTGTCCGGGTCGTGAGTTCTCTTCTGATACAACCACTTCTCCCATCAATCCAGCTGTAAATGAGTACCTGACGTATGAGTTAGGGGAGGTAAAGACAGCAAGGAAGGAAACTGGCAACCCCCACCTAATAGTTGCTGTGGCTCAGTACATGAAGAGTTATCTTCATCCACAATGGCAGATTGTTGCCATGGGACCTACGTTTACATTTAAAAGATATGACGGCTTATTGGAAACCTTACATGAGTGGATATGAGCAAGAGGTAGGCAGAGAAATAAATGGGAGGAAAATATCACAATGGACAGGTTACAGTCTAGCAGAGTGCACCACCAACACAAGAAACTAAAGAGGCTGATGGTTTCAACCAACTTACATTGCAGCCACAGCACTTGATGATGATACTTGTGTTGGAAGTTATTCCCATGCCGTCTTCAGATTTAAACTCATGGGAACGAGCATTAAGTTGCACACAGAATTATCTAGAATGGCACAATATGTAACCAACATTCAATATCTAATGCTGATGTGCCATAATAGAATACACTAATATATTTTGATTATAACAGTCATGTCATTAGACACTAACTTCTATACCATCAATTGTATAGCGCTCTAGGTTGTTCTAAGTACTATCACAGTTGTGAAATCCTACACTCTTCCATGTTCTTTGCAGGGACAGACAGAAAACTACATTGGTTTTCTAGAACAACCTTAACATTGATTCAGATTTAAAATGGAAATCATTCAATTTATTAAATGCAAATTGTTGTCAACCTTCTCTTCTACAGTGTTATTGTCAGCAGCCGCCTTCTGAAGAATGGTTCTCCATGTAATCTCTGTAACTGTAGTGCTCCTTCTTGGCCGTAAAGAGTTCTGGCTTGCTGAGTATGCTTTCTTTTTCCCTCTCAATATCTACCTGTGAACAAAAAAGACTTGGCTGAACATATAGGCAATTAAAAAGACTAGGAAAGAAATCTAAAAATATATGACCAGATCACATTCCAAAGAAATCCTACTGAGAAGCCCTGGAAAAGTAATATTTCTGCCTTCACACTACAACCACAACACACTCAAGGGTACTGGCTATGTATTCATCATTACGAGACTGTTGACCATCACCTTTTCAAATGTCCAGCATTGGATATTAGAACAAAGCTTCCTCCTCAAAGTCCAGATAAATGGAACTTCATACATAGAACAAGAGTTCACAATATATCCATAAATCACACAATGGCATTTCATGAAAGGGCATTAGCAGTTTTCCCATTTACAAAGGGAAAACCAGTTTTGTAAAGAGATACAAAATAGATGCAACAAAACACACCATATCCTAGGACAGATGACACGTATTTTCAAGAACAAAAATATAAACATAGACACTAAAGTTGCATTAAACAAGACTATTATTATTCCATCACTATGCTACCAGTGCCAAACCTGGACAATGACAGCACAAGACAAAATAAAAATAGTGACAACAGAAATGACATGTCTACGAAGAATACTCGGGGTGTCAAGATAGAATTAGAAACGATAACATCAGACAGATAACCAAAACAATACCAGTATTGGAACACATCAAAAGACAACAGATCAAGTGGTTTTCACACGCTTCCAGACTACCGATATATGGGGCCTATAAGCATGCCACAAATGGCCATGATTTGTTTCTTGAGTGCTGGATTCGACTAGACCATCGCGGGATGCCTAGTCACGTCTCTTTCAACCTAGTCCTAAGAATGACTTTTTGGTTATATCACGACGATGGGTGCGGATGGGGAACTGCCGAAAAGTTCTTGAGCCTTGGTGAAAAGGCTGACGAAAGTTTGCTGAAGCTTGCTTTTAATCCCGGGACGTACTGCAGATAAGAAGAGTCGATTCTCACTTGGAAGTTTCCAAGTCCACAGCAGGTTCACACCTCAGCTGGAGATCATTCGATCCTTGATAGCTTAGCCAGATTGCTCTGTTTCCCGGGGTACTCGGAGTATCAAGGTCGGAACCAGTATGAGTCCTGGTTCTGGCGAGCGAAGCGAGCAGGTGCTCGCATTAACGTCTCTGTACCCCAAAATGGACATGACTTTGTTTGTTTGTTAAATGGGGGATTAAAGCCTCTTAGCTGAGGCACAACCCTTTCAACCTAAGACAGAAGTCTATTTCGGTTATATCAAGCCGTATTAGCTTTTATCTAAATGTGACCTAATGGTCTGGGTGTTTGGAAAGCCGTGCGTGCTATTGCTATGAATTATCTATATTGCTAGGTGGAGTTGATGTTTATTTGTGGCCAAGATGCCTTTTATCTAAGTGTGACATATGTCTGGGCGAATAGAGAACCGTGCGCGCTATTATTGCAACAGAATGTTATGTTGCTAGTTGTATTAAACTGTTTATTTCCAGTGGTATTGCTTTTTTTTATTTAAGAGTGACACTAATGCCTGGGGGAGTTTGAAAAACCGTGCGTGCGATTATGCCCAAAATTGTCCATATTGCCAGTCGTATCCTGTGGTGAGCGTTCCTCGGTTGTTATTTGTTGAAAGCTGTGGAGAGAGACCTGTAGAAAGACTGATGACAAACAATGACTTATTTTGTTTTGACTTGCTTAGATTTTTTAATTATGGCTTTAGTCCTGGCTATAAATTGTTTAATTAGTTTTAGCCTATCTGGTGGTACATCATGGCCCAGAACCTTTTCTAATTTATATGGTATTTTATTGTTTAGGTAGTAATCTTTTAGGTCTTGCCTATGATGGTTGTATTTATGCAAATGGAGTAGGAAATGATCTATTGTATTTTCCTCTTCACATATTGGTTCGAGTATATAATGTAATGATTTTCCCAGTCTAAGTCGTAGTAGTTTCCTATTGGCAGGGATTTTTAGCTCTTCTTTTATTTGAGTGGTACTAGTGGGTCCTTTTAGCATTGCATGTGCATGTCTTCCTTTTGCACTGTTGTCCCATTTTTCTGTCCATTCCTTAAGTATTGTGTCCCTTATTATGCTTTTGGTTTCCGATCTGCCAAGTCCTACCTGGATTTCTGTTCCTTATGTTGGCGTCCTTGTCCGCTGCTTCATTTCCTGGTATTCCGACATGGGCTGGAATCCACATTACATTAACCCTCGTACCAACATGAACTAGGTTTGTTGTTATGCGTAGTATATCTTCTACTATATCTGGCCTTTGGATGTCATGTTTATTTTGTATAGCCTGGACTGATGATAGAAAGAACGCTTATAACGCCAGAGGCAGACCATGTAAAAGATGGATCAAAGAAGTCACAGGAACAAGCTTACAAACAGCGCACAAGAAAGCCATCTCCAAAAAACTCTTCCACCCCTGACGTCGCAAGGCAAACACGGGACACAGCGAATAGATAGATACACAGACCCTACGTGCATTTTTGTTTCACTTAAAATAAGATTGAACTTTTTGACAGTTTTATAATGTATAAATCGAACGAAGCATACAGAAACAAAGTACTATGTTCAAATAAAATTTAAAAAAAACACAAGTTGAAAATGTTTATTTATGATTTATTTAAATTCTATTTTTTTCGAAAATATATAGGCCTAGGCCTAATTTCTAGTTTTCAGTTTTATTTCAGTTTAATACTGTTCACAGACTTCGTTTTACATAGTGGATTGTTTTGCTTCTGTACACGGTTACAAATTTTTACGTTGTGTGCTTGAAGGTAAATAAGACATGAAGGAAACATCATTGAAAAAGAAAACAACTTTGTGATTTATAGAAGAATACCATAGGCCTGTGAGCTTTGTTGAATTTTAATTGTAGTAGAAGTCTAATATGGCCTCGGGAGTCCCGAGTCATCACGTGAGACAAACTATTTGTGCTACAAGACCACCATACCGCGAGGGAAGACATCCAAAAGCAGTGAAGGTTGGTTTGTGATTATAGGGCCTAATTAATAAAAAAATAATTAAATTGTCTTTTTCACTGCTCTGGCTGTAACTTGCTGAAGTATGTAAATATTTTAGAAGGGCGTCGCAAGATTGAATGACGATCGGTTTTTAGAGAATTGTCACGTTTGTTCGCATGGGTAAAACTACGGATCAACTTTTCACTCACTACACAGTGCGCTGTGCTATAAAATTTATAAAGAGCACAATGTTTACATTTTTAAATAGAAGACGTCACGGATTCTCGTGTAACACCAATGAGATTAATGGATGCCGTGACGTCACATCTCCCACTCAAATGATATCAACCACATTTTATAATTATAACTTTTATAACTAATTTATTTTTTAGTTTTACTGGTCCTAACCCTTACCCCCACCATAATCTAAATGCTAATGTTAAATTAGTATCTGTTTCAAATAATATACTTTAATTTTACTTACAACTTATGCAATCACACTGCAAAGGTTAGGTAATACCTTGAAACTAGAACAAAGGCTTCAAAGGTCACAGTGAAGAGTTGATCCGTAATTGCGCTGTTCGCATGATATGCAGTAATAATCTTACTTTATTTAGTATTTACCTTTTATTTGTTTGGTTACTGCGGCACTTTTCATTTTACCGGATATCCTCAGATATTTTGGTTATATATGCAGTAATATTGTGAAATCTAAGAATGTTGGTAACTCCTTCAATGAACAACCCATCATCTTCTTGTATTCTTCTGCATCTTGCTATTTCTATAAGAGCTCATTCTCATTAAGTGGCTGAACCATTTCAGTGTCTGTTTTTATATAGGCCTATATAAAAGTGTTCCAACAGTTCTTGTAATCTCTTTATTCTTCATTTTCTTAGACACCTCATTTCACACATAGTATGCCTAAGCTCTCTCTTGTTCTTTCGTTAGTAAATTCAAAGAGGAAGCATGAGGATAAATGAAATAAATTTGTAGCGCTGACGGAAATTGAACCAGGTACGTTCTTGCGGCATCAAATTGCCTTACAACTCAGGTAAACAGGTTTTCCGTACTTGACCAACCACATCCCCAAAATTCGTTAGTTAGTGTTCATATCTGACACTTATAACACAATTGTGGTATGAAGAAGTTTTTTGTTGTGTGAATTTTTTTCTCTATAATTTTCAGTGCATTGCTATAAAGATGGGTGATTGCCGCAATAACTAAGGCTTAATGAAGATAGACCTAATATATAGGCCTATATATATATTTATGTTCCTAGGATATTTATGTTCATTCTTTCCATTTCTTGCTTGATGTTGTCTAATTTACCACGCTGCGCTAACGATCTGACGTTCCATGTTGCTATATTAACACTAACTGTAGGCCTACTTCTGTGTGTCGCCATGACTTTCATCTTGGGAGAATAATGTAGTAGTTTCCCATTGCTTTCCACATCCATATGGGGGATATCCATTTGTATCCGCTCCCTTCGACAATATTTTATGTCGGGACAAATGGGTGCCCCGCCCTGCCCAGTTGCAGAGCTACCACTTATACCGGTGGCTATCGGTCGCTTCCTTGTTCGCGCCTAGCGAACATCATGACGGCACGATCGACTAAACTCCAGACATCCCTCCAGGAATATTCAACTTTCCACACTAGAAAACACACACAGAATTTTCTGCACATTACAGTTATTAGTCATTCACTTAAAATAACACATAATACAATCAAAATAATCCTCAAGTGACGACTGAGCGAATAACGTTCAAACTTGCGCCATGTTGACACCGGACATTAACAGCAGCAATAAGAGTAGGAAATCAATTTGGCCCTTTTCAACAAATAAAACAAGGAGTCAGACAGGGATGCATGCTTTCACCAGACCTGTTCTCTCTATACAGTGAAAACATTGCGTGCAATAGTAGATATCCCAGGAATATCAGTGGGAGGACATAACATAAATAATTTGAGATATGCAGATGACACTGTTCTGATTGCAAAAAGTGAGGAAGACCTTCAAAACTTAATTGAAGTAGTAGTCACAGAAAGCAAATAGAAAGGCCTCTTCCTAAATATCAAGAAAACAGAAGTAATGGTTATTTCAAAGAAAGAAAATAACACACCTTGCAAGATCATAGTGAATGATATGGTATTAAAACAGGTTCACCAATTCAAATATCCAGGTACAATTATTACAGCAGATGGAAGAAGTTCAACAGAAATAAGATGCAGAATAGGACAGGCAAAAACAACATTCAGAAAAATGAAAAATATACTGTGTAATATGACCTTGTCATTAGAGGTGAGAAAGAGAGTTCTGCAGTGCTATATAACCCCTATACTAACATATGGGTGCGAGTCTTGGACAATAAACAAACTGGAAAGTGGGAGATTGGAGGCAACAGAGATGTGGTTCTACAGAAGAATGCTGAGAATACTATGGACTGCCAGAAAAACTAATTTAGAGGTGTTAAAAGAGTTAAATGCGAAACGGACCTTAATCAAGAATATAAGAAAAAGGCAATCTTCTTTTTTTGGCCACTTCATGAGACAGGCAGGTTTAGAGAACATAATCACAACAGGCAAGATTGAAGGCACCAGAGACAGAGGGCGACAACGTGAGAAAATATTAGACAGTTTCCTGGCACGGCAAAGAAACAACAAAGACTTTGATAATACTGTGGACAGAGAGCTGTGGAGAGCCATGACCACCTACGCCACCCGGCATGGCACCTGATGATGATGGTGATGATATATACATTGTCTTTCCCCAAGTGGTTTGTTATCCACTCTTGCCATTAAGCGTAGGGGTGATTGGAGCTCAAGCTTGCGTTCTAAAACCAGATGTGTGGCCTCAGCTGTGCTATGACTGTGTTTGTTCAGGATGTCTCTGACGTTTTCTATCTATCTTTTCAGTGGTCTTCCTCTGGCTTTGCATCCTGATCTCATTTGGTTATATGCCTGTATGGGCAACTTGTTGGCGTTTTCTATCTATCTTTTCAGTGGTCTTCCTCTGGCTTTGCATCCTGATCTCATTTGGTTATATGCCTGTATGGGCAACTTGTTGTGATGCATTCTCATCATGCGGCCAAACAACTTGATCTGCTGCCTTTCTATGTATTCTGTGCGTCTTATACCTAATCTTTCCATGATGTCTTAATTTCATAATCTATCGAGCCTGGTGACCCCTGCGGGTTTCCTCAAGCATGTCACATGTCACTATCTTTCTGTAATGTGAAAATGAGAATTACTAGGTAAATTTACTACCACTAGTAGCACAGTGTTGGTAGGAATATATTGTAGATCATTTGTCTTTTAACTTCCATCTCGATCTTGGGATGAAGAAGTAGTGATGACAGTTGGTATGTTACTGCATTTGCCTTTTGACATATCGTCTATATCTCTCTTTTGTGGCTTCCGTGAACTGCACATTGAAATGCCAACTGGATTGCTCCTTGAAATATGTTTGCACAAAAATACTTCAAAATACTTCTATCGGCTCGCAAAGCCAGTCACAGAAGCTTCTGTCGTACCGGTATATATATATATATGACCCATCAGTGCTTACTCCTTGCATTGGAGATAAGGTTTAGTCCAGCCAACAGAGGCTGAAAACTAAGTTTGATCAGGCCAACCCTTCATCGATCAGAATCACAGTCCTGATGCACAAGTAAGCACAGATGCTGAAATCAAAGATACCAGGCTGAGAGGTGCACCAGCAACTATGGTATCATGCAGCCCGATTAGACAGCATATAGTTGCAACAATTTTTTTTAAATCATCATTTTGCTTGCCCTGTGAAGTTCCCCTGAGGCAGGAGCAGTGCCAGATTCTGAACCTCTGAAAAGAGGGCCATAATAAGAATAATAATGCGTACATTTTAAAATATACTAATAAAGTAAACATATTCTTTAATGTACTTGTATCTAAATTACTTTCATTGTTTTTACTAGGAACAACTTTATTAAGGAGTTTCTTGTTTATAATTTTATCAAATCACATGGCAACTTTGGTGAAAATGTATTTATTCAATGCAAAATCTGAATAGATAACTAGATTTTAAAAAATTATATCATATCCCATTCAAGATGTAGCCATCAACCCAGTATATTTTGGCTGTCATAATTTTGTGGGCAGTATGCGTTAAGTAGTAGCCTTTACTTTCTGAAAGATCTGGATGTACAGTTGTCTGCGGCGGTACTTTCCAGTTTCTTGGACATCATAGACTTGTTCTCAGTACCACAAAAACGCATGGCAACCAGATGAAATAATAAGCACACAGAATATGTGCTGACCTATAGATAAAGGTTCAGAAAATGCTGTTGGTCCTACATCGGGCATGTCCTACGCGCAGACACCAACAGAATACACCACCAATCTCTTGAATGGATACCTACAGGGAAAAGAGCAAGTCCAAAAGAAACACTCAGAAGAACAATACTTAGAGAAAGTAAAACAAACAATATTCATACTATTCAAGAACTGCACAGAATATCTTTGAACAGACAGAATTGGAGAGATCTGACCTCTGCCCTATGCGCTAACTTCAGCGCAAAAAGAAAATGAATGAATATAGATAAATAAATCTGAACATCATCCAAGCACCAATATTTACTGGCCTGGATGCAGTATTACTATGTGTATTTATTCAAATAAGTGCTCATACCAGATAATTTTTCAAAATAATAAAAACTAGCCTGAATCCAAAATAAGGACAGTACTGTTCAAGCTAGGATGTATGGTAACCCTAATATGCAGAGTGTTTGTAAAGTCTCACTACACTTTGTAAGTAGAACAAATTTGAAAATGACGTCGTATGACGTCATCAGAGAATGTGCAAAAAAAAGGCCATTAATATAGTTAACAATAGTTATTGCTATCATCTAGTGCTGGTTTGGGGAAGCTCGAAAATACCAATGGAGTTTTAATTATAACAGGTGTTGGAAGTGTCTACCACAGGTTCCAAAACATGACTGCACACGTCTCTTCATATTGTCAAATACCTTCTGCAACGTGTCTGTTATTTCTTGAATAGTAATTCTGATTGATTCTTTCAGGGCCTCGACCCCACAAAAATGTTCTTCTTTAATTCCTGCATCATTCCAGTGCTGTCATATGGATGGGATATATATATATATATATATATATATATATATATATATATATATATATATATATATATATATATATCCAGATTGGCAGAGACAGGTTACTTTTATTCACCTATGTACAGGACACAGCAAACTTAATAAAACATATGCACAGAATGCAGCTATATGCTATACTGGTGCGCACTTGTGTAACAGATAAACAAACCTGTCACTATTATGAATTACTGAGAGTGACGTAATGACACAAATGCTGAACCTTGCAACCACAAAAGAACTCCAAGCAGTGGAAGATTTTATCCAGAAGAATAAATGACAATATAGACATATCTGTGGAAAACTACATCTCTTCCACCACCCTTTTTTTGCTCCCCTGGTGCAGTCAATTTCAATAATTATTTTATGTTCCGCTGAAAATCTCATGTATCAGGACAGTAGTCCTACTAGATTTCCAGCAGGATGTGTTTCATGGATGGGATGTGCATTGTGTTGTCGTTTTATTGTCACAAATGGCATGACACATCCAACTTCAGGCGTCAATAGTTATAATGTTGATAACTCTTATATGTCTCAGGTTTACACTGTAAGCAATGAATCATGCTACATATTGATACAAGGAGTGCCAAGTGTTGGGACAATGCCAGAGCTTCACAAACTGTGCTCTTCATTTGGAAGTGTTGCACAGTTTAATGCTTTGGATGATTATCCAAATGACGACAAGTATAATGAAGTGTACCTTGCCAAGTATGATAAAATACAGTCTGCTCGGTAAATATTCATGAATTATTCATTTTGATTGATTTATGTTAGATTTCTGGTTGCATCTTTATGAATTGCTTATTATTTTGTGTAAATATTATGAAAAAAAGTAATATGTTTTCTTATTGATACATACATAAATTCTGTCGTATGGAAGCAAATCAACACAGTAAAAAAAAAAACAAGTCATTATTAAAGGAGACATATTTTGAAAGAAAGTATAAAAACTCATTTGCACCCTCAAATAATTTGAGAAGAATCAGCTGCGAATTAAAAGTGTTGAATGCTTAACATAAACACACTTTTAATTTACCATGCAGCCCATTCAAAGGTGGGAGTACATGTGTTGTGATTTTTGAACAGAACACATTGTCATACTAACTATAATTTAACAGTTGTATATTTTTATAAGCTCATTTACAAGCATATTATGAGAATGCATCACGCCAAGTTGCCCGTACAGACATATAACCAAATAAGCCAGAGGATGACCATGAAATAGATGGATAGGAAACGTCAGAGACATCCTGAACAAGCACAGTTGAGGCCACACATCTGGCTCTAGAATGGAAGCTCGAGCTCCAATCACCCCTACGCTTAACAGCACGAGTGTATAACAAATCACCTGGGGAAAGAAAATAGACAAATCAGCTTTTCAATCAAAAGACCTTCATCAGCAAACTTATTATGCTTTGCTATATTGATGACAATAGTGTCATTTTTGTATATATAGTCTTGATGAAGCCTTTTGGTCAAAATGTAAATTTCTGTGTGTTATTATGTGTCTCTTGTTCTTTTGCCATCTGAAATCTATTGTAGTACTTGTAGTCTTCCATATGCTGACAGGGCTTGAAAGGGGAGCAAAAAATAGCAACTGTTTACCTTCCACAAATGTAAGACCCATGGCAGCAACCTGGCGTCAGGGATCAAGATAACTGTTCATGTACTAAGCTGCAGCAACTAGATGGGGGCTAGTTCCCTTTCTTGCTTTGGTTACCTTCCCTAACTCGTGTCATGTACCCACTTACAGCTTGGTCGACTGCAGGAGCAATTGTGTCAGGCGAGAAATCACGACCCTGATATTTTTTTCTTTCCTGACATGGTTTCGAACCTGGCATATTGTAACCCAGCGATAGTAAGCAAGTTCACTATCAACTAGACCATTGAATTTCACAAGCATGGCATAGCAATGACTATGAATGTTGTGAGGTTGAGTTGGCTATTCCATCCCATATAGGGTCAAAGTGATCCAGAAGCCATTCTGAAGTCAGATGTATCTGGACAAAATGCACAGACATTGCAGCAAAGCTGTTAACCGTGATACAACGCATTGTGTTCTCCAGAGTACATCCTGATAATCTACAGAAGTTTGAGAACAAGCTCAAAAAAGTACTTGTAGAAGTCTATTCCATTCATTCTAGAAACATTTCCAATATAAGTCCACGGTTTTCTTCTTGTCGTAGATCAAATATTGCTGTTTGGTGTCTTCTCTTGCTTGTTTGACTTGAATTCTTCCGAGCCAATATTTAAGTTACCTAAGACATTTATTTTTAAATGAATATTATTTGGTGTAGAGTGTTTGTGTTACTTTCCAGTTTTTGCAACTGTATGTTTATGCAGATATTACATTGGAGTTAGACCAAAACATACACATACAAATTTAACAGCTGTGTATTTTTATATCATCTGGAAATAAAAAAACAATATACCAAACTACGACTGTTTGATATAAAAATACCATCATCAGGTGCCATGCCTACTGGCATAGACGATCATGGCTCTCTCCACAGCTCTCTGTCTCAAGTATTATGTACGAGGCGTGTTCAAATGAAAACGGGACTTGTTACACCACGCGTGATAGAGCGCACTGATATCGATGACATTTTGCACTAGTAATGAGTATCCAATAATTTACATACGGTCACGTGTTCATCTTCCCAGCATGCATATGTGCTGCAGAAGACTGTTAACAATATGGCGGGTGTGATTCCGAACCCGTCCAAAGTGAATCAGCGTGCTGTGATCCAGTTTCTTTCATTTGAAGGATGTCAAGCAGTAGACATTCATCGGAGAATGAAGGCAGCATATGGTGACAAATGTTTGTCGAGGACCAGAGTGATGGAGTGGGTGCGTATGTTTAAAGACGGACGTGAGTTAACGGCAGATCTTGCACGGCCAGGTCAGGCGCATATTGTTGCAACAGAAGAAGCCATAGCCGTGCTTGATAAAGCAGTACTGACTGACCGTCGTCGGTGCATTCGTTCGCTTGCAGAAGAATTCAGTGATTCTTCTCCTCGACAACGCTCGTCCTCACGTCGCAAAAATTGTGCAGGAAACATTGGCAAAGAAGAATTGGGAAGTTCTTCATCACCCAGCCTATAGTCCCGATTTATCCCCGTGTGATTTCCATTTGTTCGGACCGTTGAAGAAAGCACTAAAGGGACAGCGATTCAACAGCGACGCAGACGTGAAGACAGCGGTGACCACATGGTTCAGAGAACAGCCACGCAACTTTTTCTCGGACGGCATTCGACGTCTACCTAAACAGTGGGATGCTTGCCTAAATGCATACGGAGATTTTTTCTGATGAACCCAGGTGCATTCTTATTCACAAGTGGTTGCTTTGTTCAATTCCGTTGAAAATATTAAATTGCGTATGATACTTTTTAAATAAATCCACAAGTCCCGTTTTCATTTGAACACGCCTCGTATAAAGCCTGCTGTTGTATCCTTGTCATGCCAGGTTGTCAAACTGTATAATATTTTCTCATGTTGTTGCCCTCTGTCTCTGTTGCCTTCAATCTTGTCTGTTGTGACTATATTCTCCAAACCTCTCTGTCGCATGAAGTGGCCAAACCACTTGATCTGCTGCCTTTCTATGTATTCCGTGCAAGGTATTATACCTATTCTTTCCCTGATATTTTCATTTTTTAATATATCGAGCCTGGTGACGTCTGCAGCTTTCCTCAAGCATTTCATCTCACATGTCACTATCTTTCTGTAATATGAAGATGAGAGAGACCAGGTTTGGCACTGGTAGCATAGTGTTGGTAGGAATATACTGTAGATCATTTGTCTGTTAATTTCCATCTCAATCTTGGGATGAAGAAGTAGTGGTGACAGTTGGTATGTTACTGCATTTGCCTTTTTACAGCTTCTCTCTATCGAGGCTTCCATTTTCTGTAAAAATATATCAAGATATTTGAACTATGTTACTTGTGTTACTCCTATGTTGTCTATGTTTAGTGGACTCGGTGTTCTGCATATTTTCATAGTTTCTGTTTTTTGTGTATTGATCTACATGTTGCAGATAGTGAGCTAACGTGATTTTGTAGTTGTTCTTCGTTTTCGTATATGAGGCTCTATTCGTCTGCAAAAAGCAGTTCATTTATTTCATTGTTTAGTTGCTCGGAGTTATCTTGTTCTGAGTCTGTGATGTTGCCCTCGGCACTTTTTGCCTCTTTTATTATTCTGTCTATGTATATATTGAACAGCAAGATTGAGAGCATGCAACCCTGATGCACTCCAATTTTTGTCTCAAATGCGCCTGTAATACCATCTGATTTTCTTACCACACATTGGCAATTTTTATACAAAGTTCTTATACTTTCTAACAATTGTTCTTTGATACAATACATTTCTAGAGTTTCCCATAGTATGTCTCTGTTGACTGTATCAAACGCTTTGATCTATAAATATTCTATTTAGTTCATTGTTGTATTCTATTTCTCTCTCACTCATTTATCTTGATTTGTGTGTGTTATGTGTGTTTCCACTGATTAGCAAAACTTCATTACCCTGTTCCAAGCTTTACCTGTTGGATTTTAGTTTTGCACTGTGAGTACATATTATTGAACAGAGCGAGAGGAAGATCAAGAGAAACTTTTTATAGAACAGTCATCAAAGAGAATATAACTATGGGTCTCCAGAACATGCAATAATTACACACAATATCACTAAAACTTTAGAGTACTGGTTTCTACCTTATGCACTGTATTCGGCTCTGAAAGAACATAGATATTTTTTTATGCTCATTTGTTTGTCTCAGTTGTCACAGCATATCTTAATTTGTATATGTCATACCAAATTGATGACAGTTCCCACCCATGTGTTGTCATAGCCCAAAAGGGGAGCAACACTGTCACTTGCCATATATGTTCTACAAAAGCAACTGAGGAAGTTTTGGGGGTGGAGTTGGATGTATCAGGCCAAAATGTGTACATATCACAGCCGAGCTATAAACCATAATATAATGTGTTCCACTTTCCAGACTACATCCTGCTAATCAGAAGGAGTTCTAGAATAAACACAGAAAAAGAAGAAGAGAGTTCCATGACAGTAAATTTAGTTTTAAGCTAAATGTTTTTAGCAAACACATATAGGAAACAAATCTTTAAAATGCTTTCTATATGCTATATATTGCATACTGGTAAGATGTTTGGACTAAAAAGCCTTCATCAAGATGAAATAACAGACGTATTTGTCTTTATTTTTAAGATTATGTAGTAGATATTTTCACAACATATTGGCAATTTTTCTATGTATTTAAAACTATAAAAAAAAATTCTTTACTGCATGTTTTCCTGTGAAGGGAGGCTTTCTATGGTCTGTGGAAATAAAGGCCGCTTTGCCATAGCAGATACCGCAGTATGTACAGGAAGAATTTGGATTGTACCTCTGAAAGATAAAATTCTGTCCCGACCGTGGATTGAACCTGGGACCTCAAGGGTCTGAGAATAGAGTTGAAACCACACGGCCATGCAGTCCATGATAATCAGTTATAAAGTATATATAACTGATGAACATAAAATGTATCATTGTCATCACAAATAGTGGTTTAAAAAACAAAACGCACCAAGCATATATGTCAAATGTCATAAGAAAACGCAGATGGAAATACCTGGCTCACATTTTAAGACTAGTTGAAAACAGAATAAACCAACAAGCCTTTATTTGGACACCTGAGAGTACAAGTAAATGAGGAAGTCCTAAAGCAACCCTAAAAAGCACCATACTTAAAGAAGGGGAATAGGGTGCAAGACTATGCAAGAACTAAAACTGCAGGCAGCGGACCGTAACACAGGGAGAATTAAAACCTCTGCCCTATGTGCTACCTACAGCAGGAAAGGAACAAACTAACTAATATGGATATACTTTACTATGTTCTTATGATTTTATATGAAATTAAATGAAAATAATGTATTTCTTGTTGTAGGTTTGCAAAGCGTAAGCTGGATGACCATTCCTTCTTTGGTGGAACATTACATGTGTGCTATGCACCAGAATATGAAACAGTGGCAGAAACACGAGAAAAGCTGCAAGATCGGCGTAGAGTAATAGCTGCCAAAATCCGACAGTTTGGTAATGTTTACACAACTTTATTTTAAAATATGTAGTTTTAGCTAACCTGTGTACATCCACTTCTTGTTCAAGCTAGAAATCTATTTGAATCAATGCAGCTTTTTAAATGAGATGCTACAGAAGAATTTTATGTATACCATATACAGTAAACGTTGGAGAGGGCTGTCTCCTTAATAACATCTAACAAAAAAGCTGTGTTTTTTTAATCATATAGACAAAACAGCATGGAAATGTTAATAGCTGAAGGCAGAGTTAATGGAAACAGGGGAAGAGTGCGCCCAAAATGAGGATGGTGCAGTGATATATCAGGTTGCTTAAACATATCTCTAGCTGCAGCAGGTCAATTAGTCCAATGCTGCGGAGTGTTCAGAGAATCCATAAGGAAGACCACATTCTGGAAAGAGTATGTCACATAAGAATACTGATGTTGCATTTTTTGTTCCTTCTGTATGTAGACATTGAACTAGATGTAACATCTAAGCTTCAATTTCAATAATTTAGTAATAGGAGTGGTACGAGTAGAAATATGAACCTATGAGACAGAACTGGGAGCATTTTTAGCCAGAGAGCCATAAGAACTATCAGCATGCATATGCTCTGACATTTATTGGGGTTAACTAAGTATCTATGGGTTTCCTAGAGTAACATTTGACAATCCTATAAATGTAATTAAGATGCAATTAATTTCTATGTTTATAGTCAGGTCTGCATCATGTGGTTTTCCTTGTACAAGGCAGTACTTCCTGGTGTGAAGTTCAATGAGTAGACTATTGAGCGAATTGGCAGAATTAAATATCTAGTAGTAACGTTTGACTAGAGCCTGTCCTACAAATATGTAGATAATATTATCCATAAAAGTAAACATGGTCTGGCATAACTAAAAACAATAGCAATTGTAGGTATATAATAGAACTTACTTGTTCTGCTATTTCAACAACAGGTCCTATCAATGATAGATTATGGCCTGGGACTCCCTCACATTGTTAACTGCACAATGTCAACAGTCGAAACTCATTCAGAATGAGGGTGTGCAGATAGCCCTCAGATCTACATGTGATACCCCTTTCATGATGAGACACATGCTGGGTTAGTCTATCACAAGCAATACTACATGAGAGTGATGACATACACAAAGCATCCCCTACATGGAAACATACTTATTTGTTCATGAACAAAAATCGGGCATGTTGTTGCTTGTTAAAAAAATGTCTGATTCTTGTTAAACAATCAAGACCCTAATGAGGTGTATCCTGGATGACAGGTGTGGAGAAGATGATTTTCGATGCCACCCTTGTTCTGGGAATACTCAAAGGGATAAGAGTTGGTGAAAATATATCATTATTGAAAGGTTGTAATCACACTCGAAAAGAAGTGCAGGGATTGTTACAATGGAAAAGCTGATCTAGAAATTAAAAACTGATAACTGACAACATAGAAGAGAATTATGTGGTTATATACACAGATAGTTCTGTGCAGAGAGGGTGAAGATCGAGCAGGAGCTTTTCTGAAATTCTAGGAAGTAAAGTCAGTACTGAAACGTGTGGAGCGTATAGCACAAATTTATAATTGTACTAATCATATGTTCCCTGAAAAGTCTAGAGCGTATAATACAACAATATAATTCTAGTAAACATATATTTCCTGAAAAATGTGGAGCATATAATACAACTTTATAATTCTAGTAATTATATGGTCCTAATAAGGACTGTTGCAGATAAAGAACTTGGTTTCATGATGTAAATCACATAAAAAGATTACCCTGGTCCTGAAGAAATTTTTCACTCTCGGAGTACATTCATCTTGATGTAGCAGATTGTAATATTTTATATTCAAAACAGTAACATACTAACATTTATCAGTGTTCCTATAGTGACATCTATGGAAATTTGTGTAAAACAATTATAATAAATTTTATAACAGTTCGGGAGGATTGTGCAAAATACCGATTTTATTTCACTGTCTATAACTATTGTGTAAATAGATATCTTATTTCAATTTTGTAATTTAATTATCACTTTCCTTTAGTGACCTCAACATGTTTCACATGTTGACACATTGTAACCTATAAATATAACCCAACCAAAATAGAAATCTGTTGAGTCACTGAAGGGAAGCTACAAGTAAACTTTCTATTTTTTTAGAGAACTGAGGACAAGAACTATAGCTTTTCATGCATACTTTGTCTCTATTTCATTCTGTATGCAAGTACCATAGGAAGTAGAGAAGTTAGCCTAGTAGATTAGTGAGCTTGCTGTCTATCACTAGGTTACAGCGTGTCTGGTTCGAAATCACGTCTGGACAACATCAAACATCCGGGTTGTGGTTTCTCGCTTGACACGACCACTCCTCCAGTCGACTCAGCTGTAAATGAGTACGGTACCTGATGCATGAGTTAGGGGAGGTAAAGACAGCAAGGATGGGAACTGGCCACCCCATCTAATAGCTGCTGCGGCTTAGTACATGAAGAGTTATCTTCATCCCCGACGGCAGGTTGCTGCCATGGGACATACCTTTACCTTTTTACCATAGGAAGTAGTTTTAAAAAACAACAAGACCAGCACTTTATTTCTTTGTTATAACTGTGGGATATCTCAGGTTGATATTTGTATCACATGTGAAACGATGGTAAATTGTGAAATGATGGTAAAATATGAGATATGAACTCATAAAATGACAGATTAAAAAAGTTAACCAGTAAATAATATGATCAGTTTATTTATTACAAATGAATTGTTTGCAATATTGCATGAACTCAGATTTTGATTTCTGAAAACAGTCTTTTCTTCCTAAACTTTCAGAAATTTTGAAATAAAATTTGTCATCTCAATTTTTGCAGCTGACAATACAGGAAATCAACATTCACTACAGATTTCTAATCAGCACAATGCAGAAAAGCAGCATTCTCTACAAATTCCTAATCAGCAATCCATAATCTATCATGCAAATAATTCTGTTAACGGCAGTAATTTAGACCAGTTATCTTTTCAAAAGGAGCAATTGTTACCAGTTCATGGACAATACTATAATTCTGGAACACCATTACATATACAAGGGAGACTAGATAGCTCACCTGGTGCAGGTGAACCAATCAGCAGATTATCAGTTGCTGGTAAAGAATATGCACAGGGAACATTTCAACTACCTTTACCTCCAAAATCTGAACTTTCTCATATTCACAATGGAAAAAAACCAAATGTGTATGAGTTTTCAAGAGTTCGTTCATCTCATTCAACATTGCCTCCTGAATATGATGCACGAATGGTACCCAGTACACTCAACAAATCTGCACATTCTGAAACAAATACAAATAGGACGTTGAACATGCCAGTTGCCAACTCTCCCCATGATAGTGGAATTCTAAATTTGACACCTCCATTATCCAAAACTACCTTGTCTAGTTCTACTATAATTGTCAAGGACTACAAACCATCAAAACCTGCACCAAGATTTGTTCCACGACAAGCATTAAAAACTAAACTAGAGCCATTAAAATCTGCCACACTTTCTAAGAGTAAAACAGACCCATTGGATCAAGAAATTAGAAAGAATGCCTTTCATCTTGGTGACACACAGGGTCCTGCTGTAGTACCTCCAAGGAAGAGACCCTTTCCCACAAAGGAACAGATCTCTGTGAATGAGACAATCAGTGAGATACGCAACAAAATTTCAAAGGTAATATTTATAATATTTATTTTTAATATATGGTCATACGTATCTTGACAAGATGATCCGAAGCAATCTTGTATCAGCTGGAGTTGGGCTGGCATGAGTTGAACATGTCTTCTCATGGCTAAATCTGTAGATCAGTGATCAATATGATATGCTGCAGACAAAGCATGAGAACATAACAACATTGTACATCATGTCTGTGTCTTAGCTCTTCTTCTTCTCTGCATAATGTTGAGTTCTCAAATGTTCTAGAACCACTACACATATTTGTTATCCATGAGACATGGACTTCTGTCAGTTTTTCCCAGTAGTTAGAAGTGATTATAAAATCATTCATTTATGTTATGCAGATATATTTGGTTTGCATCTTTGGTTTATCTATTCTTCATGCACTCAGTGAAAGTTTCTCATACAGTAATTCTTTTGGGATGCAGCTGTTTCTTATCCTCTGTGGTGATTATTGTGGAAGCTTTGCCCTGTGCAGGACCTCAATGTAACAAATACTTTTTGGCTAATTAAATGAACCCTGTGCAGGACCTCTTGTAACAAATACTTTTTGGCTAATTAAATGAACCCTGTTTTTTTTTTAATTAAAAAAAAAAATCTCTTCTTCCTCATGATCATCTGCCACTTGTGTTCTGTTCTCATTTCTTAAAAGTTCTTGACCATGTTCTCTCCTTGTTGGTGCCAACTGCCTTAGTTTTGTCCATGGTTCTTTATAGAGTCTGTCCTGTTATTATGTTGTGTTTACTACTGGTAACACTCTAATTACCTAATTCTGCTCATATGTTGCTGGGGCCAGAGAGGGGAGAAAAGAATAGCAACACTGTTTATCTTCCATGTCTTCCCAGAATTTTAGAACGAACGCAGATGAAGAATTACTATTTCCACACATGCTTGAATTTGCACTGTGTTACCCTTAGATATTTTTATTGACTAGAAGATGGTATTCACTTCACAAGTGGCAGTAAGACAGATTTTTAATTATAATTAATTTATGAAACAATGATATATCACAACACAATAAGTTTTATAAAATAAAATAAATCAGCATTTCTAAAGAAAAAAGGTACACACGTGAGAAAATATTATGCACTGGTTTACCCCCTAGTTTTAGCGATAGTCCGTCGTGTCTTAGTGGGAAAATTTAAAAATAACCTGTGTTTTACAAAGTACAATTGTTGTTACATTTCATGCAGTTACCTTATATTGATTGTCGTAAAGAAAAAAGCTATATTATATCAGTGGATTACATTATTTATATAACCAATGAACGTATTTTAAACTTATGTAAATACGTTGATCTACTTTGTTGTATTTATATATATGTTATGTCTATTTCTGCCATATATACATCAGTATTTAAGATCTTATTACAGTGGAACCCTCTATAACACATTTTTAATAACAAATTTCCCTATATAACAACACTTTTCGAAGTCTTCAATTATATTTATTATTTGTTTGCAACTCTTTGTAGAGAATTTCTGTTATTACATACTTATTTTGTTGGTCCAGAGCAAGTTGTTATAATGGGATTCCACTATATTATTATCTAAGATGCTAGGATCCTGAACTGGTTTACTTTCTGATCTTTTCTAGGTCATCACACAGAATCTCCAGAAACAGACTGATCTCCAAGGAAAGTGATCATGAATTTACAGTAATTCAGAACTTGTTTTGCTTATTGTTCATTTGAACAATTGTCAGCTCTCATTAAGTAGAAGACATACCGGTAATGACTTTTAAAGTTGCCCGTACAAGCATATAACCAAATGAGATCAGGGTACAAAACCAGAGGAAGACCATGGTAAAGATGGATAGAAAATGCTCATATATTGCTGCAATATTGGACGTAACATATAAATTGCCATACTCTGTTATTCCTGTTAGGGAGTATTTGAGTGGCTTGTTAGGTTAGGGAGTGCAGGGAGCATTAGAGTGGCTTGTTAGGTTAGGGAATTGCATGGAAGTATTCAAGTGGCTTGTTAGGTTAGGGAATTGCATGGGAGCATTCAAGTGGCTTGTTAGGTTAGGGAATTGCCAGGGAGTATTCAAGTGGCTTGTTAGGTTAGGGAATTGCCAGGGAGTATCCAAGTGTTGTGTGTTTGTCCATCACAAGTGATGATGACCATTTGTTACATCCACTTTTGAAAATTAAATTTTAGTTATGTCCTTGATTATGAGTTCGTAGATGGCTAATGAGCCCTATTCGAGCTGTAAATGTCCTTGGACAGTTCGGACATGGAATGACGACTGTAGACGGTTCTTGGACTATCCGTGACTATCTAGCTGCTCTCCGCTGTTGAGCTGCTGCATTTCTCTTCTTTTCACAAGATGATGCGCTCTTTTTTATTTTAGAACGCCATGTAGAACTATTTTGTGCAAGTTCTTCCCATGTATCATGGTCTATTTCAAAGGCTTTGAGTGAGTTCTTTAACGAGAATCCATGTGGCTTGTTAGGAACTGTAAGAACTTAACAACATATAATATGTTTAAATAATTCATATGGGTTGCTAACATTATAGTTAGCTTGTTAGTGGCATGATAATTATGCAGCACATGTTTAAACTTACACATGTGCATGTGTGTCTGCACATGTTCTGAGTTAGTAGGCGGATCTTGCTCACTGCAGGTCAAACTGTTGATCCATAAGTGCTCAGATTTTCTCCTAAAAATGTCCCTGTGCATTGCAACAACACCCACGTGTTGGTTAACAAATCTCCAGTAGCAACTAGTGGAATTCTTGCAACAATTTAAATTGCATTTGTAGTGTTAGTAGGAGCATTACCAATGCATCATGCAAATAATATTTTCTGTATCCATGTGCCACATAGTTTTTTAAATAATAAAATTACCAACTTGATAACACATTTATCAACTTGATAATAAATTATAACTTGATAATTTCATAAGTTAATCATTTTCATATCACAAAATTCTGTCATCACAGCTTAGCATCTGTTATAATCTTTGCATGGATAATTGTTTGCCCGTCTTTAAAATATGAACACTTTTCCTAACCATATGAGCTCTTTTCATAAAGTATCCAACCACTTTTCCCTCTCCCTCCTGGTCAACCAACTTTCCTCAATCACCTAGAAAGAAGGTAGTGGCCTTATTCTTTGCACCCTGAATTAGACATCCCAAGCCCTGTTTGCCACATGGACAATTACACAGATTAGGGAGTAGAAAAATTATCAATATTGGCAATTAGTGGAACCCAGCAGTTGAACCTTCTTATCTCATATTGCTGTGCTTTTACAGAAAAATAAACACCCGACAGTTGAACCTTGGTTCGCTTTTCCCTCATGTCATGGTTCACTGAAGATTTTTAATGAGGATTTTGTGTATCCGTATAACGCTATTTCTGTTCATCTTTAGAACATCTACCATTATTGATCTCGCTGTAGAAAGGAATTTTAGATTGTTGATGATTGGGCATACAAACGATGTGAGCTGCCCATCAAATGTATGATTACTTAAATGCTCATAATATGCCATTGATAGCAAAGAGGGAGCAAACAGTAGCAGCAATACTGTGAGCTGCCAAGCACATTGTAAGAGGCAACCTAAAAAAGGCTATGGGAGTGAGTTTGCTATCCCATTCCAAAGATCAAAGTGATCAACAATAAAGCCATGCTGAAGTTGGGTGTGTCAGGTCAAAAGGCACAAACATCACAGTCATGTTGTAAACCATAACAGCATACTTTATTGTCTGGACTACATTCTTACAACCAACAAGACTTTGAGAATAGATGCAGAGAAGAAGGCAATTGATAATGTTTGTTTGTTTTGCGTTCGCTCCACTGTAACCATCACGGATATCCGTGCGATTTCCGCCGGGAGCGTGATTACGTTGTGCCACCGTTATGCGCCTTGTAGGCCTAGCACATCCGATTTCGGCATGGCAATTGATAATAACAAACATAACAGAAATCAATCTTTCACTCAGACATTCACAAAATGATAAGAAACCAAACATGAACAATTTATTACCAGACATCAGTTTTACTAACTTCATCAATTGTCAATATACATCATTTGTTTTAAAAACAACCAATGTTTCACTGCAGAAGAAGTAATCACAACTGATTGGTCTCAATGTTATTGACTTTTATTAACAGTAGCATGACCAGTTTAAATAAATACTGCAATCTGGTGACATAACATACATTTACAAAAGACAAAAGAAATTCTTGCATCACAGAAATAAAATAATTTCACATACAAATAATCATTCTGCTCATTTATGCAAGACAGACTAAATTGCCTGCAAATAAAGATAATAAATTGGTGGATGTGATAAACTATAAATATAACGAAATAGAGATGTTGCTGCAAGTTTGATTATTAGAGGCAGATTTAGAAAAATTGAATGCCAATGATTCCAAACAAGATTGTTGGATAGTTTTACATAGGCAAACCAACAGACATAAATGCTTTAATCATAGAGAATAAACATAAATTGAAGAGAAGAAACTGAGGACAGCAAAAAAAAAGTAATTTCATAGCATGTAATGTTTTGGGAATGAACTCAAGAGACGTCATAATACATAGTTTTAAGTGGATATTTCATTCGTCAGGTTTTTCCTTGCCTATTTCTGTGTACCATACACTCAATTTTAATTGGTTTCAATAGGACATATCTTAACTGAAGCCATAAACTAGCTGGAAGATTATCCTTGTGCATCCATACTGAATAACATGATTCAGAAAGTGAAAACTAGTGATGTGCATAAGTGAGGGGTACTGTGATTGGAGAAAGCTAAGTATTGGGCATCAATTGCAAAAAATTATTGATGGATGTGGAAGGACACAAGCAAGCAGACCAGTTGGCTGATTCTACTACCATAACAGATGGTGGGCTATGGGTTTAGCAGACATAATGTTCTACAAGAATCTGCTGGATTAGAGCATTTTGAGGTCAATGAGCACGAGTCAGTAATCAATAATACACCAATTTGGAGTGAGGATAGTCGTATCCTATAAATAAGTCAGCAGCTATACTCTGGGAGATTTACTAAAGCAGAGATCTGATCATCTATGTGTGAAGATGATACAAAACACTGGTATCTAATACCTAAATTGGCAAATCAGTTTAGTCTATTCTGATTGCTCTAATTCATATTTGCTCTCTCAGAAAAAGGTGATCACCTCACAGTTACAGCAATATCTATGACCTTTTTTTCAGCACAGAATTTATAGCACTCGTTGTGATCCATACTTACGTATTCAGACCTCAATGACATGTTTCAGGTCATCACTTGGAGCTCTAGTATGGTTTTTGTCAGCTGTAACCACTTGACTACACTAGCTGTGTGAGATTCATCATCACATACTACCGGTATGTCTTTTACACAATACTGCACCCATCAGACTACTTTAAAAGCTCTCGATCTCTATCTATTTTAACTTTCAAGCTAAAACTTTCTTTTCTATCCATGATTTTCTTGCAAAGATTACACAGCTAACATATGTATTCAAACCACAATATAAAGTGTGTGATCTGGACAAGGAAAGCCCTTTCTAACAACCAAATTTATTTAATTAATTTGTAGAATTTGATAATTCAACTGCCATTGAGCACATGAATGTATCCACCTATATTAGAAGGCTGGAATTAAATCAGACGTGCACTGCAAAGGGATACAAAAAGACTCCCCTGTCAAGCTCTGATGTAGTCACCAAGAGACCTTACATAGAACTATTATTACAAGAGAGCGTTTCACCATCGGTATCAGAAACAATGAAGAATTAAGACAAAGTGCAAAAAATCACGAGACTTGGAATCTATGACATCCGCCCTATGTGTCATCTTTGACCCTATAGGAATAACTAATTCAACTGCAGTAAAATGTTATTGGAAAAATTTGAAAACAAATTGAAAATTGATAGAACATATGATGTAGGAGTAAAGGCTATTCAGGCTGAAATTCTGTATGGTATATCAAATTGGTGGACTCAGTATGATATTGAGAATCTGTATATCTGACAAAATAAGCAAGCTGAGAACTAGAACTCCCATAGATGTTCTACAAAAAAAAATGTGGAGAAGTTAATGGACAGCTAGAAATACTGTAGAATCCCATTACAATGAATTTTTATCGAATTTCATATATCACAGGTTTAAAAAATATCTTTCAGCAAATACTTTTTATTATAATCTATTACAGTGGAATCCCGTTATAACAACTTAGCCCGGACCATCAAAATATGTTTGTAACAACAGAAATTCGCTATACACAGTACAAACAATATAGAATAAATATAATTGGAGATTTTTAAAAGTTGTTATATAGGGAAATCTGTTATAAAAGAATGTGCTATAGAGGGATTCCACTGTAGCTGTCTGAGAACTATTTCTTATGTGTTTGTTCTCAAACTCCTGCAGATCATCAGGATGTAGTCCAGAGAACAGAATAGGTTGTGCCGTAGTTTACAGATTTGATGTATTATCTATACCTTTCGACCTAACACATCAGATTTCTGCATGGTTTCTGGGTCACTTAGTTGCCTCTTACTATTAATGGCACGTAAAAGCTTGGCTATTCTTTTCTCTGCCTTCGTATCCAGAGACATTGGAGACAATGTACATGTGGACAAGCAGCACAGAGTACCAAGCATATACTTCAAGATTGTTCTGAGTAGGAAATGCTGAGGCTGACATATTGGCCAGAGGAAACAACACTGGAATCAAAGCTCTATGGGACACTGTATGAACTACAAAAGACAATGAGTTTTATTGAAAAAACAGAATTACAGATATAGACATGTTTCAAGTGAATGAAAGAAAAATACTGCTTACCCCATTTAATCCCTTAGCAGCTGAAATCGTTAGCTGTCTGTTAGCAGTTCCATAAGAATGGACATGCTAAATTAAGCGTTGACGTGATTCCCAGTAATGGCGACTTCCAGTGTTGTTTTCCGATCATTTCTAACAGCTGACATTTCTGAACTGCACCAGGTTTATTATGACCTTAAAGTTTCATAAAAACTTGGTAAAAATGGACCTAAACTTATGATGTTGATAGAAATTCTTTTTAATGAAATTCTAGAGAATGTGAATGAATCAGACATTGATGGGTGTAGTAGTTCTGTATTTAGTAAGCCTAGTTGAAATTAGCAGCGATCTGTAGTATAGGCCTAATTGATTATGTGCGCAACCCCCCCTCCCCCACAGGCCTAGTAATGATTTATAATTGTCAACGCAACTGATCTATGTCAATACGGATCAGGTCCTGCAAACGACATTGGACGAGATATACTGTTTTTGACTAATTCCAGGCCTAGTATTCAATATTTCTATGCGTCATTCTTTGGGGGTACTTGCAGAACATTGTGTATGCCGGGGTATCAGCATTTTCTGAAAAACGAGATCCATTTTGGGAAGCTGTTTCACCAAATATCTAGGGCATTTTTTATGTGAACTAAACTTTATATTTAGAGTAGTTAACAGTTGCAGAATGTTGTTGTCATGCTGTGCAAGGGAGACTGCTTTGCAGCTTTCATTTAAACATTTATCAGCAAACAAATTGACACAAAATGAATAGACATGAAACTGTTGCTCATTTTTTCCTCTTACATGAGTAAGTAAACTTATCTTACATGACATTCACAAAGATTCCATTTATCTGTAATTCGGACTTTGAATCATAAATATTGATTGCAAACTCTATTTTGTATTAATTTTCTTGCACAATGACTTCTGATTTGTGCTGAGTCCCTTGCCCTGGAAATTAACTCAATTCGTTATAACGGGACAGAGCCGGCACCCTTTAAGGACGTACGCCCGTAATAATGGGACTCCATATATACCCTCCAGATTGCCTTGTTTGATTCGTAAATGACAAGTATTATTGTTCTTACAATTCTTATATTTTTATATTGTATATCAATTTCACATTCAATTATCTTTCTTTTGATACCTTATATGACTTTCCATAGCTAATACCTTGTCTTCAGGAAGCTTGCGCCTAAATCATGTTGCGGTCCAAAAAGTTAGCCTAAAGTTAATTACGTCTAAACCCCGGGTATAATTACGTGTTGAAAGAGTTAAGCCCCAAATTTTTCCTGAACAGGTGAAATTGAAAGGGTTAAAATCAGAAATGTTATTTAATTTTCTAAATACCCTCCATAAATAGCGCATAACGGCAAAAAAGAATTCATTGGCAGGCAGAAATTACTCAAATTTAATGCAGTGTGCTAAAGATTAAACATTAATGTTTAGCAACAGTGGTGGAACCTCTACATGTAAGAAAAAATAAATAGTAACATAAAATATAATAAGAAAAGATTGTACAAAACTGATAAAATATTCAATTTTTCAAAACCTAGGTTCTCTCCTAGGAGGTGGACCTACAATTCATACTTTTTAAGAAATCTTTGCCGATCAAAAATGTTTAAAAATTTGTGACGTCACTCTTCTGGTACATTTCTATTTACAAAATGGCTGGCTTAACTTGCCCTCAGTTGCTAAAGGTGCAGTACTCTTGTTACAGCTCGGGGAGCACACTACTCACATTTATGTGTTGGAACTCGGACTCTGTGAGCAAGTTCTTGTCACTGAGGGTATAGCAAACCAAATCTAATGTCCATTTACAAAATGGTTGCAGTAACTATGCTGAATCTGTGATAGCGATGCAGTACACTAGTACATATGCGTGCAAGGGCCCAGATAAATATCTGTTTTTTCCCCACCCATAAAACCTTTTAACCCCTTTCTGTTCCCACCGATACAACTCCCCTAAATAAATCTCACGCCAAATAATGCAATATAAACATGCACCCACTGTCTGATAAATATAGCTACGGGAAATAATAAAAACAAACAAATAAAAGAAGTGTTGTCTTCCCTTTTGGAGTCCTATAGTTTTGTTTCACACCTCAGAAAAAATGTAGGCCGGTCTCCTAAGAGAACCCAAAACAATTACATATCCAGTCAATACATACAAATTTGTAATAAATTAAACAGATTATACTTACATCCAAACACAAATTTGTAACAAATTATACTTACACCCAAACAGATCAATTAAAGTATACAATATATATTTAATACATTGGTGGCAGCCATCTTTCAATAATACCCAAATTTAAAACCTGAGCAGTAGGATAACCAGCAGCAATTAAAAATTAAAGGGTATATATTAATTTTTTTCATATCTGTTAGAGACACCAAACACTTTACATTAGGATAACCAACAGCAATTACACATTCTGTGTACAGGTCAGTCTAATATTTTAATAACAGCTTGAATAATGAATATTTGACTATAAGATAGCCAACAATGATACAAATTGGAGTCCAAGCCTATAGCTTGTGATGAAAGGGACAAAGTACATAAGGCGAAACTCAAGTACACCAAAGTCAAACATCTAAACTTAGTGAGCCCTTTCTTCATACCTATTGAAACATAAATGATGCTCAACCAAACAGCATGCATTGTTCAAGAATTAGCTACATTTTTCTGGAATTATTTTTTTAATTAAGTGCTTTTAATAATTATTTTTTAATTCTCGTTTTAATGATAATCTTGGTATAGTGGAAACCATCTATAGTGCATCCTTTTATACAAATTTCAAAATCCCCAATTATCATTATTCTATATATATATATATATATATATATATATATATATATATATATATAACGAATTTCTGTTATTACATACATATTTTGTCTGTCCGGACCAAGTTGTTATAGCGGGATTCCACAATAATTTAAATATACAGGGTGGGTCTACAATTGTTAATAAAAGTCATCGTGAATCACACTAATGTATTAACATTTTTATGTGTAGAACTGTCGTCATTTGTTCGTCAATTACAGTATTAATGTGTTGTTATGCGATCACAAAAAAGATGATATAAATATTTTGACTTAAATATCACTAGTCACATTGAACAAAATGACCAATACATGTTTGTGTAACACAGTTATACTGTAATGAATAAAGCATCACATATATACTCAATGGACACATTTCTGTGATTTACGATTACTTTTATTAATAAATGTACACCAAATACTAGCCCACCATGTGTGTGTATGTGCACGAACACACACACACATATATATATATATATATATGTCATGTGACGTATTCCTTCCAGAACATTGTCTTCCCAATGAACTCTCTGAACCTCTCTCTGTCTTGGGCGATGTGGCTTGCATTTTCTAGCGATATATTCATGTTATCTTTAATGTCGTCAGTCCATCGTCTTCTTGGTCTGCCCCTTCTCCTCTTACCAGGTACTCTTCCCTCCATTATTTGTCTTTCTAAACAGTTATGTCTCTTTATATGACCAAACAGGCGTAGTTTTCTTTTTGTTATTGTGTTTAGTAACCAACACTCTGGAATATTCAATGTGTTTATAATATCTGAGTTTCTGATTTTATCCTTCCATGATATTCTAAGTATCTTCCTGTAGCATTTCAGCTCGAAGGCATTGATCCTCTTTGCCGCTGTTTTACTTAGAGTCCATGTTTCACAGCCATATGTTGCAACAGGAAAAATAAAAGTTTGTAACATTAGCACTTTCGTTTCTATTTTGTTTTTTTTCCATATGTTTTTCAGCTGTGTTATTTTGCAATATGCCATTGCCAATCTCTTCCTTATTTCTGCCATGCAGTCTCCTGCACCGTTGATGTTTGCTCCTAAATATTCAAATTTATCCACACATTCTATCTCGGTATTGTCTATTCTGATTTTTGGTTGTTGTGTTGTTATATCTGTTGACATGATTTTTGTTTTCTGCGTGTTTAAATAGAAATTTTGTGCTTCACTATATTTCTTTGTGTTCTTGATTAGTTGTTCCAATCCCTTTATATCGTTTGAAAGAAGTACTGTGTCGTCTGCGTAGCGTAGTTCCGGGATTAGGAATCCACCTATGTTTAAAGCGTGGTAGTCAGTGTTGTGTATGTCTTCTCTCACGTTCCTCATTATACTTTCAGCGTAGATGTTGAACAGGTATGGGGAGAGTGTGCACCCTTGTCGTACTCCACTCTGTACCTTAAACCACTCTGAGAGTTCGTCCTCTAACTTCACTGCAGCCTTTTGATCTTGGTAAAGTTCCTCTATTAGATGAATCAGAAATCTTTGGTCTTCCGCCAAAATGGCCGACTAGAACGAATGTGTTCTCTTTACGGTGCTCGATTAACGGTTGTTCCTTCCCGAAAGTAATGGCAACCTACAGGAATATTGTGCCTAGAAATTTCCAATGGATATATATATATATATATATATATATTATATATATATATATATATATATATATATTATATATATATATATATATATATATATATATATATATATATATATATATATATATACTTACATACATTAGTATGTAGTGGTCTTAGTTATTACTCCATGGGATGCAAATATTAAACTATATTGAAAGACTAACATTTTTTATACAATTTATTAAAACTAGTAGTTTCCGCAGCAACTATTATTATTTTTCAATAAGCTTTGTACATTATAAAAATGATGCACAACAATTACACTCTAAATGTGTAAATTACATATTACAACACAACTTCCACAGAGTGCACATTAATCCATAAATACATTGAAATCAACATATAATAAACCTCTAGTTTAACTTCAGAAATTGATGCAGAAACTGCAGGAAAAAAAGGAAGACATGAGATGCTATGACTCATCTAAAACTTGGATTGCCAGCATGTGAAATGCAGTACCACAATTGGAAGCATGCGGTTGAAAGCCTATTAAACCCAAGGTTTATTGAAGGCATTTATAAAAATTTTACATTCATATAAAATAAATGTAAAAAATACAGTGTTTTGGCCATCACAAATGCTATTTGTATTTATTTGTTAGAGGAGCATTTAGTTATCACTGCTGTTAGTCTAGGTAGAAAAAAATACAAATTGGTATCGTCAACCCAGTTTTTTTTGGCTGCAGTGATTTTCTTGGCAGTATTTACATTCAGTGGTTTGCCACCGCTTTCTAAACGGTTTCATATGCACAATTGCCTGAGATGGGTTTTGAAATCGGTAGCTTGGCCATCACAAATGCGCTCTGTAACATGCCGCCACAGAGCCGGACATATATGTAGAAAATATATGCCAATTGTTAAGGAAAAATCCTGATTTAGCACTTAAAATTTGTTAACCTTATTCTTCAATAATAAAAAAAAAAACCCATTATAATACATACGTCCTGCCATCTAGGGTGGTATAGTGTTTAGTGATATTTTTTAAAATCAATTTTCAAAAAAGAAAAGCTTGTATTAACTTTTGACGTGTCTAAACATAACTTCCTTCGGTTTAGGTAGATTTGTTGATGGTCACAGTTTAGAACTAAGTGTTAAAGTTAACAGTGGGAAAGTTTTTGTAAGTTGCAAAGTGACCGTATTTAAATAAAATTGGGTGTACTTTATGCAAAATATAATAGTGTTTGCACACTATTCATGCTGCGTGGTATCTACTAAATTTTACATCTGTTGTGAGAACTCTCTAATACACCTGCATCTGTGATTTAGGCTAAATCCATTCAGAAAATCATGTAATGGGTAAGAATCAGTAGCTATGGGCTCATAAATATTGATTGTCTGAAATCACTTTTTAATATGCTTCAGATTTGTTCTCAGGGCCAGAAAAGTATATTTCATTTCAAAAAGAAACTTAGTCCATACTGCATTTTATGGGGTTGCATGGACATAGATTTTAGGATGTGTGATAAAAGTTGCATGTTCTTTCTTTCACCACGTTATGTGTAGGATGACTTCTTAATTTACCCGACACCATAAAAAACCCAGCCCTTATGGAAAATCGAACCCTGAACCTCATGGATGTCCTGGATCAACAGTATGTTTCAGAAAAATGATCTTATTTAACCACTGTTTTAATCATAGTAAACAAGCTTACTTGTTGAAAAGTATAAACTTTTATCAGAAAACATCCCTGCATGTTGCATTCATTTTAGAAAGAAGCAATACACTTGATAGATATATTTTGTAATAGGATTATTATAAGTGTTGTGTTACATCATAGCAAATTCAGAAATTGTTGAAGTTGATCACCAAGTTTATATATCGAAAATCCCCGCCGAAGACGGATGTGTCGGGCCATTGGCGCAAATAAAACGGCGACACAACGCATTTCCATTCTCTGGACTATATCCTGCTGGAAATCTAATAGGGCCATTGTCCTACTGCAATAGAGATCCAGCAGGAGTTTGAGAATGAACGCTGAAGAAGAAGAATATATCAGAAATTTGACAATTGCCAGATTTTGTCAGCAAAATGACACTGAGGAATTACGAAGCAAGCAGAGAAGACATAGCACCAGTTTCCTGCAGATAGTGGTCAAATTACTACTAGAACACTGGACACATTCTAAAATAACAGGTTAAAGAGCATATATCACAAACAGAAACATTTGAGCCTTGCACTCTATTGGCACGTTCAGACTACTCTGGCAAGTTCAGCACTACTCGACTGACAATGTTTAGAATTATCCACTATGTCTATCACTGTAAAACCAATCCAACCTGGGGTAAGAAATCAAAACAAGTGCATTAGTGGAGATATTACAGCATAACAAAGTATAGAATAATAATAATAAGATCCTTTAGAGTGGTAGGAGTTCCACACTAGAGACATCAGCACAAAAAACAACATCCAAACACCTCTGTATTTAGCCAATAGGATGAGTGTATACAAATTCATGCCTGCTCCATTCCTTGATGCTGTCAATCCAGGATTTTCTTTTCCTACCTTTTCTACTTCCATCCTCAACCTTCCTTTGGAAAATAGTTTTAGAAAGTGAACTAGTCATGGGTAGTTACAACTCCAAACCAAATAAGTTCACACCATTTCAGTATTTCCAAAAGTGGTTCTTGATAACCTGCAATTTTATTTATTCAATGACAGGCAAATATATTTGCCCCCTGTACCGATACTTCAATGTATCATTTCTACAATATACAATTCTGGTCAAATAATGTTCAAACTGTTTCTATGTTTACAAGAATTTGTGTATTCACATATAACTATCTTTATATCTGGTGATGTGAGGGATCCAGCCTGAATAAGAACAATGGCTTGGCAATACAAACCGATAGAGAATATGCCAATTTTCAAGATACAAAAGTAGTCTTCTGTTTGGTAACTGAACTTCTGATTCTGGGCAAGTCAAAATGTCAAATGTAGTTCAAATATTCAGTGTTGCCTCTGGTCCATCATATGCTCCATTAGCCTTTCCCCCTTTGTCTGTAACCATGCCTTTCATTACAAATTTGTTCATTATTATGTTTCTCTATATGACAGAAAAGATTCCGTACTTTTGTTATTATGTTAGTTATAGAAGGTTCCCCATCATCTGTCAATACATATATATATGTATATATATGTATATATAGCATGTTAGTTTAAAAGGTGTAGAGGACTGACTTCATTGTACTCTGGTTACCCCATATGTACTCCATCCCTCTCAATGAAGCAGCACGACCTCTGCCTGCTGAGAGTATCACTCACAGCATGTAACTTCAAGCAATTATCCCCATGGATTTCTGACAAAATCCTCTTTTATAAACAAAACAATGTGAGCGGTATTCAAATTCACGAGCTCTTGAGCAGAAAGTGAACAGCATAACCATTACACCAGGGAGAATCCCTGTTAATGAGATTAGTAACACTAAAATCGCTAGGAAGATTCACATGAGTGCGTTGCTCACCAGGCTCATCAACCAACCAAGAGTATCAGTGACCTAGTCAGTTGTTGGTTGTGAGTTCTTCATATCTCTTCACTAAACATGCACTTTCTTCTCTCTCTCTCTCCAGGTCACTCCCATTTCAATCACTCTGTGAACTTGTATACTGTCACTTTCAATCTTATTTTTTATAATTTTGTAGTGTATACATGACTGCCATAACTCAGCCACGTCTCCCTCCCCACTGTCATCCACTACATTGTTACTCACCAAAGTAAGAACTCATTCGCTGCCTTTTCCTGATTTGTATGCTCTTCTTTGATGTTCCATAAGAGATTCACAAACCAAATATTTGTTTCACAATTTAGAAATGAAGTGTTATACATATGAATGTTTTCTATTTTTCACAAGTAAACTATTTACCTGGTTTGTTTCCATATGAGGGCACTTCCAGTTGTACAGGTAGTATTGTAGAAAGCCATCCCCCACTCCAAATTTTAACTTTTCTAAGAATTCTTTGTTGTCCATAAGGTCTAAGGCATTGAATACATCAAAACCCATCTATAGGGTGAAAATAAAATTGATATATTAAAATCAATACAACATGACATGAACTTGTACTCTTATTCTGCTCAGCTACTGTGTTATTGTTCTGCATTCGTTCTCAAATTCCTGCAGGATTAGCAAAATCTAGACCAGATAACTAAATGCATCGTGTCATGGTTTACAGCTTAATTGCAATAGCTGTTCTTTTCAGCCTGACACACCTGACTTCAGCATAGTTTCTGGGTCACTTCTGCCCTCATATGAGATAAGACAGCTATCTCCACTCCAAAATCTCCTTACTCACCTCTTACATGCATGGTAGGTAAACAGTTTTGCTATTCTTCTCTCCCCTTTCAGGCCCAACAAACAAATGGACACATTACTGTATTTAAAAAATGATTGATTATGATTTATGACTGATTGCATCGATAGTCGAGGTAGTGTTATAGTTAGTTCATTGACTTGGTGGTCCAGCGTTTAATTCACAGTTAAATAGGAATTTGTTTTGCCAAATTAATATCTAGTGGGTCAGCCCATCAACAGGAAACTGATACCAGAACAAAAGATGAACTGGGGATAATATTTCTATATGCAATAATAGCAACAGTAGCACTTACATAGGACACAACTTTGACAAGCATTACAAATGGAAGCGCAGACTGTCAGACTATACAGTATTGGTAACAAAAAATATAAACAGTATACAATGCTTTAACCTTGAAGGTTTTTTTTCAAGAAAATACAAGTAAAACAGTAAAAATAATGGCATTATCACAAAGTCATTAGAAGGGCAGACATTGAACAGCAGAGATGTCCAAGGTAACAATGACATACATATATACAATTAGTGTCATAGAGATGCAAAGTAACAAAATATAAGGAGAATATAATAAAATAATTATACTTGAAAACATGAATGACAATATAATAAAGGCCCCCACTCGCCAAAATGTACATAAATCAATTATCAGAATGAAGTCCAAATGGCGTAAGGGTACCAAACTGAAATATATAGCTATTTTTTAAGGGTGTACCTAGCTCTATCCTAGGAAATGAAACACAGTGGATCTGCACTACATAGGGACTTGTGTAGCAATGACGGTGTTTGCAACGAGCAGTGCCACAATGGTCTGAAATATAAGCCCTTAGGTGACTGTGGACCAAGATGCCATTAAGATTCTAGTGATGCCTATGGGCAACCAGAGGAATCTCCTGGAAAATGGCATGAGTTTTAGCAGACTGGAGAAGGGAATAATATTTGAACAAGATTTTACGGACAGTAGAGTTTTGAGGATGAAAAGTGAGGACAAGTTTAACTCTTACAAAAAAGGAAGTACCCTGGGTATTTGTCTAGGTATTATCGTGTGAGAATTTACGAATATGAAACCTGAAAAATATTTATCAAGAAAGTTATGATCATCAGTACATGAGTGACACGGGCGAAAAAGCTGGAAGAATGCAAATAGTTACGACAAGCAGGTAGATAAGAAGAAGTAGTGTAAAGCAGAAAACTGTGTTAATCAGTAGGTTTGTAAGATGAACTGTGACAATTATGTCAAGAAATTTTACAAAAATAGTATTGTAGATATGCTAGATGTGAATTGAATAGCAGGGTTAAAAATGTTGAAATAGTTGATGAAACAAGACAAGCCTGCCTCAGTCATATCATCCATGTATCTATGAAAAAAGAAATGGAAAAGGGTTTTCATTTCCTAAGGCCAATTTCATTTCATAATCCATTCGTTTCATTTTCTAAGGCCACTTCACTATGGACCTTTACATGTGGAATCCTGTAATGTCATTTACGATATCATGTGTAGACACAGTGGCAAGAAGCATATAGTTGAAACTGGCTTAAGACTGAGTGACTGTTACTACTAATATCTTCATGTCATTAAACACAGAACATCTACTACTGTTGCCATACACATCAATGGCATTGATCATCGTGATATTAAGGTAACTGCACTAAAATCCTACACCAAGACGATAGAGCTAGGTACACCCTGTAAAATCGCTATATATTTCAATTTGGTGCCATTTGGTCTTAATTCCGATTATTTGATTTAGATTTTAGCAGGTAGGGCCTTTGTTGTATTGTTGTTTTCAGTTATAGTTAGTTTATTCCATTCTCATTTTCCTTATATTTATTTAATTTCCATCTCTATGACAATACCTGTGTATGTGTATATGTACATCATTGTTACCTTGGCCGTCTCTGCTGTTCAATGTCTGCCATCTTATGCTTTGTGATAGTGCCAATGGTTTTACTGTTTGTCTTGTATTTTCTTTAAAAAGACCTTAAGGATTAAATGTTGAAAATGTCTTATATACTGTTATTTGTATTTTTTAAAACCAACACCCTATAGTCTGTGCATCTATTGTAAAGTTTATCAAACTTTTGTTCTACATAAGTACTATTGTTATACAGCAGTTTCATTTATTATGGATATTAGTAACAAGGCACTTTACTTACTTTTGTGTGATATTACATCATTCTAACAGCTTGCTGTGATACATGTGTCAGAACTTTGTGTTTATGTTACTAGCAACTATTATATCATTATTATATTCTGTAGCATCCGGCCCTGTAGCGGAAAGATACAGAGTGAGTCTCAGATTGCTGAGGCACCAGGTTCAAGCTACACTGCAGGCAATTCTGCATCTAGACTGTTCAGACAGCAATGGCAACCTACTGAATGTTATACTAATAAATCAACTCAATGTATAAACACGCAATTATAATGTTATAACTGACAAAAATCTTACATTTTTTGCAACAATCAAGGTATCCTGAATGAGGTCAACCCATGGAGTTTTTGTACTTGCGTTGTAGAATGAGTATGCAGCACGCAGGGACTTGTGCACTGAATGATGCATGATAGTGGATGGAAGAGAATAGAAGCTCACAAAATCTGTCAATTTTCCATTGCTCTGTGAACAAATAAGACTATTTCTAGAATGCTGCACAAAAGAAATATTAAATGAAATGACTTTAAACAAAATTTGTCAGTGTGTGTGTTCATTCTCAAACTCTAATCGGATCTCTATTACAGCAGCACTGGTTCTACTAGATTTTCAGTAGGATTTAGTCCAGAGAATGGAAATGTGTTGTATCGCCATTTTATGTTCGTCAATGACCTGGCACATCTGATTTCAGATGTAAGCTTCATTTTTGCAACAGATTGAAAACTACCATTGTCATCATCATAGTGAAAAAAAACAACACCATAACATCACAGTAGGAGTTTACAGATGGCCACCAAACTAGTGATATGCAATGAAGAATTGTGATACGCAGATGTGATTGATAAGCAGATGTGATTGGTCCACCATTGTTGCACGCACATGCTGTACAAAGATGGCAATTATCATGTTGCAGCAAGACATCTTTACTTGTAAGACCACATTGTTTGGATTGTGGGCTGAAGATGATTCTTGGAATGTGTATACATAGTACTGGTGACAGTGTTCACCCTGAGTAAGGACTGATTCAAAATAATTTTTTACTCATTCAAATAGAGCATCAGCATAATAAATCTTCCCAGTTGATGGCTCTGAATGTAGAGTTTCTTCAGTTCAGTGAGTACCTGCTTACATTCTTGGATCATTCTTGGCTGGTAGTAGTAATTGTTATGAGCTAACATCAATGCACTTCAGGAAGACCCATGGGTACTCAAGCTTCCCCAGTAGATATCATATGGTATCATTTGTATGAATAAAAATGTTAAATGACTGCAATCTACTTCATTTGTGCCATCATCAGGTGCCATGTCAGCTTAGGTGACATGAGGAATGTAGAAAAAAATAACAACGCCCAGACTATTCCTTATTCCTCTCACAAGAGTAAAGTCCCCCTCATGCCACATTTGATATCAAATTCTTCCAATCGCAGCTATGATGAATCATCAACCAGAGTCTATATTTATCAACACACAAAAACCATGATGAGTAAAAGCATATTTCACTTTCAGTATAAAGTAATTTTCACATCCATGAAGACTAAGCTAAAAGTTTACAGATCAGTGGTACTTCCAGTGCTGTTATACGCTAGTGAAACATGGACTGTGTATAGATGTCATGATCTCTTTCACACAACTTGTCTCAAAAAAAGCTATACTGTGCATTGCCCACAGTGTTCTTTCGTTTTAAAATTTCGTGATGCCAGCAGTGATCTGGGTGTGCCAGGCTGAGCAATCAAGTGCTGTAGTCTCCCAGGAGCTAGCATCTATGCTGCAGTGCTTGAGAGAGCTTTTTAAGTGATCCTTTAAGCTCTTTTTCTGCCCTCTGCTTGAACATTTACCTTTGCACAGCTCCCCATAGAATAATCTATTTGGAAGGCGCCTGTTTGGCATACGGACGATGTGACTAGTCCTGCAGAGTTGGGACCTAGTCAGCATTACATGGATGCTTCGCATACAGGACTTCTGAAGGATTTCCGTATCTGGTACACGATCCTGCCAACGTAATCCCATGAGGTTTCGTAGGCACCGAAGGTGAAAAGAGTTAAGTTGTTGAGTGTGTCACGCATAGACAGTCCAGCAAGACGCAGCATAAAGCAGTGTTGTAAACCACTGCGTGGTACACGTCAGATTTAGTTGCCTAAACCAGATGTTGGCACGAAGGCTCCCAAATGCTGCACTGGCACGAGCAATAGGCAGGGCAGCATCCTCGTCAATTGTCGCAGTTTGTGATAGGTTGCTGCAGAGATATACAAACTTATTGGCAGTATTAAGATTTTGTCCCTTTACTGTGATCACTTTTCTGTGTAATGGACACCTAGCGCTGGTTGATACATTGGTACAGATATAGACATATTTCAAGTGAATAAAAGAAGAAAAAGAACTACTGTGTATTCTTGACCTGGTCAAGCATGCATTCAACAGCTACAATTGACATCACTTTATAAGTGTTTACCAACATTGTTAGGAGGATATCGTCCAGGAAAGAAGACATGGCAGAATGCAGCCATATTTGTGCAGGATGTTTTTGAGGGGTTTGATTCGTGCATGGAGACATGTGCGGTCCCAATAGACCTTAGAGGATGCATACAATAGGGTGTCCTTGGATATCTTGATGCACCAGCTGTTAAATCTTGCAGTTAATCCTTTTGTCGTGCGTTGGGTTGGCGCCGCCCTGATGCACAGGGTTGTAGTTCTTAAGTGTGGTAACTGGATATCTACACCAACGGTTATTAGCCCTGGCCTGCCACAGGGATCGCCTCTATCTCCTGTAATTTTCAATGTATACACAGTACATAACGCTGGCAATCAAATCAAAGGTGTTGGCAGAACGATGTCATATGCAGATGATATCCTGGTGTATAGACAGGGCAGAAATCGAGAAGAGTGCGTCATGGAACTACAGAAGGAGCTGGACAGACTGACAAATTGCTGTAGAGATACGGGAGCAGTGGTTAATCCGTCTAAGGCATTCGTGACGTGGTTTTCCTTGAACAATCACATGGTAAAGACACCCATGAAAGAACTAGCACAATGAGATATCTGGGTGTGTTTTTTGACAGAAGCCTGAGTTTCAGGGAACATGTTGACCACATTATCATAAGAGCAGGCAAAGGCTTAGCAGCAATGAAGGTTATGGCTGCTGTACAGTGTGAGCAAAGATTGTTATTTCTTTTGTACCAGGGTTTGGTTGTGGCAGAATATGCACTAGCAATTCTGACTCTTATTCAAACTCAGATCGAAAGACCGGATAGAGTCTAGAATGCAGCAATGCGTATCATTCTGGGATGCACAAGAGACACATCGACAAGAGCTATGCGATACCTACTTGACTGCCCAACAGCTGAGCATAGATTACAGTATTGCCGTGCACGGGCGTACCTTCAAATACATGCAGATAAGGAACACCCGTTGCATTCCAAAATACAGAAAGTTAAAGGCAGCAGACTCAAGAGAGGAAGGTCGTGGATGGGACGTGCTGAGGATGTAAGACAAAGCATGTGCAGATTACAGGATGTGGCGGAATGGATAGGTCTACCCAAAGATTTCTAAACTTGTTTGGGAGTAGTAATATCACTTAGCAGGGAATGCAGAGAATGGTGTCCCACAGCTGTGGAGAAAGAAGTGCAGGCTTTAATCAGTGAGAATACCAAAGAGGGGATGTGATTATATACACTGATGGATCTGTAATTAGGCATGTTCGCAGTGCTTGGGCCTTTACAGCTCAGTGCGCAGGTAAAACGATCAAGGAGGAAAGTGGTGCCTTTGCGGTCACTACGAGTAGTATGACCATGGAGACTATGGCGGTGACCACGGCATTTGAGTGGCTATGCACACAGAAGGTAACGCAGGTCTGCATCTTGAGTGACTCTATGAGTATGATTAAGAAGGTACAAGTGGGTCTCGTTCACGAACAGTGGATTGAGGCCTTGAGAAATGCGAGCTTGAAAGCGGTTACATTTATTTTCGTGCTGGGACGTGGGCGTTCGAGGCAATGAAAGAGCAGATCAACTGGCATCGTGTGCGATTGTAGCACAGGGCGATGGGGCAATGCATCGCGCTGACGTTTTGAACTCCTTAAGAGATATAACACGTGAGAGTGAGACTAATGTGGATGATGATTCCTTTTCAATGGCTAGGATTAAAGATCAGGGATTGAAATGTGGTGTTTCTAGAGGTGAACATTTTGGAGGGCGCAGAAGAATGATGGTCAACCAGCATAGGACCGGTACTGTCAGCAGAAGTGTGATGGCGGATACACTCAAGGAGAGATCAGAGCAACTATGGATGTGTCCAGTTTGCAGTGATGATGATCTGACGACTAACTAACTAATTGACAATCACTACTGTGTGTTCTTGACCGTGTCAAGTGTGCATTATAAATTAAAACTTTTTACATTCATTACTGCATGTTTTCCTGTTAAGAAGTGCATGGATACTTTTTAGCTGTGGAAACAAAGGCCGCTCTGACATAGGTGTCACCATGATGTGCACAGGAAGAATTTTTTTATTGTATCTTCGAAACATAAAAATCCTTGTTCAACCGTGCATTAAATCCGGGACCTCAGGCCAGCATTCTAGCCATACAGCCACATGCTCCACTAGCATGCATTCAACAGCTGCAATAGACATTACTACTGTGTGTTCTTGATCTGGTCCAAGTGTGCATTAAACAGCTGCAATAGACATCACTACTGTCTTCTTGACCTGATCAAGCATGCATTCAACAACTGCAATTTCTTACTCCACTTGTACACTTGATAAAGTGATATACATACAATGTTATGCTCACCCCTTATGAGTAGGAGGTGTCTTCCTAGAAGCATTGCACACCCCTGAGTGTTGAAGTCTTCTGAGTATGAAATACAACTCTGGAGAAATCTCACCATGGCACAAAAAGTTACAAGATCTCTTTTGCTATTATAGAATCATAACTACACAACACCACTATGTTGAACTTGTATTCATCTATGAATATTTATAAGCTTCACAGCTTTACTGATTAAAAAACTGTAGACATAATTCTGACCATTTGTTTAGGATGTACCGCTAGAACACTAGGTCATCTTTAAACTCCTTCTTGATATCATATTATAGGCATAGATGGAAAAGACTTCAGGCTGATTAGAAATATATATTGGGAACAAACTGCATCAATAAGGTGTGAAAACAGCTACTCTCCATACATAGAAATAAGAAGAGGGGTAAGACAAGGATGCATTTTATCACCAAGCCTATTTAATATCTACACAGATAATATCTTTAAAAATATAGAAGAAATACCAGGACTCAAGATCAATGGGAAAATAATAAACAACATTAGATATGCAGATGACACTGTTCTTTTAGCAGATAGTGAACATGAACTACAAAGACTACTAGATCAAGTCAATAAATCAAGTAATGAATATGGACTGGATATAAACATTCAAAAAACAAAAACCATGATAATCAGCAAAGACACAGAAGAACAGGAGATAAACATAAACATACAGGGAGAGAAACTACAACAAGTAAAACAGTATCAATATCTTGGACACATAGTCACAAATGATGGCAGATGTGAAACAGAAGTTAAAAGGAGAATAGGAATAGCTAAAAGTACCTTCAATGACATGAGGAAATTATTAATATCTAAACAAATTACAAACAAGTTAAAAATGAGAATTATAAACTGCTACATCTATTCCATATTAATGTATGGCTCAGAAACATGGACACTAAATAAACAATTAGAAGACAAAATTGATGCCTTTGAGATGTGGGTATATAGAAGAATAGGGAGAACATCATGGAAAGAGAAGAAAACAAATAAAGAGGTGCTAAAGACAATATGAAGAAAGAACTACTAAGAGAAATAAAGATCAGGCAAATAAAATATTTTGGACACATTAAAAGACATGACACCCTATTGAAGACCTTACTTGAGGGTAAAGTCAAAGGGAAGCGAGCAAGAGGTAGGCAGAGATACACGTGGGAGAGTAACATTACACGATGGACAGGTTACAGTCTAGCAGAGTGCACCACCAAGACAGGAGATGTTGGAGATACGTTGCAGCCAACCTTCGTTGCGGAGACGGCACTTGATGATGATATCATATTACTTTTGTGCTATGTGATGCTATTTGCATGACTCTTTGACAACCTTAGCAACAATACTTCCAACTTACTTGATAATAACTCTGTGTTTTGAATTTCTCTAGTAAATTTAAGGTTTTCATTTCATGCCTGCTTATAACACATACTAGACAACTGAAAATAAGTATCAGGTTTGACTAGAAAAGATAAAAGCAAATCTCAAAAATCCAACAGTATCAATACTAATAAACAAGATGGTTCAAACCTGGTAAATGGATGCACCCATTTTGTGGAAAGCGAAACAAAATAAATTTTCCTTAATTATGTCCCTTGTCTTTAATAGATATATTTATTGAAATATTTAATTTACGAGGGTTGTGAGGTTGGCGCACAGGGGCGAGGGAGAGTTCTCAGTCTGTGGTGAGTATAGTTGACAATTAGCAACATTTTACCATAACATTTCAGATTGTCGCTGATTTTTACAAACAGCTGGATTATAGACCCATTTACTGGTATAGTATCAACTTGCAGATTTTACAAACAGCTGGATGTAGAACCATTTACTGGGATAGTATCAACAAGAAAAATGAGAGCCCACATATAAACATAAGTTCATCATCATTAAGTGTCGTCTTCGCAATGCAGTTTGGCTGCAATCCACCTCCAACATGCCGTCTCTTGCCTTGGTGGTGCACTCTGTCCTGGCAATCCTGTGATGTTTATCTCCCACTTGTGTGTCTGCTCACCTCCCTCAACTTTACCCTCAAGAAAAATACAAGTTATTGGTGTATAAACAAGAAAGTTTTACCTCAACAACAAAACTGTTTATTATGCCATTTCTTGGTATAAACCAATGACGAAAATCTTCTAATGTGAACAATGGAACCAGTTCGTACCTTTGCATAAACTGAAATAAATTTATAAAAGAAATTCTTCAGTATAATTAAAGTGCAACTCTGTATTAACAGATTCTGTACAAATCATCTTTAAAAAGACACAGTATAAATTGGTTTTTTTCTTGTTAACTCACAAATTAATATGATTAAAGTATAACATAAGTCAAATTAAATATCAATACAAAGACAATATTAATGGCACTAGAAAATGAGCAGGACAAGAACAGCCATATACACTAATGGCCATGCACACAGTTATAAAAATGAAATATGTGAATAAAAAGACTTTTCTGGGCAATGGGAAACACTGGGAGAGAAACATACAATTATATGGCCTACCTGGGAAGAAAAGACTTGAGTGCCATCACACCCAACATTTACATCTTAACCAGTTCCCCTTACAGTCGCTTCTACTGGTAGACAACTACAGGCGCTTTTTAAAACTTGTTTTGTTGCTGCCAACACTAAATTTTTAGTTTGCGCTGGTTAATGCCTGACTGTGACATTTGTGTAGGTCACAGTTCAAGCTTTCTCTTCGTATTTACATCGTGGAAATATTATGTAGGACTGAATTATTATGAATTTTTCTAAATTTGCAAAATTTTGACACAATTTTTTCACATTGGAAGATATTGTTCATATGTACACTGCTGATGACAGCCATAGTTATGATGGAAATAGGTACGATGTAGGTAATTTGCTTACCAAATATAACATGGAAAGTGTGACAGTGAAGTTCCTTGTTAGATAGACCTAATGTTTCTGATAAAGAGAAGGAAATTCGTGGGTACTAATTGTAACAAGGCGAATTTTGCCGGAGTGATGTAGTTTGTTGAGTAAAAGTTGAGAATCTTGTAGAAAATGTTGGGACTGTACATAAACTTGATAAGATTACCACACGTTATGAATAGTTTAGCATCAGTGTCAACTGATGAGTCATCCACATATGAATACATAATAACAGAACATTGTGACTGCTTACGTGGTTTGTTAATTGTTTCCAAACTATAGTGCGTTCATAAATAGTTGTCCAACGATATTGTACATTTTCTACATAATTACTGAGCGCAAATGATTCATATTTTGCATGAGTTCATTATTTCATAACCACGTTACAGATTTATGATTAATTATTACCTAGATTAAACAGATTTATTGCAGCAGTCGCTACAAATGTCGTTTTAAAGGTAGCAATACTTGTTTGTTGATTGTCTTTAAAGTACACAGGTTCACCGTAAAATTGACCACGTTCTCTGTTGGTTTTTTTACACGGTCTCAGTTGATGTCGGTAACAAACACATGAAATACTAAGAAGTAGCACCAGGTTGTTGTTTTTTCTCATAGTTATATATTAAAATAATAGCTAAACGTCAGTTTCCTCAGAGGTGTATCTTATATTTGACATGTTTTTATTGTGATGTATTTAACATATCATGTTTGTGTAAATTATTATTACAGCGTATTATAAAGCAGCATTTACAACTATATTATAACCATGTCTTTGAAAGTTAAATTCGTTTCACTGATAATATAGCTATTAGATTGTACAAATAGTTTTCACAAGAAGAGAGACAATGTACTCTATTTCATAGTTTATCGAAGCCCTAAAAAAGAACACGTCATGGGTATATCCTACAAAACACTATCACAGTGATTAAGCGAAGACAATCCTAATGTCAAAAACAAAGGAAACGAGAGGATGACAAAATTTTGTCGGCAATTTCAATGAAGAAATCATTTAGACAGCAATTCATAGGCTTTTGGATGGCAAAGAAGCATTGATATTAAAAATATTGAAAACGTATCTAGAAAAGACCAACGACATTAACATTTCTAAAACAACATTATGGAAATCAGTATGGAGTGCCGGATTTACATTTCACAAATATGCATGTGACAGAAGCGTCATTTGTGAGAAACCACATTTAGTAACTATGAGAAGTAAATATTTGAGACAAACTAGGGAGATGCGGAAAGAAAATTATGATATAGTATATATTGATGAAACATGGATAAATGATGACCATACTAATGAAAAGGAATGGCAATCTACAGATGGAACTATTAAGAGATATGACCCAAGCAACAAAGGTCAAAAATTAATAATGGCACATGCAGGTAGCAGAGAAAATGGTATGTTGAAAAATTGTGAACTCATGTTCATTTCCAAATCTACCGATAATCGAGACTACCATGCTGAAATGAATGGTCATATATTTAGAGAATGGATAGAAAAGACTGTACTTCCATCATTGTCTGGTTATGGACAACGCTTCTTACCATAATGTAGTTGCATGTGAAGATAAGATCCCTACAACTTCGTCTACTAAGGAAGAGATTAAAATATGGCTTAGAAAAGAAAATATTTCATTTACTGAAATGCACTTGAAGTTGCTGATGTTGATAGAGAATGTACACAGATCAAAGACTTTCCCTATTGATAAAAGTATAGAGGAGCATGGACATAGATGTATAAGACTACCACTGTTTCATTCACATTTAAATCCAATATAAATAGTGTTCATTGTCGTTTATTTTAAATTCACACGTTCGTAAATAATAATACAATTTCATAAACGTTTCACTATTAACTTTATATCACATTGTATATATTCGCAATGCAACGAAAGAAAAATATTATTCTCGAAATATCTCATTTTTACCCATGCTATGAAAGATGTATGATACGCCTATACATGCAATTACTGTAAAATTTATTCTCCACATACAATAAAATCGTTACTACCTAAAAAATGACATTCTGGTAGCGCCTGCTGTAATAAATTAGCTCACTATAGATAATAAATAATCATAAATCTGTAACGTGGTTATGAAATGATGCACTCATGCAAAATATGAAGTCTATACACTCAGTAATTACAGAGAAAATTGTAAATATCGGTGGACAACTATTTATGAACGCACTATAGTACTATAATCATCAGTTTTAAAAACATTGAATACAAAATGCTAACAACCAATTAAGATCTTTGGTTGACAATAAATTGAGGCAGAAAAAAAAAAATGTATTACAATAAATAAACTAATGAAGTATATTAGCAAAATGTTGAACTAATTGCTCTCTGAATGTTCTCTAACACTTATGATCCTTTAGATCTTACCTCTGAAAGCAACCTATATGCCTCTGGAATATCAGCAGGCTTCATTTCTCTGAAGCCTAGTGTCTTGGGTTGCTGAAAAAGAGGGGCAACTAATTATTCACTGAGATAAAAAGGAAATTATTGGACAATTTTACAAAAGCAAAGACATGATATAATCTAGTGTCCACAACTCAGTTCCTAGTACAAGGAAATGTCCTCCCACAAATGGCTCCAAGTTTTACCAAGTCTCAAGACATTAGTACACATCTGGGAAATTAATGGGAAGATCTATTTTCCACTGGTCTAATGATGTTTATTGATCTCATTGTTGCCTAGATGGATCTTTATCGCTCTTTAATCCCTAACACATGTCACAATCATGTCTGTAAAGTTTTGAAAGAAATATAGGATTGTCATGACTTAGATTGGATGGTTTCATCTCAATTAAATTCCAGTGGAAGGATTTGACATAGTGACATTTATTTAGTTCAAGTAAATTGATAATCTGGAAACACACAGTATAAAATAAAAATTGATGATTCAATCAGAAGACCTTTATCAATAACACAAAATAACATATGATGCGCAAAGAATAGCACTGTCCACAATCACATCATGACAGAGTCTCTATTCGCTAAACCCTTTGTTGCCTTTCTGCATCAAGGGTAGAAGAGTTTTCTGGAGATGGCCCTCGTGTGTGCTGAGTATATTGTGGAGTTTGTCACCTCTTTTATTTCGGTGGTTCATCGTTTTCTGATCGGCCTCTAGGTCTGCCTTCAGTGTATCTGTGTAGCATAGCTTGCTATGCTATGCTGTCTGATGGTAGTCTGCTGATGTGTGCAAGCCATTTTATCTGTTGTTTCTTAATATATTCCAAAATCGGAGTGGTACCAGTTCTTTATTTAATGTCCTCATTTCTCACTCTGTCTCTTAGTGATATTTCTAGGATTCTGTGCAAGCATGCCATTTCAGCTGTGACAAGTTTACGTTTATCTTGTGCTGTTGTTGTCCATGTTTGGCATTGGTAATATAGCAATGGTATAATAATTGTTTTGAATAATGTTATTTACATAACAGAGTTAAAGAGGACAAATGCCAGAAGTAAGCAGATCATATATGAACTACAATATTCAGTCTTTAATTAAAAGGTTGATGTAGAAAAAAAAGGTAGGTTAAATAGAAACAAAATATTTCTTACCTCAGGAAGTTTGTATAGCTTCAAAGTTCTTTGCATAGTCATGTTCCTACTTAAATGTGAGAACTTCACTTCGATAAGTTTCCTTGGGTTGAGAGATCTATGCCAGTACCTGAAGAGTCAAGCAAACATTAAATCATGTCAAGTTAAGAACAATATTAGAATAAGACTGAGAAAGATATCTTTGGGAGCAGCAATAATGTAGTGTTAAATCACTCACCCAGCATACAGGTCAGGTGGCAACATAAGTGGCACCAGACCAACCACAATGCAACGCTATATTTATAGATGATGATATAACTTTATAGTGAGAATTTCTATTTTGTGAAAACTTCACCAGTATTCTAGCTTTAAAGTTATATGTTTTCATGTCACAATGACATGCAGTTCCGCCCCCCCCCCCCGGAGTAGAGTGCCCTCAAACTTTTGGAATTGCACTTCATCATAGAACCTAGGTCCTGTGACCTGGCCATGCAGGTATCAGGGGGAATGAAATTGCTTAGAAATTGCCACGAGCTTTAGAACAGCTAATCCCATTATCCACAACTGTAAAAAACAATGTATGGGCCACTGGCTTAACAAATAAGAGTACTATATGCAGACTATATGTACTATATGTATCTAACCTTCAGACATAAACTAAGCCCCCTCCCTATAGCAAGGACCTGGCCTCAATGGAGCATAAAGAGAATGGAACGCTTTTGAGAAAATATTATGAAGCATGTTCATGACTGAAAGTTTTGAAGTCCTAACTTGCTTGGTTGATGTTTGTTTTTTCGTTCGCTCCATTGTAACCATCACGGATATCCGTGCGATTTCCGCCGGGAGCGTGATTACGTTGTGCCACCGTTATGCGCCTTGTAGGCCTAGCACATCCGATTTCGGCATGACTTGGTTGATGTAAAATCTGCACCTGTAAAACTCATCACACCCAAAAAAAATTGTGTGGTAGTGACTGGAAAAAGTGTAGTTAGAAAATCAACAAACTTCACAGGCATCGTGATTTGGTTGATGATGGCCATTTGCATCTTTACAGTCAGTACACAAGTTAGCATAAAATTACAAATGTACTATCAGAACTTCAAAATTTCATTGCTTGGCCAGGCAGGTTTTATGGAGAGTGACTTGGCCATTTGCACTAACCCAAAGTCTCTTGTTATGTGGCAGCTTATTTACCTGCATGATGCTACTGGTTTAGGTAGCACAACACCTGCTGTGTAAACTGCTTGAAATAATCCCTGCTGATGAACCCGTCTAGTTATTTCTTTGATAAGTACTGGAGCAACACGTTTAGCTCGAAGCTTCTTGTGAACACATAAGAAGTTGATCTCTACCATTTTTTTGAACCTGAAACAACAAATGCAAATTTATGTTTGATAAAGAACAAAATGGGAATATAAGTAATTATAAGCTTTGTGTGCCAGATTCTTAAAGTATTTGTAGCATATCCTACAAATAAATAACCAAACTATCAAAGGATGTCAGACAAAATGGAGATTGCAGCAGTAGTAAAACAATATTTCTGAATATTCTAACTATCAAATATTAGAGATATCAATTATCATTGTGATTCCTCTGTGACTCTTCATTTCAAGTCCTTCACATTGTGGAAGTGCTGATGCTTCAGTAACTGGTTTGTTATGTTGCTACTCCAGTGACCAGAAATGTCTTTCTCTAGAGTGTCAGTTGATATTCCATATGGAAGTCCTCCAACAATACAGAGTTCCATCCCCCACATCAACTTATTTACTTCCTCTTAATAACCTCAATTCCTATTCTTGCAAATGTTTGCACCTGTACATGTTCATGAGTGGGATACATGTTCATTTGTCTGGTTATTCTAATTTTTGTATTATTGTTCTTTTGTTATTTATATGTGCCAACATATAGTTGTTTTTAATTCCACCTATCTATCCATTAGTTAAATGAGCATTGTCTTATCCGTGTTCCACTAGGCATCATTGGGAGCTGAATTACAAACCTGCATTGTAATACTTGATTTTACATATTTCTCTCTTCATTTACATATCTCTACATATGTTATTATTGTTTCATTTTCTCAATTTGACAGATGATGGCCCACACATGTATATGTATCAATATAAGCATATAAGGTTATATTCTTCAATGCATCCAATACAACTACTTTGGGTCACTTATTTGTATATGTGTAAACTATATTAATATCATTTGGGCCAAAGGGCATGAGCCCATGGACTGCTGGATCAGCAACAATGTTAATATCATCATGTGCGTGAACATTTATGTTAACCTTACGGGTTCTATAGGCACTTATAGACTCAGACGTCATTACAAAACTAGGACTAATAAGCATCTCCATTCACCCTCGTTGATATGCCCCGATTCATCAATACGGAATCACACATAGTTAAGCTTATATGACGTAGATATCTGCCACATGAAGCTAGGGATATATCACAACCTAAAGGTCGCATTTCTTTACACATTATGATTGTAAGAAGGAGAAAGCCAGCTAATTTTGTAACCAATTTCTGAAACTTTGTCCATTTTCAACACAATATTTTACTATCAAATATAGTACTTGTGGCATGGTAAGTGATCATCATGGTAAGTAATATCTACATGTTTTAATTGTTTTAGTTGTTATATTATAAGAATGTTCGTTTATTCATTAAAAAACTCAAATATGTTTATGTTGGTGGCACCCCCACCAACAGTATTTAAAATAAAAACGTTGTATGTGAGGCTAGGCCTAGTCTTGAACGAATGGACATTGTATGCAATTTCTTCACGTTTTATTTGTTCAGTATATATTATATTAATTTGAATATGAAACAACATATATACAACAGAAATAAGTATTTAGGAGGATTTTATCCATGTTACCACACATTGCTCAAGTATTATGGTCATGAAGAAATTATATTTGCGATTTATTAAATGGTGTTTAGAAATTCCCCCCACCCCCCAATTTTCAAATTCACAACTTGCTCACAACTGTCACATCACACATACAACAACTAAAACACAATTATATTCATTATTCACTCCTTTATTTACATGTGCACACATTTTTTATATCTTTATGAACAAAAAAAGTTAACGTATTTACCAAATACTTGCAAATTTTTCCCAAAAAATCCAGATGCAGCGGAATAATTGCGTAATTTTAATCCAGAGTCCTAAAGGTTAATTGAAAAAAAATTGGTAGCGTGATAGCATATCCTGTTCAGGACGTAGCCACCAACCCAGCATTTTTTGGCTATAGTAATTTTCAAGGGAATTAAATATGTTCAATAGTTTGTCATTGCTTTCTGAACGGTCAAGATGCACAACTGCCTGTGGCGGGGATCGAACTCTGTACCTTGGCCATCACAGATGTGCTCTATACCATTATGCAACAGAGGCGGACATTTATGTTAATACATGCATATATCTCCATGTGGACGTATGTTTATGTTAATGCATGTATTTATCGTTATGTGAGTGAACCTGTTTGGTAATGAAAATATATATCTTTATATGGGTGATTGTTTATGTTAATAGGTGTATCTTCCTTTTGTGTGATAATGTACACTTATTCTTATGTGAGCCCATACTTGTGTGTGGATGTATTTACATGCTTGTGCATATTTGTGTGGGTACCTTTCATGTACTTGTGATTACACATATAATTTTGTGTTTATATGTATATATATATATATATGTATGTGTGTACATATTTGTGAATACGTGTGTGTATGCTTACGGATGTGTGCGTGCGTGCATGTATGTGTATATATATATATGTGTGTATGTGTGTATATATATTTATTTATGTGTACATATGTTTCATGAGACAGGTCACTTCATGAGACAGACAGGTTTAGAGAACATAGTCACAACAGGCAAAATTGAAGGCAACAGAGACAGAGGACGACAACGTGAGAAAATATTAGACAGTTTGACAACCTGGCTTGGCAGGGAAACAACAATGATCTTGATACATAATACTGTGGACAGAGAGCCATGACCGCCTACACCAGCCGGCATGGCACCTGATGATGATGATGACATATCTTTTTTGTATATATATGTTTATGAAAATGTATGTAATTTATAATGATTTATATATATCTCAACATTTTTTTTCATTGTTTTTTGTTTAATCCAGACTCCATTCGTAACACTGACAACTACTGGCACAACTTTGTTTATTGGTAACCTCCTACTCTGTTATTATCCTCGTGATGTTTTCCACATACACACTACTTGGTTTGTGGTCTGTGTTCACATTTGTCATCTTTTACGTTAGACTTTCATTTGATCTGATTCAACACATGATTTATTCATCTTTGGCATCTCTTTTTCCTTGATCAATTGCTATTTCTATCAATAGTGTGTAGATTTTGTGCACACACAGTACGAAACAAATGAATGTGCTGCTTTCAAAATGTATATCATTTCCATGTACAGAGATGGTGTGAGAACATCTCCGTACTAAAACATTTCATTTTGAATAATTAATTAAGTTTTTGTTTCGGTTTTGTTTGTATTTGTTTCTTGAAAAAGGTCCCTGTAGGACTGCAATGTCATATTATTCAGTGTTACTATGATTATTGTTATTTATTATTTTAATATGTGATAGTTAGACTAATCAGTTGCATTATTATGTCATTATAGTATTTATAGAATATCCTAATCAGGATGTAGCCAGCAACTCAGAATTTTTAGGGCTGTATTGATTTTCTAGTCAATATAAAAATGTTAAGTAGTTTGCTATTGTTTTCTGAATGGTCTGCATGCATAATTGCCCTAATAAAAAGGGATAAATGTTCTTCAAATGAAAGCATTAAATATTGTTGTTTTTGTTTAGTGTGTCTGTTGTTTACCAGGTAGCAAAGTATAGAAACACTTTCAGGAGTCAACTAAGGAGACTTTGGGGTGGAGTTGACTGTCCCAAAACATAAAGAGTCAAAGTGATCCAGAAGTCATGCTGAAGTCGGATGTGTCATGCTGACAGGTGCATATATCGCTGCAAACCATGACACAACACATTCCATTCTCCAGATTCCATCCTGCGATTCTGCAGGAGATTCCCGTACAGTGTTTAATGGATGAAACACTATGAATTTCCTTGACATATCTGTCACCATCCAATGCTCATGTCCTAGCACATGGGTACACTACAAACTGACTGATGCCCATAGCTTTCTCCTCTACCTCCTCTCAACTTCTCTGTCAGTGGTGTCTGTGTAGCGGGGAAGAGGACTTTCTCAAGAAAGTCAATGATATGATAGATTTGTTTCCGCTGTCGCCTATACCCAAGCTGAGTCCTAATGTTTTGAGTATGCAGCCTTTCCCACCAGGATATCCCACAAGAACACTAGGTCTTCCTCCATAAACAGGTTCAAACTTGTTCTAGCCTTCCATCCATATAGCTCTGCTGTCATCATGTCCTATTCGAACAACTTGCTCTTCTTCAGTTAGATTTCAAGACACGTGATGTGTTCTGCGACCCCCTCCCCCATGGTCACTTATGGACGTGACAAGATCCTCAAGGGTATATTGGTCCTGAGTCATCTGAAGTCAGACATTCCTAATAATTTTGGAATCATTAGCTGCAAACGTAGTAAATACTACAGCTGTGCCTTTGTTACCAATACCTGGTTTGTCACATTTCCCAAAGCCACCTTCACCTTTGAAGAAAGTTTCACGTGTGTGTGTCCTGTAACGTAATCTATGCCATCATCTGCAAGCATTGCACTATGACTTAAATAAGGTGAAACTAGAAGGAGGCACGTAGACCGATTCTGTGAGCATCTTTACAGTATCGAAAACCATATTGGTTTTCCTGTTGCCGACCACTTCAATGGATCGGACCATCAGGTTGCCCATGATTTTCATGTGATGGCCATTAAGTGATGATTCTCAGATGATCTTACCAGTCACATGCTTGAGAATTGATATACTTCAACAAAATATATGCTTGAACCCTCGGGATCAGCGATTGCCAGTCATATGGATATTCTGTTGTTCAGTCATTTATGTTTGTCTTGTTTCACCTCTGACCTCTTAGTTTTCACTCTTCCGGGTTATATCTATATTTAGATCTGCCATGTGAACCTCAATAGAGCAGTTCACAATAGTACTTGTGTTTTCTAACTGTGAATGTATTCTTGATAAAGACCTTGTGGTCAAAACATCACATTTGCCCTTGGTATTATGTATTTCCAGTGATTAGAAAAACTGTATAACCCTGTTACAGGTTTCGCATATTGTTAAGACTACTGCATTAATAAAACTGGTGTTTTTTAGCAAGAAAAATTACAAATAAGCAAACCAAACTAGGCATCATACAAATCTTCATAAAGACATTAATTAAAAGCACAATACAAGAAGGAATTTTACCAAGGAAAAGGATGGTTGTGATGACGACAACATATAATCTAAATACAATCTAACCAAAAACTATTTACAATGTTGCTCATTTTCTAATCAAACAATTTGCAAACAATATTGAAATAGTAAGCTGTGTTTTTTGTTCATGTAAAGAGACATAACAGCATGGAAAGATTAATAGCTGAAGGCAAAGTTAACAGCAACAAGAAGTGCACAAGACAACAATATCCTCCAGCGATTTCTACCTTCAACATGTGGATAAGTGAGAAAAAATCTTGTCTTGTCCAGTATTTGATTTTTCTGTACATGCTTTTATTTGTCCTCCTCTGCTTCTTCCACCTTCAACGGTTCCCTACAGTATATGACATCTATATAAACTTACCTATCATAAATTTTGATGTGAGCTGGGACAGCACTAATAAATCCCACAAGCTTCTTACTCTTGATCACACGAACTCCACAGTGCCAATCCCTCAACCATCCTGGAGGCTGTAGAGCCCTTCAAAATAACAATCAATTAAATGATTAGATAAGCAACAAAATTACAATACAAAATAGTATACAACTGCTATTGTCACTACCAAATTTTTCTGACCAAATGACTTCCACAAAGCAAAATAAACTATCAAAAACACAAACACTACTGAAAAGAGAGGCATGTTATGCTATAGGTGAGAGAAAGGAAATGTATGAGAGTAATATAGATGAGGTAGAATGTTTATATTGAATAAGAGAATAAGAACCAGAGTGAGTGAAGGAATAGATGAGAATGAGAGACAATTAGGTTTTTAAGTGGACTGTCTCCAAACTTAAAAACAGATAGGGTATCACTTTGATCAAAGTTCTAATAAGCTTCAATCAATCTATTCTGAATAACAGCCGCAAAATATTAGTGAACAGACCTAAGAGTACAGAATGTTATAGAACCAACATTCTTCTCCAATGCTGATGCTCCTTTCGCTCACTTAGTTGCCCTCAAGAGATAAGAAAGTGATCACTTGCCTGTTTTTCCTTTCAAAAGGAATAACATCTAGATACAGATATGGCAAACCGTGTTTTTTCTTACACAGCATGCCACAGTGACAATTCTGTATGCATGTAACAGAAGAATGCCAAGCAGAAGACTGCTACAAAAATATAACATCAACAACATCAGTAGAGTACAAAGTCATAGCAGAGAGAATAAAAGAAAAGACAAAAATTTGACTGAAGTGAATAAACTGAAAAGTGTGAGATCACACACAGAACTCACCAATGATTATGAAAAGTCTAGTCACACATATAGAACTGACCAGTGATTATGAAATGTTTGTGGTCACACATAGAACCGATCAGTGATTATAAAAAGTCTGCAGTCACACACATAGAACTGGCCAGTGTTTATGAGTACACTATAGGCATTACCATAAAAGTTCTGTCTCTTTCAACAGATGGTATATATGCTAAGAATTTCCATTACTTGTATCATCCTTGTACATCTATTTTGTGCAAGTTCTTCCCATGCATCTTGGTCTATTTCAAAGGCTTTCAGTGAGATCTTTAACGAGTCGTTGTAGCACTTCTTTTGACCACCTTGAGATCGAGTACCCTTCTCCAGCTCACCATAGAGAAGTATCTTTGGCAGACGATGGTCTGGCAAATGTACTAAATGACCTGCCCAATGAATCTGTGTCTGCATCCGGACAGTGTAAATGCAGGGAATACCAGATCTGTCAAGGACAGTGATATCTGGAATCTTGTCTTGCCATCTGATGTTCATAACTTTTCTGAGACAAGTGTGAAAGTGATTGAGTTTCCTCACAAGATGTCTATACACAGTCCATGTTTCACCAGCGTATAACAGCACTGGAAGTACCACTGCTCTGTAGACTTTCAGCTTAGCCTGTAGGTCAATGCCATTTCTACGCCACACATTTGCGTATAATCTGCCGAAAGTGAAATTGCCATAAAGCACTTATGACAGCATTATGGCTGCAGGGAAAAATAATTGCGATTCAGAGATGTTGGTTGATGAGTAATCAAATATTATTCCTTCTTAGTCTACATTTCTTAGATGTGATCTCCAAAGTTTTGGCTGTTGGCCAGGTGTTTCGGATAAGCTTTGAAACTGCCTATTACAAGGATGCACCACAATATGTGCCTTCAGGGAATTGACTATAGAGATAAGAGTCTATATTTTTTTCATGTCTGTGATAAAATTAAAAAATTATCCACATTCTATATGCTGAATTTCCTACCCAAGTCTAAAAAATCTTCCCAAAAATTTGTGACCGCTACATAAACTTAAGATCCTACAACTGGTTGCATAATTATTTGTGACAGCTGCATAAACTTAAGATTTCAGCTAATTAATTGTTACCACATCATTATTAATAACACAAAAACATAAGACTAAAACTGTGTACAAAAACTGGCTACTAAATTATAAACTGCTTACACAATCAGGTCATACTAACATAATTCCTACCACTGTAAAAATTCTGGTGAATAGTCAAATCGGAACATGTTGTCATCATCCTCAACATAGTTCTCATTCAACAACAGATACAGTTCTTTTAGCTGAAAAAAAAGAAACAAAAACAAAGGAGCTTAACTGATCAATATGGTAGAAAAATAAAAGCACAGTTAACACATGTCTTCATCGCAGAAATATTACAAATTTACTCGTGTGTTAAAAAAATGAGAAACATTCTATGTAATGGAGTAATATCAATGCATATGCAGTTTCAAGTGCTAGGATGTTACATTAAGCCAATCCTTCTTTATGAATGCTAAGCATGGACAGTAATTACAAGTGCCCAAAATAAGCTCGAGGGAAATGACGTGGTTTTTAAGAAGAATGATGAAAATTCCATGGACAGCTAAGAAAAACTAATGTAGAAGTCCTCAGAGATGGAGTAAAATGACAAATTATAGAAAAAATTTGAATCAGACAATCTTAGGGCACTTGATGAGAAAAGTAAAACTCGAACATTTAATAATCACTGGAAAGATAAAGGGGTGATGAGACAGAGGAAGACAGAGAGAAATTTCTGGATGGGTTATCAATGTGGAAAAAAAATATGTCACCAACTGAACTTATTACAACAGAAGAGACAGAGAATAGTGAAGAAACATGATCGCCTACACCACTTGGCTTGGAACTTGATTGATTGATTGTGTTAAATTAAAACCATCTTTAAACAGAATTGATCATACTTTGTGCTGAAACATAGCAGCTTATCATCCATGCACAGATACTGAAGGAAACATATGTATAATAAGACACAAAAAAAACCCTCACATTTTAATCTTCTCACATCAACTGGGACTTTTCTACTACAAATAATTTCTCCAAACTCCAAATAATTGTACTTTTAATATATGTAAGTTTCGCTCATGTAAAAAGGTTGAAAAGGCGAAGAGGATTGACCACTGTACTTGTTTTATCCTATAAGAAATTTATCCATCTCAACAAAGTCACTTGCAGAGGGTGCCACTCATGGAACAAATCAATAATAGCTCAAAACTACTCTGATGTGAAACTTGGAACAGGGTAATGATTCTTTGCTAATAACTCATAACACACACAAATTGGCGTTTTGATGAAATAGCCTGTATCAAAAACACAACATAACACATAAAGAGTAAGAAATGGTACTGTTCACTGTCACATAATAATGGCTGGATGGGATAAATAGGGAAACATATAAATGCTGAAAAAACTAGGATAGAGATGAAACAAAACCAAACAGAAATTTGTAGAATATCAATTGATATCAACAAAACACAACAAACAGAAAAGTGACAAGACATCTATGATATAAGTGAATGATAAACATTGAACCTCAAGGGCTGCGGTGTTCCAAATTGAAGGATATACTGGATCTCAAGCGCATATCGAGTCCGGCCAACAAAGGAGCATGACTTGATGGCCATAACCTGGACATCACAGGCCCCTGATGGTCAGCGCCATTGAAGTAATCAGCAACAGTAATCCAAGACTGGCGTTTGATGCTAAGCAAATATTCACTGAACAATCATGATGTACATAGAGGTGACAGGTTTGAATCTCGCAGGATGAGCTTCTTCAGGACATCTGTGATCTAGTCATAGCCATGTTTTACCACTTCCACTCAGCAATGGACGTCTGCAACCGTATTTTTACTATATCAGCCATACAAGAGAACTAGTTCTACACGCTGGTCACCAACATCAAAACTAACCGTGTTCAAGAATGCTTGACATTTTTGCTGCTGTCTATATCACTACTGACATAGCCACATGACATTTTTTGCTGTTATTTGTATCGCTTTCAACATAGCCACAGACACCCACAATCATAGATTAATTCAATTTATTTGTTTTTATGTGTTCTTTGGTAAATCCTTCTTGCACTAGTTCTAACATGTAAACACAGATGAGCATGATGTTCATAGGGACCTATTAGAAGTAGCAACAATCTATTAACACTTGGATGTACACAAATTACATGAGCTTACTGATTAACTCACAATCAATGGATCATTGATGTCAAGGGTGTCCCATATAAATCCTCCAGGAAGGGTCAGAGGTTCTTGGCGGATTTCATGTGGTTCTTTGTCCAGTTCTATTTCCTCATTGACCGTTATATCTTCATCTTAAAATACAAATATGGTATACAAATGTAAGTTCTTCAAACAATTCACAATTGTTTACAACAGTAATAGTTAGTCTTGTTGATGGTTCTCTAAACATGTCTATAAGTCCTTGGATCTCGTATTCAGTATGTCCATCAGCATGTGGTAACTATAAGAAATAGCAATAAAACTAAGCAGCATTGATGTAATGTTGGCTTGTTAGCAGAGTTGATAGTGAGCCTGCATCACAAACTCAACTCTTTGAATTAGCTCATAGTTTGAAGGTAGATCATCCAGTTGTGCTGACAATACAATTTAATGTATTAGTGGCAACTAGAATTTCAACAATTGAATGTATTAGTGAAAACTAGAATTTCAACACTTTAATGTATTAGTGACACCTAGAATTTCAACAATTGAATGTATTAGTAGCTCCCAAAATGTCAACAATAATTCAATAATAATAATGTCGGGCTCCAAAAAATGCAAGCTAACATATTGTGGACATATAAAATTGGTTTAGAAAGATTAATCATGGAAGGAAATGTTCCAGGAAAGAGATCAAAAGATAAGCCAAGATTACAATGGAAGCAGGAAATTGAAGAACTTCTGAACATTACATTAGAAGAGGCTGGGCAGCTTGAAAAAAACTGAGAGGTTTACAGAATAGCAGTGAGGACAATGCTCTGTAAAGGATATGTCACATAGACGATGAGTGTCCTGTTCAGGATAAACGTCAATAACAGATGTTAAGTGGTGCAAATGGTACCACATTGCTCTCAGCGGACCCAGGGTTAACAGATAACCAAGATCCCAAAAATACTTCCTCGTGATGCACCCTAGAAACAGAAGTACACAGCTTGTGCTGTTTCTGGCAAACACTTTTGGGATCGTGTCCGGAAATGTGGAGGCAGCAGACAGAATGAGATTTGACTTCATAGACAAGCAATATCTCCGATACCTCTATGCCAACACATACAGCATCATTGTCTACACATAGTGACGTAAGACAGTCCGGTCCGAGCATTGGAGGAGCGGCCAACGCAACCGACATGAAACAGTCAGTTGCATAGAGAGAATCGAAAAGATAACACACTGAGTACAACGAGAGGGCAGCACAATGTGCAAATAGAAAGAGACAACGTTTCAAGGAAACCGGAACTAAAAGTTCTATTAGCTAAGCTTCTAGTTACTGTTGCTCTTTATGGGCAGAGATCCAATCGTGCGCTCTCGACCAAGAAGGCAGAGTGGCCCATCTTTACAGTCAAGTTTTTTCCTATACCAGAAACACATTCATGGAAAGGGTTCAGTACCCGATGGGTTGAAGCACAAATGGGACAAAGATGTTCAGCTTGAAAATATGCTTCAAGTCCTAGTGCTCAAAAATGCGGTATGAGAGACTCAGACTTGGACAAGGGATTCATGATGTCGGTGAATGACACCTCAGCTAAGACAGTGAAAGAGCCATGGGTCCAACTTTTTATTTGAGTTCTTCCCAAACCGGAACCAGGCTCAAAAATGAGAAAAAGTTCAGTACCTGACACGCACAGACATATACGTCTAATCACACAAAGAAAATTCACTGGCTGCGGAACACCTCATGCGAGATAGGCAAGATAAACGTGAACAACAATCATCTCGGCGAAAGAGTCAAATACATACCTGGTCAAATTGTCAACAGATACGCAGGCTGTCACAGGTTAGGGAACCCACTATCCGAATTAGAGGCATGACAAAAATGGGTGTACTGGGCCTCGGATGTCCAGACCACAGAGTGAGCCAACCAAGGTGCAAATAACAGTTCTACTGTGGAACTAGCAGTACAATGTACTTCACGCTCCCAGACAGAAATCACACGATTTTTCATGGTGGTAATCAGAGTGAACGCAGAAGAAGAATAGATAAAACAATGAGTATTTAAACAATATATGATGGTTTAACTAAGTAGTTAGAAAACTGACCTCTCATCGAAAAACAATACACACTTAAAGTTGCCAAAAATCTAGCAACCAGGAAAACACATATGGAATTGAGTGAAGGAAGTAAATTTAGAGAATATATGATCTCTGCACTTTCAATAAAAACTTATATCTCCAATAGTTTAATAGCGATTCCAACTCTAGTAACTTTCAAATTACAACTAGCAAATGTAGACTAGAAAGTACACCAGAGAACTGTTTGTTCTCCATTCACTCTCAAACACCTGCAGCTTAGCATGATGTAATCTGGAGAACAGAATAGGTTGTAATGTGGTTGCAACTTGATTATGATATCTACGTCTTTTGTATGTAGCGCAAATTCTAGATAGGGTGATCTCTCGACATGTTTTAATCTTAAAGTGTCTCCTGTGTTATGTGCTCAAGGTATATGTTGAAAAATATGGAGAAATTGTGCATCCCTGCCAAACTTCCACATTAATGTGAAAGAACTCATCAATTGTATTATTTGATAGGACAGCACTACGTGCATTTCTGCCACTAATGTACAATACACATAAAGACACACACACTATCACTTTATTGTCTGTCTCCAATTGGCCTAGACATGATTGCACAAACTTACAGTCAATTGGCACTATAATTTATTTTTACTGAATTTGCCTCATTGACGATCCAAACTCAGATGTTCAGTAAAAGCCAGAGTTGACCCTTAATGTCAGAAATTGCATGTACAGTTTAACACTAAATCACAATGATATTTAAAAAGTGGCTACAATGAAAATGAGTTATAACTTAAGACATATTTTAGTGACATTTGGTAGTCACTTGCCAAAAAGTAGACATGGCAGCTGTGGTTACACTTATTTTATAACAAATCATGACAAAGGAACTAATTATTAAAAAATTACCAAATTTTGGAACTGGCTGAGTCTCCCAAAACTGATATTTTTTCCTTTTGGCTTCATCAAAACTCTTTGGTGCAACTTGTGGTAAAGACAGCCTTTCTAAAGCACTTTGAATCTGAGTAAGATTGGATAAGTTCTGCAGAAAATACAAGCAATTAGTGGCATTTTAAAATACAAGGTACAATCACAACCAATAACTTCTGAACTGTTCATGGTGCTATTATTTGCTGGTATGTTAAAACTATTATCATTGCCCTCCTGCCAATAGCCATGTGGGCTAGTCTTCATTTTATACAGGGATATCTAAAAAAACAAAGGGTAAAAACATTGTATCTGTAGGAGGGTCCCAAAGTCATGTTTATTTTCTTGTGGTGGTGTTGTGAGATGGTAATGGCTGCAGAGCTTATAGCTCTTTAAAAGGATAAATCTTAAGCGTTAGGGAACAACCTAACATATTAAAGATGTGAGGGCTGGTGCAACACAGAGTAATGAGGGGAAGAAACAGAGATATGTAAAGGGAGTGTTGCAGCAAAATACAAAACACACTAATAACATCAACAGAGTCATCGAAATGATGTTTTGACGAAAAAGTCTTCATCAGGACAAATACAAACAAGAAATGATTATTACAAACAGAGAATCATGACGTAACAGAGGAGAGAGAGAAAGAAATAATAAGGGGAAGATAGGATGTGAGAAATATAATAAAATGTAGGAAAAAAAACAAATACAATAAAAAGGAAAAAAAGACAAATACAGTAAGAACAGAAGAGCAAGTAAAAGAAAAAGAACAGAATAAGTATAATAAAAGAAGAAAAATCTAAGTAAGATCAAAGAAAAACTACTTATCTGAAATCCAGTGTACTCAAACTGGTTGAGTCTGGCTGATGTTGTTAAAAGTGGTATGGTGTAAATAGTGATAGTAAATAACTAGTTTTCCCCCTTATGACTCTTTAGCAGCAAATACCAAACCAAGTTTAGTAATCTGTCAGTGTTTTGTTGTCCATGTGTTGCCAGGGCCCAAAAGGGGAGCAAAGAATAGCAACACTGTTTACCTTCCATGCATGTCATAAAAGGTGACTAAGGAGGTTATAGGGTGGAGTTGGCTGTCCCATCCCATATAGGGTCAGTGACCCAAAGCCATGCTGAAGTCAGATGTGTCAGGCCAAAAGGCGTAGATATCGCAGAAATTCTGTAAACCATGACACAACGCATTCCGTTCTCCGGACTACACCCTGCTAATCTGCAGGAGTTTGAGAATGAATGCAGAAGAAGAGTGTTTTGTTAACAGCTAAATTACATCTGTGATTGTTGGGTGTTAGGGTAGCATATCATATTCAGGACGTACAGATCAATCCAAAATTATTTCATTGTAGTGATTCTCTATGCAATATTTACATACCACAGTTGATTACCACTGCTTTTCAAATGGTCCAGATACACAACTGTCTATGATGAAAACTGAAACTAATACATTGACTGTCCAAGACACAATCTTATTTTTCAACACAAAGCTGATCTTTAGAAGCAATAAGTGGGCATTGTAAAACTTATGCATATGTAATAGAGGCCTGTTCCGCGTTATTTCCTAAAGCCATGTTTACTTTTAAAAGTGGCTTTACAAGTGTCATAAAAATGTTATTTACACAATCATTTATAAATGTTATAATATGATAAACATAGGCAAAACTAGCAAGTAAGCTCAGTGAACATTTCTTCCAACATCTGTATATTTAACAATGATATTTAGCTCCTATTGCTATGTGCACAACAGCACAAAACATCTTGGTGCCCATGATATTGCAGTCCCTGTCATGGATAATGTTCTAATAATGACAGTATGCTCTGGAGAATTATGGTATGTACACTTCATATCAATATCCTTATTGTTTCATCTTCCCTCCTTTAGTTTTTGAAAAACTTACTGCCTTTAAATCTACACCACTTTCTTTGTGGATTACATTTTATCACTTTGTGTATCAAATAGTTTTGTTTTTTTTCAAATTTTTCACTCATCTTGATAGAGATACTTGATAGATTTCAATGTAAGCAATTCTGGCTTCTGTAAAACTAGATAATGGTTGGTTAGTTGCATGACAAGGATATAATTATACAATTTGGGAAGCAAATAGAACATAAGAACCCAAAAGCAGCAGATAGAATTTGAACCAGTCTATTCAGTTAGAACCAATTCACATCGCTAAGGAAAACGTGTTGACTTAACCTGCAAGGCTAATTAGTGCCAGCTGAAAGGGACTGCATTCAAACTGAAGTGTTATAGGGCAATATTAAGAATTTCCTGGATAGAAAAGATAAGAAACAGTGAGGTTTTGAGTATGCTGAATATAGAGGAATGATGGCTGGCGAATACAATTTTACATAGAAAACTTAAATATTCTAGACATAAAAAGACACAAAGGCATAGAAAGACGCATATTAGAGGGCAGAATTTCGGGCAGTAGAAGAAAAGGTAGACCTAGAAGGAGATGGACAGATGACATCAAAGACTGTATGAAGATATCGTTGGAGTAAGCAGGCAGATTCATACAGGACAAAGACGGGTTCAGGACATCAATTGCAAAGACAACGTTCTGGAAAGAATATGTCACGAAATGATGATGATAACTTCATTATGCTTCTGAATTATATTAATAAAACATATAGGCACTTTTATAGTTCACAGAAGCAGACAAAACAAGATGTCAACAAAAATATCTGTCATAAAAAACACAAAATATTCAAATGAGTCAATGAAGAAAAATGTAGTGGCACTTAGATAATATAAATGTAGTGCTGGAATCTAAACCAGGTATGTCCATAAAGCATTGTAAATTACCATGAAAAGAGTAGTGTAACATAGCATTGCTACTCAGCACTTTAAGTGAAGTGCTAATTTAGAGATGTCATTTGAATGTATATAAATTTGGAAAATAGGCCCTTTGATCCTCAAACAAGTGCAATAACACACAATTTATTTTATAGATATTGAAATTCCTCTAGAAACTCAAATACAGACTAATAAAGTTTATCAGTAAGTGTAGTTAGTATATACAGAAACTTATAGCAAACCAACCACTGTTGGTGGTCTAGTGGTGATATAGGAATCTAGCTGCACCACTTCAAGAAGGTAGGCACCAGTAGGGCAGGATTAGTATATGATTGTCATCACATATTACATAACATTTATATGTAATTACTTGTTATATGTACCTGTACATCTGAAGATGCCTTGCTGATAGCATTATCCACTGCAGTCTCAGATAGTAGGTCTTCAGTCTTGGAGTCTTGAGATTCCTGACTTTCTGAATCTGCTTCAATTCCAGAATGTGAGAGAGATGTGTTGTCAGGGATCATTAAGAGTGTTTGTTCACGACCATCAGGGACTTGGTTGTCAGAATCACCGCTAGATTTCTCTACATCTTTCGATTTACGTTTCTTCTTTTTACTTTTCTTACGCAGTGATGGGTCAAGGCTGTTGAAAAAAATAGTGGATTTATATTTAATAGTCACAATGGTGGTAATGGGTAATATAGTGCTAATGAGATACATTCTATGCCTAATATCCATCAAATTGCAACCTTTATTGGTGCAGGCCAAGACACACATGAGTCGCCAGTGACAAAAAGCATCCACTTTATGAAACATAACAGATCTCAAGCGTTGTAGACTTAAGAGGGGAATGTCATGGATGTCGCAAGCAGAAGCAGCTATTGCAATAGTAACCACAACATATTCTTTAGTTAAAGAAGAAGGGATAAAACTGGGGAGGACATGGAAAACTATATTCAAGTCATTATTTCTATGAGCAGGTAGTTCAGACAATGGGGAAAGCAGAACTTGAAATACAACATTTGCTCTGTGATAACACCAGAAGGTGATGTTATTATCTCTATCAGGTCACTCTAAACCAATTTGCTGAAGCCTGTGACAACTTTGGTTTCACCATCAATACAAAGATAACAGGTCATGCTTCAACACACACCAAATAAACAACACTTAAATCCCCATGTAAGGATCAAAGAAGAAGAGCTTAGAGATTCAGTCAATAATTTCACCTACTATCTGGGCAATCACCTATCAAGGTAAACAATAGATTAGCAAATACTAGACACACTAGAACACTCAAACCTTTCCACCTAAGCTGCCTTTGCGAGATATTTAACATCCATTGGTAGGATAAAATACCAGACAGTGAACTACTGATGAAATCGGGAACAATATATCAAAGATAACACAGCACAACATTCCTGGGTGGCGTCCCCAACCATGACAATTTGCAATAGAAATACTGTTAAAGTCGCGCCCCAGTGATCAGTAAACCAGTAACCGAAAATGATAACATTCATTTTGAGACATAGAAAGCGTCAATGCTCTTTTGCTTGAGTTCAATTTTATATGGACATTTTTCCGAAATTAAAACAATTTGCAGCAGACAACAGGGAAGAAATTCTGAATGGTAGGCCTTAGCCTACTTTCTATTACAGCACATAGAAAGTTCCCCTCGTCTTGGGCACCCTCTTCCCCATTAACGCTGCCTTCAGCTTTTAGTATCCTCATTAGGGGCACCATCCATTAACTCTGCCTTCAGCTATTAATTTTTCCATGCTGTTATGTCTCTTTATATGACCAAAAAAACTTAGCTTTCTAATGATGGTGTTAAAGAACTAGCCCTCTTCGACATTTATTGATGTTTACACTTCTTGATTTGTCTTTTTATGTCCATGGTATACATAAAATCTTTCTGCAGCAACTCATTTCAAAAGCAGCGATTCTCTGTGCTACTGTTTTATTTAATGTCCATACCACACAACCATAAATTGCCACTGGAAATAGACATGTTCTGATCACATATAGGAATTCACCCTTGCTATATCAATGAGATTTTAAAAAACTTTTTTTCCCAATATTTATTAGTTGTCCTAAGACAGTTGTATTTACCTATCGGCTGATCATTTTTATCTACCCCTTTCATATATTAATTGTTATCTTTAATATAGGTTGCTGTGAAAGTTTGAAAATGAATGCAAAGAAAAACATAACCTCAAACAGGATACAAAAGACTGAGAAGCAACATGTAGGCCCACCGAAAATTAAATAAAATTAATGAAAGACTTGTTGCACTAGACTGAGTCTAGAAAAACACATCTTTCATGTTTGTCAATATTTTGTGAAAGAAAGGAAGAAATTCAATGTCATTTACTGAAGTTACTATATCCAAACCTAAGATCTCTATTGTTGAGCAGTAAGGTTTAAATTTGGTTAACAGTAATACCTTTTTTGTGGAAAGCGAAACAAAATAAATGTTAAGTTTTGCAGCGATTATTTCCCTTGGCTATAATTCCCCATCAGTGAGTGAAGATAGAGATATTTCTTTAGGAGGGTTATGTGGCTTGGGGTTCTCAGTGTATGTCATGCATATCTCTGCATTCAGCAGCAGTTCTTGCGACTGTAACAGACTACATGATCATCAGTCGCTGATAAGCTACATTTTGTAATAGCTGGCAGTCAGTGACATCACAGAATTAGACAAGCTTAGGATTGGTGCAGATTTTATAAAAGTTGGAAGGTAGACCCATTAACCAAACATGAACCACCAGTAGTAAATAATACAATTCATTGGAGCTACTGATGATGTGATTCGATGACTGATAGGAGAATGATGAAGATGAATTTGAAACCAAAAAAAAGCAAATATTTTGCAAAACAAAACTATAGGCCTAAACTTGAAGTTGCATAATACAGGAGCAAATTTATAGAAATTTCTGAGATTTGAAAGATTTAAGTAGGAGTCAGTGAAGGATTTCACAAATTGATCAAGAAAAGAAACTACTCTCAGAAAAATTGTATTTGTTCTCTGATGAAAATAATGTAATTTTGGATTGGCGACATATGGTTGTGAGACATGAAACAGCATCAACAAAGAAAAATGTATTAATCAGTTCAACATTTGAAATTGTAAAAGAAGTTCAATCTCAAACTTCTGTAGAATAGCAGAAGGTAGTCCAGAGAACAGAATGTGGTTAACAGCTTAGCTGTGATATCTGCAACTTTTGGCCTGATAATGCAACTTCAGCAAGGCCTATGAATCACTTTGCCCTTTATGGGATGGGACAGCGAACTCCATCCTCAAACCTCCTTAGACACCTCTTACAACATTCCTTGATTCTTTATTAGGAACCATCATCACTGCACAAGGGACATTCCCAAAAGTGCACAAGTTTTGGGTGTTGTTGAGAAGAGTGGTCCACAGGTTTCTTATCATACATTTTCCTATCGTGCGCAAAAATCTGGGAGTCTGATAAAATCACTGTGGGTGTTGGCGGTTGCATTGTTAGCTAAGAGACAGCCACTGTTTCTCATGCTCAATGTTGTGTTGCGATAGGCAGCTAATTTTTTCCACAAATTTCTTACCATTTCGGTAGGCCCAATCTGCATGTTTCTTTCTCTTACTCATCACCATCAGGTGACATATTCTTTCCTTAACATAGTCTTCTCTATGGATCTCTTGGAATTCTTCATGGTCTTGAGAAAGTTCTCTAACTACTGAACAATAATAAATAATTAACAGGTATATCTTCTGACTTTAAGTACTGTTGTGTGAGTTCTTATACCCTTTCCTGTATTGGTTGCAGTCCAATCATAACACTCTATTTCTAGTTGTATTACAACATTTTTAAGGACTTTCTGCTTCTGTCCTTCCAGACCTTTAAATGTGCTTGCTTTTATGTTATCAAGAGGTTGGTGTAAATGGTGATATCTTATCAAGAGGTTGGTGTAAATGGTGATATCTTACAAGAGGTTGGTGTAAATGGTGATATGTTATCAAGAGGTTAGTGTAAATGGTGATATGTTATCAAGAGGTTGTTGTAAATGGTGATATGTTATCAAGAGGTTGGCGTAAATGGTGATATCTTATCAAGAGGTTGGTGTAAATGGTGATATCTTACAAGAAGTTGGTGTAAATGGTGATATGTTATCAAGAGGTTGGTGTAAATGGTGATATATTATCAAGAGGTTGGTGTAAATGGTGATAAGTCATTAATTACAACTTTAAAGTATTCTTCAATCTGTATCACTTGATATCTTACTTTGATGCTGGGAAGATCTATTAGAAACTTCATGGCAGTGATTGGCGTATCTCTGGTGCATCTTAGAATGCCCACTGTCTGGACTCCAACCCATCAGCCAGTGTTTGCGATAGTGTGAGTAATCCTAGACCATAGTTCATCACACATATAACACTGTCTGCATTCAGTAAAAAGGATCCACTATTGTTTTTGCAGATGCTATTATTTTAATTGCATTTAGGCCTATAGGCTATACCCTTCTTAGCTTTCTGAGTGACATTGTGGATATACTTCACAAAACAGAGGTTTCTATCAAACATGGTTACTAAGTATTTCATGATCTGCTCTCCATCAATGTGGTTACCTATTTCTGGAAGATAACAGTGTTGCTATTCTTTGCTCCCCTTTTGGACCGGCAACACATGGGCAAGCATTTGAAATGAAATACTAAGCTATATAAATGTCCTAAAATATGATGGAATTTCATTATCATGGACATAAATGAGAGCTGTGGTAACACAGGACAAATATAAGTAAGAACAAAAATAGATAAACTGAAGTGTTACTAACAATTGTAGTTTTTATTACAAGGATTAGGAGCAATTTAGCTTTCGCCCTACTCTCTTTCTATGTGCAATGGGGTAACCATAGCAGCCAAACTTTATTTCATACCAGAAGACTCAGTAAAAATAGGCCTACATTTTACAGTATTATTTGTACTATAAATTAAGTAACTGTAAATTACCTACATTAACTTAAAGTAAGTCACTGAGTGAGTAGGCCTACTCCAATCGTAATCATGATCAAGTGAACTAAGCTTAGCAACCTTCTCTTGCTTGCATTCAATCATAAAATTCATACATGACTACTATCCGCCATAACTACACTCTAGCACTGATGTATTAGTATAAGATAGTACCAATAGTCTATGCCTAAAAAAATCAAAAATCATACGACCCATTGCGATGATGGGCCTATGTGATGTTACTGCTCATTCCAGTTTGGAGTTTCCAGCGACTGTGACTTGAAAATTTGGTCATGATTCATTCTAAGTTACTTTTTGAATTTTGAATGATTCAAAGATTGATTAGGCCTACACGATACGATACTCTACTCAATTTTGTTGAGGGCATGAGTATACACTATTTATTTCCATATTCATAACAAGTATCAAAAATATTGTTAGTATTACCATTCTCCATTAGCTTCCTCGTCTTCTGCATCAGCCTCTCCAGCGCTATGATCACAGTCGGCATCTGATGGGTTGTGAAGTGAATCGACGTCAGCCATGATGGAAAAGTAATTATTGTCTATATATATATTAACTGCGGGACTGTTTTATAGTTAACGACTTGACGGAGATGGATTCAAATCTTCTTATTGTTTGTTGTTTGAGAACCCCAGAAATTACAGGGAAAAAAATCTTATAACACATTCCGTGCGTCGTTGGTTATTTGCATGTCGTTCCACGGCCTTCTGTTACTTATGATGTTATGATTAATGACACCGATATTCTTCCATGCCACAATGACAGGCTTGTTTGTTTTGTTGTTTGTTAACTGGTGGGCTTACCACATTTGTCCGAGGCACGCTTCTTTTCAACCTAGGAAAGAGTTCCTTCTGGGTTATATCTTCGCGTCTGTGGGCCTTTGTATCTTGTTGACTGGTTGTCGTTGGAATATTTCTGTCCAACTGGGTTGCAGCTGAGCCTTCTAGCCGAAGTCCTTAAAAGGGCTATATTGTTGCTTGTTCATGATCATGTGAGGAACGATGGTGTAGTCTGGTTGCGGTAGCCCTTAGACGTACTTCTGGGGTGTGGTTTAGAGTGGTCGTCTGGGTGTTGCTGTGGAGTTACTGCTATGTGTGGTCTCCTTGTGGTTGATGGTCTTGGGGTTTTGGGTTGTCTGATGGCCGCCTTCTTGTCCGGGAGTAGTAGTGACTTGTTACTTGCCTTGGAATGTTGGTTGATCGCAGCTCCTGTAAAAAAAATATGTTCTGTGTGCCTATCCTTTTCTTCTTCTTTCGTTTTCTTTTCTTTCTTTGTTTTAATTTGAAAATTTTTTTTTTTTTTAATTTTTTAAAATAAGTCTATATCCTATCATCATCAGGAGCCGACTACGCAAAGAATGTTGGTTGCAACAAACCTCCAACATCCCCTGCCCCTTGTTTTGGTGGTGCACTCTGCTAGACTGTAACCTATCCATCTTGTGACTGTAACTCTCCCGCTTGTATCTTTGCCTACCTCTTGCTCGCTTCCCTTCGATTTTATCCTCAAGATCTTCAACAAAGTATTATGTCTTTTAATTTGTCCAACATATTTTATTTGTCTGATCTTTATTTCTCTTAATAATACTTTTTTCATATCAAGTTTTGTTAGAATCTCTTTATTTTCTTCTCTTCCAATGATGTTCTCCCTATTCTTCTATAGATCTATATCCACATCTCAAAGGCATCAATTCTGTCTTCTAATTGTTTGTTTAGTGTCCATGTTTCTGAGCCATACATTAGAATACATTAGATAATATAGAATAGATGTAGCATTTTATAACTCTCATTTTTAACTTCTTTATAATTTGCTTAGATGTTACAATTTTGCTCATGTGATTGAAGGTGCGTTTAGCCATTCCTATTCTCCTTTTAAACAATTAGAAGACAAAATTGATGCCTTTGAGATGTGGGTATATAGAAGAATAGGGAGAACATCGTGGAAAAAGAAGAAAACAAATAAAGAGGTGCTAAAGACACTTAATATGAAGAAAGAACTACTAAGAGAAATAAAGATCAAGCAAATAAAATATTTTTGACAGAGCCGTCTTTACGCAATTTTGGGCACATGGGCAAAGAAAAAGTGCTGCCCCCCCCCCCCCCCCCGAATAAAAAAAAATTAATGGTTGATAATATTTAAAATAATGTATTATTTATTTTATTGTCACTATACTTCTTCTTCTTCGTTCTCAAACTTCTGCAGATTAGCAGGATGTAGTCCGGAGAACGGAATGCGATGTGTCATGGCTTACAGCATTGCTGCGATATCTGCACCTTTCGGCCTGACACATCCGACTTCAGCATGGCTTTAGGTCACTGACCCTATATGGAATGGGACAGCTAACTCCATCCCATAACGTCCTTAGTCGCCTTTTACGATATGCATGGAAGGTAAACAGTGTTGCTATTCTTTGTTTCCCTTTCGGTTCCCGGCAACACCAGGGCGGTCACTATACTAATTTTTAAATTGTTGTTAAAATATGCTGTACAAAAAATGTACACACAAAAACAGATATTTACCAATGTTTTTTTTTTAAATTATAAGCACCATAACATATTACATCTATTGCACAAGGTCAAACAAAGGTATTAAAATTCGTAATGGAAAAAAAATACTTAGATTAGAAAAATTTCAGTACTGTACTTTATTATAACAAGCGTTTGCGACATTTCTTTTCAGAAAATTGTTTTATTATCGGTTGAGGTCAATGGTCTTCAGGATGTCATTTTCTATGCTCATGAGTGAAAGCCAGTTCCAACTGGTCTTGAAAGCCACTCTTGAAAAATAACGTTCTCCTGTACAGTTGCTCACCATAATGCACATGAACACTCTGAGCGCATTTTCAATGTTCGGAAAAACAGATTAAAATCTGTTGTCCGAAATTATTTTTCTGTACAGTGCAGGGAGAGTCTCGCAATTTTCATCAAGAGCCATGTAATGCTTGAGATGCTCACATTCATTTAAAAGGTCGTCATAACTCAAGTCCTTGTGGTACGTATTTGCAAGATGTTCGCATTTTTTCTTTAGTGCATCATAAGTAATGGTTTTTAATTCACTCGAGAAAGAAAACAGATTTCCAATTTGTGAATACGCCCCTGCACGTCTTGTTAGTTCAACGATGAAAGTGTCCAGAATAGGGAGGAAAGTTTCTACCTTGAACTTTTCGGACTTATTTAGAAGTAACACTTCTCCTGGCCTATCATACATACTAAAACGCACACTTCGGGTTCGTTCCCGCTTTTTCCATCACTGTAATCGGCATCTGGACACATACTCCTGGCTTTGAATTCATATTCAGTGAATTTGTCTCTAGTTTCCTGAAGACAGCTTTTCAGCGACACAAGAAGATTTGTGGCAACTAGGATGTTCACATCCTTTGATTGTCAAACTTTGCTTGTTGTATTCATCCTTTCTAGAATGCCCTTCCAAAGAAGTGTAAGAAAGATTGTTTCAAGGTGTTCCATTTTAATATTTAAAATACCACATTAATATTTCTTTGCGTGGGCAACAATAATAAAATACACTAAGTAAAAGTTACTCTTCGCGTACGTACTAACGCGTAGACCTCCCTCGAGGGCGATTGAACGTACAGTCGTCCTCGAGGTCTAAATTAAATCAATTTAGTTTGGTTTAATGAGTTGTAATATTAACCATACACAGAGTTTACTTCACAATCAAATAAAACTAAATAAATTATAATTATTATTTTAGCTTACCCTTGAGGTAGCAGCACAGGTTAATGTGGTAGAACGCAGAACAATCTTTTCTTGAAGAATTGAGGGCACGATAAACTTCTGTCTGAACTGCGGTTAACTTCCACCAGGAAAAAAACTTGGACATCCAAATTTATTGAGGGGCCCCCAAGGCACGGCTTATAGAGGGCCGTCGCCGCGTGTCCTAGGTTTATGAGTCCAATTTACAAATGGGCGGAGTTACTTCACTTCACTAAAATACCCGTAGAACAGCTATGGAGAAACAGGAGGGGACCAAGCTAACCGACTAAGACAAGACATACAGGGAAAACAGGTTTTATTTACCCATCAGCCACAGGCATTGCTATTCCGGTCCCAAAATTTCCTTAACTTGCAATAAAGCTTTTCTTTGAAGGGAAAATAATTATAGGGATTAAACCTCAATCTACAGAATATGGTCAATGACATTCCTGAACATTGGTCCAGGTTCAAGGATGGAAGTGATTGATAAACTTAAAGGGCCCGTTCGCATATAAACACAAAATTATGAGATTTTTTTATAAAATAATACTAAATTTTATACGGGTTTTCCGAAACCCTACAACATATTCGCATGGGGCCCCTATGCTCCTGGGCCCCCGGGCAAATGCCCAACGGGCCTATGGGTTAAGACGGCATTGATTTTTGACACATTAAAAGACATGACACCTTATTGACGACCTTACTTGAGGGAAAAGTCAAAGGGAGGCGAGCAAGAAGTAGGCAGAGATACAAGTGGGAGAGTAACATCACACGACGGACAGGTTACAGTCTCGCAGAGTGCACCACCAAGACAAGAGAAAGGGGATGTTGGAGATCCGTTGCAGCCAACCTTCGTTGCGGAGACGGCACTTGATGATGATGATGATTCTCCTTTTAACTTCTGTTTCACATCTGCCATCATTTGTGACTCGTCTAATATCACTCGTCAAAGTGATTTGTCCAATATATTGATAATATTATATTTGTAGTTTCTCTCCATGCATGTTTATAATTAGAGTCTGTTTTTCTGAGACTGTTGGTTATCGTGGTTTAAAAAAAAAAATTTATATCCAGTCCATATTCTATACTTGATTTATTTACTTGATCTATTAGTCTTTGTAGTTCTTGTTCACCTTCAGCTAAAAGAACAGTGGCATCTACATATCTCGGGTTTAAAAAGAAATTTTCCATTACTCTTGAGTCAAGGCATTTCCTCTATATGTTTGAAGATAGTATCTGTGTAGATATTAAACAGGCTGGGTGATAAAATACATCATTGTCTTACCCCTCTTCTGATTTCTATGTATGGTGAGTAGCTGTTTTCACACCTAATTGATGCAGTCTGTTCCCAATATATATGTCTAAACAATCTGATATCTTTTCCATCTATGCTTATTTCTTGAAGACTTTTGATTAATTTTTCGTGTTGGACTCTGTCAAAAGCCGTGCTCTAGTCTATGAAGCAAATATAGATAACTTTTTGGACTTCTATATATGTATCTATCATTAGTCTGCTACTGCAAATGTATTTGCTGTGACTACGAGTAGCATGACCATGGTGATTATGGTGGTGCACAGGGCATTTGAGTGTTGCACAGGGCCCCCTTGCGACCAATTTTTTACTCTTTCAGTCTCAACCCCCCCCCCCCTGCCCTTACAACCTAGTCATTACTCATCTATGGTGCGAAAAAAATATATCCGCCGCATATTGAAAACGCTAATTTTCTCTTTTACATATCTTGTGCGTTTCTGCATCCGGTGCTGGGTTACGTTTTCCGTAAGTTAAACATGGCCCGGTCAAAATCGGTAATCAAGTTTGTGTTGATTCGTTTGTTTTACGTTACTAATTTCTTGAAAAAAGTCACAATTGGACCGATAGGTCGAAAATGTTCCTGCTGTGTTTCCTGCATGTTTTGTATATACCTTCTCATCTAAATTTGTTCATAGTTAGGTATTCCCGGTAACCTGTTTATCTAATTTTGCATTGTATTTGAGTAGGTAGGCACGCAGAAAGTAACTTGGGTTTGCATCTTGAGTGACTCTATGAGCATGATTAGGATGGTACAAGATCGCGAACAGTGGATTGGGGCCTTGAGAAAGACGAGGTTAAAAGTAGTTACATTTATTTTCGTGCTGGGACATGTGGGTGTTCGAGGCAATCAAAGATCAGATCAATTGGCGTCATGAACGATTGTGACACAAGGCTATGGGGCGATGGATCGAGCTGACGTTTTAAACTCCATAAGAGATATACCACGTGAGAGTGAGACTAGTGTGGATGGTGATTCTTTTTCAATGCTAAGGATTAAAGATCAGGGTTTGAAATGTGGTGTGGCAAAAAGTAAACATTTTAGAGGACACAGAAGAATGATGTTCTATCCGCAGAGGATCAGTACTGTCAGCAGAAGTGTAATGGCGGATACACTCAGGGAGAGATCGGAGTAACTATGAACGTGTCCAGTTTGCAGAGATGATGATCCGACGACTAACTAACTAACTAGTCTGATACTAAGTATAGCTTCTCTGGTTCCTTTTTTTCATTCCTAAAACCGAATTGTTCTTCGCCGTCCTCAGTGTCTATCTTATTTTAAATTCTGTTCATGTATTACCTTGAGTAGTATTTAAGTTATAGGACTCATTAGACTTATTGTTTTATATTCTGCACAGTCCACAGCCCTGGGCTTCTTAGGTAGTGGTATGCATATTGAAGATGTCAGGTATTTAGGTATATGGCCTGTTTCATATATATCATTGCAAACTTCCATGATAGTTTCCACACCAACTTCATTTAGAGTATCTGTTGTGTCTACTCTTATCGTGTCGAGGCCTGTGGTCTTTCCACATTTTATTGTGTTTCCTACTTCTGCTTTCAGTATTGCTGGTCCATTATTGCGTTCGTCATCAAACAGTTCTGTCCTATAATGTGTCCATCTTGTAAGTACTTCTATTTTATCAATTATAATATTTTCGTTGTATTTTTAATGTAGCTTCCCCTATTTATAGAATTTTTCGTATTTGTGATCTGCTTTATCTCATTATGCATTACTTTTGTTTTCCTTTGTTTTGACATTATTTCACTGCACTTTCTTTATAGCCATATTTTTCCCGCTGTTCTGCACATGTTACATATCTCATTGTCTATAATTGAGTATTATGGGATATTTTTAACTTTCTTCCTTTCTGACATTTTCTCTAATATTTCCTCTGTCATCTATGTATGCTTGCTCTTGGCTTTTCTTTTTGGTAAATTTCATTTGATATTTAAATACTTTTCCTCAGGCTATCATATTTATTGTCTATTCTCTCTTCTGAATTTTCCCTTCTGTATTGTTCCATGCATTCAATCATTCTATCTATTCGCTAAACTCTTGTTGCCTTTCAGCGTCAGGGTTAGAAGAGTTTTCTGGAGATGGCACTCGTCAGTGCTGAGAATACTGTGGAGTTTGTCGCCTCTTTTATTTCGGTGGTCCATCGTTTTCGTGGTCGGCCTCTAGGTCTGCTTTCACTGTATCTGTGTAGAATAGCTTGCTGTGGTATGTCAAGAAATACAAAAATAGGTAGGTGTGTTACAAAAATGAAACATAAAACAACTTAACAATTTTGTCCATGTTTGGCTTTGGTAACACAGCGTTGTATAATAGTTGTTTTGAATAGTGCTATTTTGGTGTTTAAATCTACATTTTTGATTCTGAAGACTTGTTTCAATTGTCCTAGGGCTTGGTATGCTTTACTACACCTGTTGTGTATTTCTATGCTGCTCCTGCCATCTATTGTTATATTCATTCTTAGGTATGTGGATTCTGTCACTTGTTTAAGTCTATTGTTTCCAATATATATGTTGGTGTTTCTTTATGTTCTTCCTATCTTCATTTTTTCGGTCTTCTCTATATTTATGTTCATGTTAAAGGTTTGGCATGTTTGATGTAATCTGTCTATTTCACAGTCTAGTTGTTCTTCTGATGATTCTAATAGTACTTGGTCGTCTGCAAATAGCAATTCGTTTAAGCCATCCTACAAAATATTTTATTTCGTTCTCTTTGCTACTGTGCAAATGTGATCTATATATATATATTATGAACGATAGGAGGGGGGGGGGGATAGTACACATCCTTGTCTCACTCCCGAGTGAATTTGGAAACTATTCGATGTACCTGTGCTCGTTCTTACTGAGCATTAACTTTTGTCGTATATGCTCTGACATAGGCTTATCAAATGTTGGGGGAATCTGTATGTCTGGAGTGTTATCCATAGTTGTGCTCTATCCACTCTGTCAAAAGCTTTCTCTTGATCCACGAAAGTCAGAGATACGTCTTGGTTATGTTCTGTTGCTCTTTCTGAAAGTTGTTGGAGGGCGAAGATTGCGTTTGTACAGCTTTTATAATTCCGAAAGCCTAATTGAGTGTTGTTGTGCAGTGGTTCTATATATGCGCGCATCCTTCTCTCTAGTATCTTGTTTAAGATTTTTTCTATGTGGCTTAAGAGTGATATGCCTCTATACTTTGTACAGTTCCTCTTACTGATTTTTTTCTTCCAGATTGGAACAATCACCGCTGTATTCTACTTCTGTGGTGTCTTTTGTGTCTTCCATATCACATTATATCATTAGATGTTCATATCTATTCCTTACATCTACAAGGTATTTTTGTTGTATGTCTGGTTGTTTTAGTACTGATGTTTTAAGTGTCTATCTGTGGTTCTTGATTTCTTCTATATTCTATCTTTTTAAGTTTGGCATGTATTTTACACAACACTGGATTATTGTCAGAGTAGATATATAATCCTAGATATGTTTTAGTGTTCTTGACACCATTCCTAAATCTGTTGTTGATCATAATATAATCTATTTGGTTCCTCTTTCTATCTCCAGGACTTGTCCATGTATATAATCTCTTATTTTCGTGTTCAAAGAATGTATTACATATGGCCATGTTGTTCTCCTCACAGAACTGTATAAGTCTTCTCAGTCATATCTTGTCCCTAGTCCAAATTGCTCTACAATGTTCTTGTGTCTTCCTTTCCCTATTCTTGCATTCATGTCTCCCATGTCTGTTGATTTTACTGGCTTTAGCAGTTGTTGTAGGTCTTCGTAGTAATTTACGATTCCTTCTTCAGTGTAGTCTGTAGTTATGGCGTATGTTTGTACAATGGTTAGATCAAACGGTTTTGCTGTGATCTTTAGCATCATCATTCTGTCGTTTTATGTCCAATCCCCGCTGATGTATTTTTTCTATTTCTTTCTTGATCAGTATTACTACTCCCCTCCTTCCGTTCATGGTAATCTCCTGAATGTATAAAACTAAAATTTTCATTTCTTGTGTACCCAGCATCCTTCCATCTTGTCTCTGCTACTCCTAGAATAGGCCCTATGTAGGCCATTTAATTCTTCTGACTCTAATATTAAGTTTTCTAGCTTCCCTGACTGGTGCAGTGTTCTAACATTCTATGTTCATCTTCTAATATGTTGTTTCCTAATCTTCAGATGTTGTTGATCCGTTGCTTGGCTATTGGATGTACGTGGGAAGGTTACGTACCATGATGGCTAGCCAACATTCATTATTATGCCCTCAACTTGCCTCTTGTGAGCCACACAGATTACTGTTTCATCGTTTGAGCCGTTGATCCATTTCGATTCCCCCGCCTTCGGCGCCATCACAGACATTTTGTCTAGGAATGGACATTCCCTGCTGTTGCTTTTTTGATGTCTCTTTGCGATGACATTCTACGCTGTAAAATTTGCCGTTAACTGGAGCTGTGGGGGCGTCAATTTATTTGGGTCTGTATCAAAGATAGGAAGTTCGCAAGTCGGAACAAACTTGAATGATTTACTCTCCTCCTATAATCGAGTAAGATCAAAAAACATAGATCCTACAGGTTGGAACTAAATTTGGTATCACACTGTAACCGGTGATACGCTAACCACAACATCGAAACTGGGTAATCCAGAAAACACAAATGTAAACTTAGAAACACATATATCCTCCCAATCACCAACACATCAGTTTTTGGCTGTAGTGATTTTCTATACAGTATAAATACGTTAAGTAGTTTGCTATTGCTTTTGAACGGTCCGGATGCACAAATACCTGGGGTGGGATTCGAACCAGGTACCTTGACCGTCACGGAAGTGCCCTGTAGTCAAAAGGTAGATTAAACATTATTTTAATATAGGCCTATTATTTTTTTAAAAAGAAACGCAACTTCTTTGGATATACTTTTATAAAAGATATTCGCTGAACTGACATCAATCAAACTATATACTGTGTCCACCTTGGTCAACAACCTCTCGTAGCTATGTAAATTGTACTTACCTGATGATTTGTGAGGTCATGAAAGAGATCAAGGGCAAAACAACATTTTGTGCAATAGCTCGTTACGGATTCGTGAGAATCTGGCGAAAACTAATGAACACAATACTCTCGACCATATTAAAGAATGTCTTTAAAAGATTAACAGTTCTCAAATAAATTCAGTTGAAAATTAAATGCGCAGGTGCGGCTCATCTCACTACAGAACAGCAATACATTATCATTGGACACTTACAGACTGCACAATCACAAAGTGTAGTGGCCAGATAATTTGTGGTTAGAAGCACAATTAGTTGCCTGTGGATCCGATTTTTAAGAAACTGGCCCAGTGGCAGATCGACCGCGCAGTAGAAGACCCAGAGTCACAACTTCTGCCACAGACCGTTTCATACGGCTGCGCCACCTTAGGAAACTATTTGCATCTGCGTCCTTCAGTCCAGTCAATGCCAGTAGTTCGCCGAATATTTCAGATCAAACGGTCAGGAAACCGGCTGCACGACGCTGATCTTTAAGCTATAAGAACCTACGGAGGTCCTCTTCTCACGGACCGACATTGCCAGAACGGACTCCAGTGGGCGAAATAGCATCGTCAATGGACTGTTGGTAATGACTGGAGATGGGGGTTTTGTTTAATTAAAGTCTGAAAGTTTCCTTATGCCAAGGTTGAAACATTAATTCTTCAAAATAAAATATTGGTACACATCAGAAGCAATGGCGAATTTCTTGTTGTTGTTTTTTTTTTGCGGATGAGTTTATTAGTAAACTTATCATGATACTGTAGAAATAGGTTTGCCTCTTCCACAGAAGCTTCTTAAGGCACCCATTGCTAAAAATATATCACAATATGAAAAATCCAAAAAATATCAGCGATATAACTGTAATAAAATATGATTCTGGTTGCTTAGAGACGTGGCAAGAACCTCAGGGATGTATTGGTCCTGAGTTCTCAAGCCTGACGTTCTTATTCTTTTTGGCTCCATCAACTGCATACCTAGTAAGTGCTACACCCGTACCTATATCACTATATGTACTTACTGATGTGTTATTATGTTTGTCTCTAGTTATTAACAAAATTGTATTACCCTATTCCTATATCATTATAACCAGATTATCATATTTCCCCAAAGCCACCTTTACAGTTGAAGAGATTTATTTATACATGTGTGTTCCGCAACGTCATCTATTCCATCATCTGAAAACACTGAACTATAACGTACATATGTGAGACTGGAAGGAGACTCGCAGGCCGATTCTGTGAACCACAGTATCAAAAACTTAACTAGATATGTTGATCACTTCAATGAAATGACACAGGCCATCGGGGTGTCTTTGATATTAATGTGACGGCCAGTAAGGCTTTCTCCTCAAATGACCAAACCCGTCATGCGCTTGAGAACCCCCCTCCCCCCTCTCTCTCTCTCTCTCTCTCTCTCTCTATATATATATATATATATATATATATATATATATATATATATATATATATATATATATATATATATATATATATATATTGAACCCTTTGGAATCAATTCCCGCCAGTCGCATGGATGGTATCATTTTGCTCCGTCATTTCTCTGTCTTGTTTCACCGATATCTTAGCGTTTTTGTCAATTTTCTGTTTGTGTTGTTGCACTTCTGACCTTATAGTTTAATTCTGGGTTATAGCTATATTTAACTCTGATATGTAAACGTCAATAATGCATTTGTTAATCAATTTACTTGTAGTGAATGTGTTCTTGATGAAGACCTTTCGGCCAAAACGTCGACGTGTATGTGTTATTATGTGTGTTTAAATTGATTAGCAAACGTTAATTACCAAATTTGAAGTTTGACCAAGAAAAATAACTTCGACAGAGTAGACAGACAACTGTGGAAAATACTATCACAATATGGGATTCCACAGCACCTAATCAACTTGTGCAGGAGTAGTTAAAGTAGGGTGACCAGTCATTCCCTTTTTTCTGGGATTGTCCCCGTTTAGCGGCTGTTGTTCCAATGAAATTCAAAGGGGACGCTAAACTGTCATTTTCCCCCTTTTCAGTCCTGTTTTGTTCCCTTATTTATAATTGTGACATGACCGCAATAGTCCATGTAGCTTTGATTGTTATACATTTTTCAATTTTATCTCAGGATATATCGAATATTTGTACAAAATGAGAGATTACCTTCTGTGTTATATTAAACATATATCCAGACAGTTACCATTCTTGACCGGATATTTACATAATATCTTCTGATCAATAACGTTTTAGAATCTTCGAAAAGAAAGTGCAGTTTCAGTAGAAACATGAAGGAGGAATATTCCTTCTAGAAAGAAGACGTCACACTAGGCAAGGTGCAATGTACTGTGTGTCATTTCGTTATTTTTTCATTGGCAATTGAGATCGTTATATTGTAAAACAGCACTTGGAGATGCAGAAACACAAAATGGCAGTTGCTGCTAGCAGTTCAAGCTAAATTGTTGTATCATTTTTTACAAGAGATGAGAAAGGGCAGTTAACTGATGAAAGAAAGCGTCTAGCAGCCCAAGAAGCTCTGTTTACATTTCATACAGTCAAACATAACCTTTCAATGAGATCAATGGATTGTACGTCTGCAATAGTCAGACATTTATTTGGAAAGAAATTTACATGTGGACGAACGAAGTGCGAATCAATTCTAGTAAAAGTCCTAGCACCTTTTGCAATGCGAGAAATAGATATAGAATTGAAAGAACACCAAAAACAAAAAGAGCTAAATACATTTCAGTTATTTTGGACACATCAAACCTAAGGGATTTGACATTGATATCAGTCTTTGTTAGGTATTTTAATCCGGATAAAGGGAGTGGAATCAAGGTGATTGAGTTTCAGAAAATATTCGGGGAACAACGGAACTCTTCTCAAATCACATCTTGAACATTTGACAGAAACATCAATTGACAGAAAAGGTTATTTCATTTTTTGGTGATAATTGCAACATCAACTTCAGTGGATACAAAAGAGCGGGTTCCAATAATGTACTTGCAAGACTAACTAAAGTCTTAAAAAAACAACATTCATGGTATTAGTTGTGCTGCTCACATTGTCCACAATTGGTGTTCAGGTAATGATTGTGATAAAGATACACTTTACGACTGTTTCGTGCACAGAATTTCACGAGTGTATCTCTAGAGATGACGAACTTTTGAAAAACAATAATTTCTTCACATAAATATGTGAATGATGTTGATACATTCTAGTGCAGTTCTTAGTTATGAAAAAAACCAGAGCACTAAGAACAAGAGAGATAAAGCAGCAAACAGAACAAGAAGAGATCATGTGAGAATGAAGAGATTTCAAAAACAGTTGCAATAACATCAGTGGTCAAATATATTGAAAATAGACTGAAATGGTTCAGCCACTAAATAAGAATGAACCATTTAACGGACAGTGGCAAGAGAATATAACAAGAACATGGAAACAGCAAGATGCAGAAGACCAAGTATAATTTGAATTGAAGGAGTTACCAACATTCTAAGTTGTCACAATATTTTATTTCATATCAAACGACCTAATGTACCATAGCCCAACAATCGACCATCATTCATACCTGCAACGTCTAACAGCAAAAGCAGAGAAAATACAATAAATAGATACTGTTTTGATGTATTAGACTTTCATATATTACGCAATCCATAGAGAATGAAATATGTGAATGCCCATCTTCTTGATTTCATCTTTTTTGACAATGGGAAAACCGGCTTTAAAGTAGTATTTCAAATATCATTAGAACTAAATTAGTACAAGACTAAAATGATGAATGTTTGCTTTTTTGTCAGGATGCCCTGTGAATTGTAGCAATATTTCTGTACATTGATTCAATGAAACAGTTTTAGAAGTAAATGAACCAAACTAAGAGTCTAGCAAAAATGTATTTTTAACATGCGCAGAGAAAGCTAAACATAGGCGTGATAGTTCTGACATTGGAATTCATGATCTACTGCCAAGGGTGTCGACGTAACAATAACATGAATGTCATTGTCCTTTATATTTAATGATATATATATATAATTAAAAATTGTTATATATTCAAATGTGATTAATATTTAAATAAACACATTTTATTTGTGTAAAATGTGATTGTTGACGTCAACTTTAGCCAAACCCCATCCCCATTGTCAACAATTATCAAACTTTATTACTTCATCACCTATAATTGTATAATTGGTATATCATGGACCCTCCCCCCCTCCCTTTTTTATAGTGTGTTGGAGAAAGATTAACGGAATACTTTTTCTGTCTTTTCGCTTTAAATCACTTTATGCCTTGCGGCGTCAGGGGTAGAAGAGTTTCTGGAGTTGGCTTTTTTATGTGCTTCATATATATTTGTTTTCGCTGACTCTTTAATTTCTGCTATCCATTGTTTGCATGGTCTGCGTCTGCCTTTGTATCCATCGTTCCTGTGCATGCGGTTGCGTCTGTGGGTCTCACTAATGGCTTACTAGACAAACCAACCATGCAACAGAAAATCTTAGTAGATGACATGCCTTTATATTGAGGTTATCTTCTTATAGAAGCTTCATATGACGTCATCTATACAATCCCGTAGTCGTAACCTTCGATAACAGTTACCATGTTGTTCCGATAGACCGACGTTGTGCTTGAACTAGTTACGGGCACGCCATGGGTGGGCGGAACAACAAAGAATTTAGAAGGTTTAAATATTGAAAACAATGATTATGACATGATCTATTGACGGTAAGGCAACAGTTCAAGAGTAGACACACAGTTAGCATCTGAATATCAGTCAAAAAGACAAAACAGATGATGTACGTAGGGGATGGGTGAAATCTTTGGAAAAAGCACACATCAGGGCCTCACTACATGGAAATTACGCTTTACTTTACCCGGACACGCTGGTGTGGAAGGAAACTAGAGGGCCGACCATTTAGCTTGCCTCGCCATCATAACAGATGGTCAACCTATGGACCGTGCAGACAAACGTATTGCTCTGCGTGAGTCCGCACGATCAGATGATTTTAAGATAAATGAGCATGAGTTCCTATTTAGAATGCGCGAATTTGGAGTAAAGATAGGCGTGGCCTGTAGAGAATCCATGACAATGATTTAAAAAAAGGCAGTGAACCAACATAGAACCGGAAATATCAACCATTATACCCTCAGAGATTTATGGAAGCGGAGATCTGAGCATCTATGGGGACATGTCCGGTGTTCCAAGAGGGGAAATCCACATACCTAATGCATAATGCAGTTAGCGTTTGTCTAGCATGATCCTAAAACATGGACCTCTAAATAAGAATGTCTTTTTATCTCTTGATATGCTCTCTACGTAAGTGAAATAATAATATGGGAGCAATAAGATTCCGGAATGGCAGTACTTGCATATAAAACAAACATCAAGGACTTAAGGTGACTCTGTCTTGATAGAAAAATATAGAAGTAATTTTTCAAAAAAACTTGTGATGAGCCATATATTTGTTGACTTCAATCTGCAGGAGGTACGAGCGTTGCAATTCTTCTTCTTTTAAAGACAATGAGCTATTTCCAGAGCTTTCTTCTATATTCCATGACGAAGACGGATGTGTCGGACTATGGGTGAAAATAAAATGGTAATTCAACGCATTTTCATTCTCTGGACTGTATCCTACAGAAAAACTAGTAGGAAAATTATGCTGCTACAAGAGAGATCCAGTGCGAGTTTGAGAAAGAACATTGAATAATAATAATAATAATTTATATTAAGATGTATTCAACTTCTAGCGGAATGCAATGCACTCATTAGAAGCCGCATACTCAGAGTGGTGCCATGTGTGTATGTCGACGCATCTTCTATCATTGCATATGCATATATTCAGTCACATTATCAGCATCATCATTAAGTACCGTTTCCAAGAAAATTATATACAAGATGGATTTAGCATCCTTGTCAAGGCTAACTGTGATTTGGAAAAGCAACATCAGTGTTGGAGTGAAAATCAAACTGTATAAGCCGCTGGTGCTCTCTGTTGTGCTGTATGGTTGTGAGAGTTGGACACTCACTGCGGACATGGAGAGAAAATTACAGGCTTTCGAGTACAAATACTACAGACGAATTCTACGAATTTCCTATAGGAACATAAGACCAATATGTAAGTAAGAAATAAAGTAGAGATGTGTGCAGGTGTTCAGGAGCCATTGCTTTCAATAGTGAAACGACGAAAACTAGCATGGTCCGGACATGTATGCAGACACGATTCCTTGTCAAAAACAATACTGCAGGGAACTGTCGAGGGTGGAAGAAGTAGAGGAGGACAAATACATGCATGGACATACAACACCAAGGAATGGACAGGGCAAGATATTTCCTCACTCATCCGCATCGCTGAGGATATAATTCGCTGGAGGGCTCTGTGTACTGAAGCATCCAATGTTGTACTCCTACGACCCTGAAGGGTTACGGGTTTATTGATTGATTGATTGATATACAAGAAGATTGGCTGCAACAGACGTCCAACATCCACTGTCTCTTATCTTGGTGGTGCACTTTTTTAGACTATAACCTGCCTTTCTTGTGATGTTACTCTCCCACATGTATCTTTGCCTACAATCTCTGCAAGAGGCTCGTCTCTCATCGACTTTACTCTCAAGTAAGGTATTCAACAAGGTTAGTTGGCACTATTAATATGTAAAAATATTGTATTTGCTTAATCTTTATCTTTACTTGATCGATATTCAACCATTTAAAACCGTGCAAACGTTTGGTGATAGTAATGTTGGTTAAGAATGAATGAAAATATAAATAAAATCTCATATTCAGCTATAATCCTTTCAACAGGGCAAGTTAGATCAAAACAACAAATTATAACTTATTACCATCAAAAGAAATTGAGGATATGGTTGGGTGAACTACAATTTCGGAAGTATGTAGAATAATGTTGGTTACATTTGAACATACTGCCCATAAGATTGCATGTAGTTAATAAAGCCACAGACACCACTGGAATGCACGCCCATCTTAACTGGAAAGGAATAATCACACGTCAGTCTGCCTTAGTATCAAGACACTTTTGTCATCAGTATTGATACACATTTTGCATACAATACAAATTGAGTTGTACAGGCAGAACTTGCCAGTGTTACCAACATAAGGCAGCAAGTTTGTTATCTCGCACTAACAAAACATATCATTCAATAATTTATCAAATTCAGCAACTCCTACTTGATATAAATAACCAAATGGTCAGAGGGTGTCCGACAAAGTGGATGGTGCCGCAGTAACCTAATGAACAAATAGTCAAGCAAAATGAATTAAACAGGTTACTAAAACACTTACCTTGCCTATTAATAAAAATATATAAAAAAGTATATATAAAAAAAACATACAATAAAACTAAACAGGACAATTCTCCACGTATCGGCTCAAATTGAACTTTTTTCAAGAGACAAACAACAGAAAACAACACAATAAAAACAAAATAGATGACTAGATTTCATCAAGCCCCGTCTCCATAACGCAGGGATGGCAACGCATCTAGTAAAAGAGAAAATGCGTGCATTCATTATAAACAAACCGAAAGTGGGAAATTAGAGGCACTATAGATGTAGTTGGGATGTTTATAATGAGTGCAAGAATAATAAAAGAAAAAGATAAGAAAAATACCCCTTTTGTCACTTTATCAGACAGGCAGGTTTTAAGAACATAGTCACAACAGGCAAGACTGAAGGAAGCAGAGACAGATGGGGACGTGAGAAAATATTCGTTTGACAACCTAGTAAGGCTTGCAAACAACGATCCTGATAACAATACTGTGAACAGAGAACCATGGTCACCTACGCCAACCAGAATACATGTATAGAGGGAAACAACATCTAGAAGGAATATGTGATAGGTGTGTAGAGGATCGAGAACAATAGAAGAAAAGATGGATAGAGTATGGTTAGTGTCCTTTAGGTAAGATGGAAGAGATGCGACAAGAGGTTGGAAGACAAATGATGATTCTTCTTGTATCCTTCCTTCCCCAAACCCACTCACCCCACCACCACACAACCTCATCATTACTCATCTAGCATTATCATATGCCATTCTGGTTGAAAGACCTGGCAACACAAAGACAGAAATGGAAAGCTATGGTTTCTGCCCTATGCGCCGCCTATGGCCCTGGAGGAACATAACATAACATAACATTCTGGTTGGCGTAGTTGACCATGGTTCTCTGTTCACAGTATTGTTATCAGGATCGTTGTTTGCAAGCCTTGCTAGGTTGTCAAATGAATATTTTCTCACGTCCCCATCTGTCTCTGCTCCCTTCAGTCTTGCCTGTTGTGACTATGTTCTTAAAACCTGCATGTCTGATAAAGTGACAAAAGGGGTATTTTTCTTATCTTTTTCTTTTATTATTCTTGCACTCATTATAAACATCCCAACTACATCTATAGCGCCTCTAATTTCCCACTTTCGGTTTGTTTATAATGAATGCACACATTTTCTCTTTTACTAGATGCGTTGCCATCCCTGCGTTATGGAGACGGGGCTTGATGAAATCTAGTCATCTATTTTGTTTTTATTGTGTTGTTTTCTGTGTTTGTCTCTTAAAAAAGGTTCAATTTGAGCCGATACGTGGAGAATTGTCCTGTTTAGTTTTATTGTATGTTTTTTTTATATATACTTTTTTTATATATTTTTATTAATAGGCAAGGTAAGTGTTTTAGTAACCTGTTTAATTCATTTTGCTTGACTATTAACTCATACTTGACTGTTTTCAGTGTTTTCATGCAGATAATGAAAAACTTGGGTTGAATCTTTCACACAAGTAGGACACGAAAGATCAGCATCATTATCTGTTGTGTTTACACTTTGATGATTACGCTGAGCGTTAGTCCTCAATGCCTGTCTTAACAATGAGCCTGACTGGCCAATTCTTGTAAATATGGAGAGCGCAATATTGTTAACCGAGCGCACTGTTTGTAACTTTGTTTCGTTGTCGGTCGATGATATACGACATCGACGTTTGAAACTGTCAACGCTTGAGTTAGTGTTACTAGATATTTCAGCATCATTATCGCACGAATAGGAACACGTCCTCAAGCGATGTAATTTTTTCTGTAGATGATAGTTCTTGTGCGCAGATGTTGTCATATTCAGACTGTTATGGCTCCCTTTAGATATGGAATTGTTCATAGGATTTGATGATTGAAAGTAGCTGGACCTAAGCGTTGACATCGTGTGGCGGTTGTTTCTGTGTCGTCTCCATGCTCTCTTTAGTTCGCCATGCACCTGAAATAGAAGTATACACCAGATTTTATACAAACAAATTATATTGTTAATTTGTTATAATTATAACGAAATAATTATTTTCTACATAATGTATATGAACACGTCTTTGTTATTTTCAATCTCTGGTCTGGATCAATTATCTCTGATTACTTTTAAAAAAGTCCGTAGTTACCCGGGGGGGGGGACGTGGGAAGGGGGATTGGGGGGATGGGGTTGAAATACTCAACACTGTCAGTATGAGACTTCTCAAATAACTGCATACTGCAAATAGTTGAAGTCTCTGGGTGTGAAAATAATCTATGGAGAAATCCCACACCCAATTTAAAAAAGAATTGCACATAAAGAAATATGCTCTTAATTCACAGAAATGTCTAAGGATTAATCACCGATTTGTTTGAGTTACCCACCTCTTCTGTATAACCTCTACTCCCTTATTGCACTGATTCTTGTAATTATTTGTCTTTGTACACTTTCATGAGTAATTATTTTTGTGTTTTCCGGACTTTATATATTTCCTTTATGTCTTCTTTTCTTTGTGTATGTCAACATGTGATTATTTTGTACTCTAGTCCATCAATTGTACATTAGTTATGCCCTATTGTTATCGTTCAATCATTTACATATTTAGACTTTGATTTCCTTGGTATTATTGGAAAATAGTACTCACGTGTAAAACAGGTAATGAAGTCCTACTGAATGATGACTAAAACACTACACACTATCACTAACGGATGTAAATATGATACATATAACAAAACAAAACACAGAATATAATCTACAGATGACAGTACACAGGACAAAGTCGACGTTTCGGACCAATAGGCCTTTTTCAAGACACGGACATAACATACAAACATAAAATAAACACAAGTAAAAATGAATGCTATCCGAGTGAAATGTGGTACTAAGATAGATACCGGAAGCATACGAACAGGAAGTACACAAAGACGATAATACAGGTGGAACGAGAGGAACAAAACGATGACGTAACAAAGACCAATACGGCCGAGAACTAAGCGAAAGAGTGGTCGGAATTGAGTCCAAATGGCTTGATGGTACCCAACTCGAAAATGAGACGATTTTCGAGGGCGTACCTAGATCTATCATCGGTGGTGCAGGATCTGATGGCAGTGACCTGAATGTCAAGGACACCACGGTGGCCATCGCCGTTGAAGTGATTGGCCACAGGAGTGGGTGTTCTGTGTTTGATAGCATGCAAATGGTTGCAGAAGCGGTCGCTCAGTCTAAGACCAGTCTCACCGATATATTGCTTTCCACAGCGTTTACATATGATCACGTAAATAACATTACGGGATTCACATGTAAAGGCCTCATCGATCTAGAACATCTAGTTTGGTCTACCTACGATGGCCCATTCCCATCTCTTTTCCACAGATACATTGATGATGGGATAGGCATTACTGACATGACAGAAGCAGAACTGTCTCGCTTCATCAACTTCATCAACAATTTCAACCCCGCTATTAAATTCACATTTACCATTTCCACCACCTCTGTCCATTTCCTGGACATCATTGTCACCATTCATCCCCTATACCTCAGCACATCAGTCTACTACAAACCCACTGATGCACATGGCTTTCTGCTCTACACTTCTTCTCATCCTCCCGCCTGTCGTAACTCTCTACCTTACTCACAGCTTCTTCGCCTTCGTCGCTTATGTAGCGATGACGACGATTTTCTCGACAAATCCTCTGAGATGATTGAGTTCTTTCGTAGACGCTCCTTCCCTGACAGCATTCTTTCATTGGCTTGGCTCCGTGTACGCCAGCTATCTCGCCTTGATACCTTGAATAATTCCCAGGGTTCTTCCTCCTCCTCTGATAGGGTTAAACTGGTTCTTACCTTCCATCCCCATAACTCGACTGTCCGTCGTATTCTACTTAAACATTATTCCCTTCTCCAGTCTGATTCTGACACCCGTGAAGCTTTCCACAAATTACCTCTGGTGGCCTTTAGGCGCGACAAAAATCTGAAGGACATCTTGGTCCACAGCCACCTCAGGTCCTCTGCACCTGACCATTTTGGTACCGTGCGGTGCTCACGCGGTCGTTGTTTCACATGTCCTTATGTGGTTCAGATGCGCTCCATCTCATTCCCCAAGGCCAGCTTCTCCATCGATGAGGCCTTTACATGTGAATCCCGTAATGTTATTTACGTGATCATATGTAAACGCTGTGGAAAGCAATATATCGGTGAGACTGGTCTTAGACTGAGCGACCGCTTCTGCAACCATTTGCATGCTATCAAACACAGAACACCCACTCCTGTGGCCAATCACTTCAACGGCGATGGCCACCGTGGTGTCCTTGACATTCAGGTCACTGCCATCAGATCCTGCACCACCGATGATAGATCTAGGTACGCCCTCGAAAATCGTCTCATTTTCGAGTTGGGTACCATCAAGCCATTTGGACTCAATTCCGACCACTCTTTCGCTTAGTTCTCGGCCGTATTGGTCTTTGTTACGTCATCGTTTTGTTCCTCTCGTTCCACCTGTATTATCGTCTTTGTGTACTTCCTGTTCGTATGCTTCCGGTATCTATCTTAGTACCACATTTCACTCGGATAGCATTCATTTTTACTTGTGTTTATTTTATGTTTGTATGTTATGTCCGTGTCTTGAAAAAGGCCTATTGGTCCGAAACGTCGACTTTGTCCTGTGTACTGTCATCTGTAGATTATATTCTGTGTTTTGTTTTGTTATATGTATCATATCTACATCCGTTAGTGATAGTGTGTAGTGTTTTAGTCATCATTCAGTAGGACTTCATTACCTGTTTTACACGTGAGTACTATTTTCCATTATGTTCTACTAGCAGTACCACCTTCTATTGGTATTATTGCAGTTCTCTTTGATGGGTTCCCACACATGTATAGTTGTTTGTATATGCATTTTGTTTTATATGGTTCTATGTACCAATGTATATCAATGTTCTATGTATATGGTTCTATTCACACAATTATCTTTCCTTCCCCAACCCCCCCCCCCCCGCACCCCACCACCACACAACCTCATCATTACTCATCAATCATTATCATATGCCATTCTGGTTGGCGTAGGCGACCATGGCTCTCTGTCCACAGTATTGTTATCAGGATCGTTGTTGTTTCCATGCCTTGCTAGGTTGTCTAACTATTTTCTCACGTTGTCCCCCTCTGTCTCTGTTGCCTTCAGTCTTGCCTGTTGTGACTATGTTCTCAAAACCTACCTGTCTCATAAAGTGACAAAAAAGAAGGTCTTTTTCTTATATTATTGACTTTGGTCAGTTTCTGTTTTATTCTTTCAACACCGCCAATTACATCTCTATTGCCTCTAATTTTCCAGTTTGTTTATAATGAAACCACGCATTTCTCTTTTACTATATGCGTTTCCATTTCTGCGTCATAGAAACATGGCTTGATAAATTTTCAGTCATTTATTTAATGTATTATTGTTTTGTTTTATAGTTATTTGTCTCTTGAAAAAGGTCCCATTTGGATCGACACGTTGAGATTTGTCCTGTGTAGTTTTATTGTATGTTTTTTATATACTTTTTAATATATTTTTATGCATAGGCAAGATAAGTGTTTTTAGTAACCAATTTAATTAATTTTGCTTTACCATTTGTTCGTTCATTTACTGCGGCACCCTCCACTTTGTCGGACACCCTCCGACCATTTGGTTATTTATATTGATTCTGTATAACTTTAATGAACTTTCGTTCTCACCTCAACAGACAAAGATATATTGCATCTAGGATGGTTTTAATCTTATGAAAAGTTGCCTTCGTTAGCGATATGCTAGAAAGGTTTATCAAAAACATATCTCACTAGCATCCAGCTTTCTTGGAACAATTTTACTTTGTTTCACATCCATAGAACAGTACCAGTTCCAGATAACACCATAATACTCAAGTTTGTAAACTTATTGATAGTACGCAATTCTAGTATGCTTCTCAGTTTTTGTAACTTCAACTTATTGTCTTGACTTGTCCCATCCATGTGTGCCGCCAGGCGCCATGGAAAGCCGAAGTCTTCTATCTTTTGCTAACTGTAATGCCGCTGCCATAGTATGTGTGCCATGTGACGTATTCCTTCCAGAACGTTGTCTTCCCAATGAATTCTATGAACCTTTCCCTGACTTGGGCGATGCAGCTTGCATTTTCTAGCGATGTATTCATGTTATCTTTAATGTCGTCAGTCCTTCGTCTTCTTGTTCTGCCCTTTCTCCTCTCCCAGGTAATCTTCCCTCCATTATTTGCCTTTCTAAACAGTTGTGTCTCTTTATATGACCAAAGAGGCGTAGTTTTCTTTTTGTTATTGTGTTTAGTAACCAACACTCTGGAATCTTCTATGTGTTTATAATTTCTGAGTTTCTGATTTTTTCCTTTCATGATATTTTAAGTATCTGTCTGTAGCATTTCAGCGCGAATGCGTTGATCTTCTTTGCCGCTGTTTTACTTAGGGTCCATTATTCACAGCCCTATGCTGCAAAAATAAAAGTTCGTAACATTAGCACTTTCGTTTCTATTTTGTTGTTTTTCCATATGTTTTTCAATCGTATTATTTTACAATATGCCATTGCTAATCTCTTCCTTATTTCTGCCATGCTGTCTCCTGCACCATTGATGTTTGCTCTTAAGTATTCAAATTTATCCACACATTCTATCTCGGTATTGTCTATTGTGAATTTTGGTTGTTGTGTTGTTATATCTGTTGACATGATTTTTTTTTAATAGTTGTTCCAATCCCTTGGTATCATTTGAAAGAAGCACTGTGTCGTCTGCGTAGCGCGTAGTTCCGAGATTTCGAATCCGCCGATATTTAAAACATGGTAGTCAGTGTTGTGTATGTCTTCTCTCACGTTCCTAAATATATTTTCTACGTAGATGTTGAACAGGCATGGGGATAGTGTGCATCCCTGTCTTACTCCACTCTGTTCCTCAAACCACTCTGAGATATCGCCTTCTAACTTCACTGCAGCCTTTTGATCTTGGTAAAGTTCCTCTATTAGATGAATCAGATGTCCTGGGAAACCCATGCTGTTCATTATCTCCCATAGTTGCTGGTGCTGGACGCAGTCGAACGCTTTTGAGTAATCTATGAAGCACATGTGCAGGTCATTAGAAAATTCCCTACACTTTTCTATGATAAATCTATGGTTAAGGATGCGATCTCTTGTTCCTCTGCCCGATCTGAAGCCGGCATGTGTTTCGTTTATCTCCATCTCTAATTTCTGTTTGATTCTTTGCATTATGATGTTTAACATTATTTTACTTGCTTGACTTGGTATTCTAGTATTTCTCTGATGTTATCTATCCATTTTCGTCTGGTCTTCCCCTGTTTCTCTTTTCAGATGATTTTTTATCGATGGAATGTGATCTGGTTCCATTCTGATTAGGTGGCCGAACCATGTGATCTAATGTGGGTCTATGTATTATTTTCACGATATTGTTTTCACCGGATTTCTTATATTGTCATTGTTTATTATATTTCTTTTTGTTACCCACAGTGCTGTTATCAGGCACTTCATTTCGCATACAGTAAGTTCCTGTTCTAGTTTCTCTGTCAGGGCCCAGGTATGGCATTGGTAGCACAGTGTAGGTATGAACACTGTGTTTATTAAAGTTCTTTTGCAGATCATGTCGTTGTTCTGTTGTTTAAACAGTTGTGCCAATTGATGTCTATGTTCTAGTGTTTCATCAATTGTGCTAATTGATGTCTATGTTCTAGTGTTTCATCAATTGTGCTAATTGATGTCTATGTTCTAGTGTTTCATCAATTGTGCTAATTGATGTCTATGTTCTAGTGTTTCATCAATTGTGCTAATTGATGTCTATGTTCTAGTGTTTCATCAATTGTGCTAATTGATGTCTATGTTCTAGTGTTTCATCAATTGTGCCAATTGATGTCTATGTTCTAGTGTTTCATCAGTTGTGCTAATTGATGTCTATGTTCTAGTGTTTCATCAGTTGTGCTAATTGATGTCTATGTTCTAGTGTTTCATCAGTTGTGCTAATTGATGTCTTTGTTCTGGTGTTTCATCAATTGTGCCAATTGATGTCTATGTTCTAGTGTTTCATCAGTTGTGCTAATTGATGTCTTTGTTCTGGTGTTTCATCAATTGTGCCAATTGATGTCTATGTTCTAGTGTTTCATCAATTGTGCCAATTGATGTCTATGTTCTAGTGTTTCATCAATTGTGCTAATTGATGTCTATGTTCTAGTGTTTCATCAATTGTGCTAATTGATGTCTATGTTCTAGTGTTTCATCAATTGTGCTAATTGATGTCTATGTTCTAGTGTTTCATCAATTGTGCTAATTGATGTCTATGTTCTAGTGTTTCATCAATTGTGCTAATTGATGTCTATGTTCTAGTGTTTCATCAATTGTGCTAATTGATGTCTATGTTCTAGTGTTTCATCAATTGTGCTAATTGATGTCTATGTTCTAGTGTTTCATCAATTGTGCTAATTGATGTCTATGTTCTAGTGTTTCATCAATTGTGCTAATTGATGTCTATGTTCTAGTGTTTCATCAATTGTGCTAATTGATGTCTATGTTCTAGTGTTTCATCAATTGTGCTAATTGATGTCTATGTTCTAGTGTTTCATCAATTGTGCTAATTGATGTCTATGTTCTAGTGTTTCATCAATTGTGCTAATTGATGTCTATGTTCTAGTGTTTCATCAATTGTGCTAATTGATGTCTATGTTCTAGTGTTTCATCAATTGTGCCAATTGATGTCTATGTTCTAGTGTTTCATCAATTGTGCTAATTGATGTCTATGTTCTAGTGTTTCATCAATTGTGCCAATTGATGTCTATGTTCTAGTGTTTCATCAATTGTGCTAATTGATGTCTATGTTCTAGTGTTTCATCAATTGTGCTAATTGATGTCTATGTTCTAGTGTTTCATCAATTGTGCTAATTGATGTCTATGTTCTAGTGTTTCATCAATTGTGCTAATTGATGTCTATGTTCTAGTGTTTCATCAATTGTGCTAATTGATGTCTATGTTCTAGTGTTTCATCAATTGTGCTAATTGATGTCTATGTTCTAGTGTTTCATCAATTGTGCTAATTGATGTCTATGTTCTAGTGTTTCATCAATTGTGCTAATTGATGTCTATGTTCTAGTGTTTCATCAGTTGTGCTAATTGATGTCTATGTTCTAGTGTTTCATCAATTGTGCTAATTGATGTCTTTGTTCTGGTGTTTCTGCAGTGATGATAGTTGATATAACACTGACTTTATTTAATGGAGAATGTAAAACATATGAACATACTCTTAATATAAATGACACGTTTTGCCGTTAATATCATACTATTATACAGGAATCTCTGCTTGAAGTAGTTTCTTCTGGCACAGCTACATAGTTGGAGGATTAGTTATAGCCATAACCACCAATTGCAGAAAAATAACACCAACGAATTTCTTAAAGTAACATGATTTTTAAAGTGTATTTTTCTCGATCAACCTCTCGAATAACACGCATTGCAGAGATTCAAGTGTTTAGTCTGACTGACAGTACTTCCGGAAAGATATATTTGGAAGGTCTACGCAAGGCTATAATTAGGGCTGGTTGTCATTACGCATTTTCTTCTGGATTTCCCGAGCTGAACTAAGTCTCACTAGCATAGCTAGAGAAAAAGTGCTTCTCCACGATCGCTTTGTGTGCTATCTCACACTGATTTTATTATCAAGGTATCCGACTTTTTCCTTGCTATTTTTCATTGGTTGGTGACACACAGTATACGCAAAGTGACACGTGTTCAGTCCTATGAGCCAAGATGAGTGACACTCTGTAAGATCAGCTTTCATAACAATCGAGTAAAAACAGTTCGTGAACACAGCAAGGTAAATCCAGGCAATGTCTGGTGATAGTCTTCCTTAACTGCAACATATATACATATATGTAACTTATGTACGCATGAAATATGTACATCATATAGTCAATACATGTTTTGAAAACTAATGCAGGCTCCAAAATCACAATATAACAGCAAACTCACAGGCTGATAAAACAGTGGATAACATAGTAAATTGATTTCATGATACGTAAAAATGTCAATGTCAAAAATGATAGTCAACAGTCGGAGAAAATATTATCGGAGCGCTTAATACTTTTGCTACATGAATTAACAATGATATTGAGTGGACAATTCTGTTTACTGTATTCACAACAAAACAGTGTTGAAAAACAACAAAGACAATTTTCTGACCTCTTCGTTTAGGAAACAAAATAGTAGAGCAAGTATAAGTCCCTGGAATGAGTTGTACCCCATCTCAAGATACAAGTAGGTAACGTCGAACTCTGTTTCTTCAAAGTTAGATGGCACAGCCACGTAGAACACAATGTACATAATACCAAATAGTGGGATGAGTACCACAATAAACTTGGCAAGTTTTCTGTGGATATAAGGAATAAGAGGAAAGTTCTTCTTCTGTGTTCGTTCTCAAAATCCTGCAGATGAGCAGGCATGAAACAAGATGAGTGATATATCAGTACGCAGAATGGATTGCTCTGTGCCATGGTTTACATCTTAACTGAGATATCACTATTCCGTGTTGCCCTTTTGGGCCCTTTTGGGTGCAAATAAGTGTTAAATGTTGTATGCGTGGGTAGAGTTAGTAAATTATGTTTTATATACTTTTCGTTTATACGAACGCGTGTTCTGCAATTTATGTGATCTAAATAATATATGTTTATATACAACTCATGTTGTATAAACATTTTCGTGGGTAAAAATAATAAATGTCTTATTATATGACAGGGTTTGCTATATATATATATATATATATATATATATATATATATATATTCTGTTCACAATTAGAAACGAATCTGTTTTGGAGTTACTTCTTTTATATAAGATTTTCGTTGAGGGGACATCATTCAACTTATCGACTGTGTCCACCTGGTCATTAAGTTCTTGTGGTTACCAGAATTGTACTCACCACCTGATTCGGGAAGTCATGAAAGAGGTCACATGAGAATTCCATGAAACTTACTGAACACAATATTCTTTGACCATTTTATTGAATGTCTATAAACGATTGAAGATTCTCGAATAAATTGAGTCGAAACTTCAATGCGTATGTATGGCTCATCTCATTACAGAACAACCATACATCTTCATTGGATTGTTACAGACTGGACAATGACAAAGTGTAGTGACCAGACAATTTGTGGTTAGAAGCAATTAGTTGCCTTTGGAGGCGATTTATAACAAACTGGTCCAGTGGCAGACCGACCGCGCAGTGGAAGACCCAGAGTCACAACTCCTGCCGAAGACCGCTTCATACGAGTAATCATCTGAGTAATCGATTTGTATCTGCGTACTACACAGTCCAGTCAATGCCAGCAGCTCGTCGAATATTTCAGAACAAACGCTCAGAAGCCTACTGCATGACGCTGGTCTTTGGGCTAGAAGACCATACAGAGGTCCTGTTCCTCTGTACCGACATCACCAGAACCGACTGCTGTGGGCGAACGTGCATCGTTAATGGACCTTTAGGAACGAGTGGAGACGGATGTGGTTGAGTTGATGTCAGAAAGTTTCTTCATACCAAGGTTGAACCATTAATTCCGAAAATAACATGTTGGTACGCCTTTGAAATAATGTAGCGTTTATTTTTTTTAACAGCATATATATATATATGTGTGTGTGTGTGTGTGTGTCTTATAATTATTAGTGGATATAGATAATCATAATCATAAAATAAATAATAATAAAAATATTCGTATAGCACTTATACAAATAATATAATGGATATAAATAATAAATACCCTCTAATACTCTTCTAAGATATGTGTGAGAAGTTTGTGGTAAGTAAGATAGCAACATGTTTCTAAAAATGTTGTAGCAATAAAGATAGTAACATGTTTCTGAAGGTTATGGCAAGCAAAGCTAGCAACATTTCAGAGAACGTTATGGCAAGTAAGATTGTCGCATTAATGAGACAATTATGACAAGCAACATAGTAATATTTATGAGAAAACTATCTTAAGCAGGATAGCTACATTTGTGATACAGGTATCTTAAATGAGATAACAACATTTATGAGAAATTTATGGAAAGCAAGATATCGACACTTCTAATCAAATTAGTGAATGCAAGATGACGCCGTTGCAAGTTATTACAGACGAGATATCAACAATGTGCAGTAAATTAATGTAGGTACGACATAAGTTTAGGAAAATAGTAATTACACATTTAAAATAATTTCCTATCCAGTAAGATAAATTGCTCCATACCAGCGATTTTCAATATTTTGTGTTTTCTGTGGCATCCAACTTTCCCTCAAGCTAATCGTTGTGGTTTTCTGGGGGCCATATGGCCAAATTATTCTTCCCTTCGTTTTATACACCACTTTATGCTTTGTAGTCTATACAAATAGTAATTGCCAAGGAGCCCTTATGTGAACACGTGAGGGTAAAAGAAAAAGACAATACCCAAAAATTCTAAAAATGAACCATACGTAAAGAAGGAGAAATAGTAGGTTGCAAGTTCATACAATAAATAAAAGTACAGGCAGCGGACTTACACGCATCGAGGAACTTTTTCTTCTCCTTCTTCAATATTCATTCTCAAACTCCTGTTGGATCTCTCTTGTAGCAGGATATTGGTCCTACTAGATTTCAAGCAGGATGTAGTCCAGGTAATAGAAATGCGCTGTGTTGCCGTTTTATGTGCCGCCTATGGCACGAAGAAAACAAACTAACTAAACTATCTAATGCTTTGCATCGTCAGAGGTGAGAGGGACGTTGGAGATATCTTTTTTTTGTGTGCTTCATATATGTTTGTTTTCGTTGACTCTTTTATTTATGTAATCCATCGTTTGCAAGGTCCACCTCTGAATTTGTATCCATCATGTCTGTATAGTAATGCTTTTTTGAGGGGGCACTGTCTGATGATGGTCTGGAAACATGTGAAAACCACTTAATTAGTTGTCTTCTGATGTAATCCATGATTGTCATTGTGTTTATTAGTCTTCTGATGTTTTCATTTCCAATTCTATCTCTAATTGTTACTCCAATATATAATTTTACGTAGACATGTCATTTCTGTTTCTTTTGGATTCTATTCCCAGTGTCTCTGGGTATAAAAGAAAGCTCATAAACCTCCCCATTGCTCATAGGAAGTAAGAGCTAACCACACACAATTCCTGGGGTTCTCATACAAACAAACAAACAAACAAACAATTCTCAGCGTCCAAATTTAACATTGGTAGCATAGTGATGGTATGATGCTCGTTTTATATAGTGCGGAATTTGAGAACCACTGCTCTAAAATAAATATAATTTACCTTTATATTCTTACCTGTACTTAGCATTGCTGTTTGTTCCTACCTGTGAACTCTGCCGTAATTTCAAGAACAATTTACGGCAAATATTAATTAGTAGAAAGAAGTTTATCTGTGGAAGAATATCAACATAGCAAAGTGGAAACATTTTGTGTAAACTAGCTAGCAACAACATGGCAACGTGAAACATATTTTGTGTGAACTAGCTAGCAACAACATGGCAACGTGTAACATATTTTGTGTGAACTAGCTAGCAACAACATGACAACGTGAACATATTTTGTGTGAACTAGCTAGCAACAACATGGCAACGTGTAACATATTTTCTGTGAACTAGCTAGCAACAACATGACAACGTGAACATATTTTCTGTGAACTAGCTAGCAACAACATGGCAACGTGTAACATATTTTGTGTGAACTAGCTAGCAACAACATGGCAACGTGAAACATATTTTGTGTGAACTAGCTAGCAACAACATGGCAACGTGTAACATATTTTGTGTGAACTAGTTCCGCTCATAGCAAAGCGGAAACATTTTATTTATAATAATGTTAACAATAATAGTGTTCACAATACGTCTTATTATTCTGATCTTACAGAATTACCCCATAGTTACTAGATTATTACTAACATAGAAAGCATCTGTTTTGGTGTGGCAGCTCTGTTTAGATGTGGAATGAGTCGTACGTAATATGTTTTTGTTGAAACGAAACCATAAAACTAATAATGAAGGTTTTGGTTCACGTAAACCACAATCACCATCATCTCTTGTGTGTCGCTGCTCACAACTCACCGATGTATGAAAATCAGTTCATCTAGGTGATCAGATAAGGTTCGTTGGATACAACCATCAATGCATAAAAATCACAGCAGCATGTCTATGGACACAACCATAAATGCATAAAAACCACTTCGGCATGTCTATGGACACAACCATAAATGCATAAAAACCACCTCAGCATGTCTATGGACACAACCATCAATGCATAAAAACCACTTCAGCATGTCTATGGACACAACCATAAATGCATAAAAACCACTTCAGCATGTCTATGGACACAACCATAAATGCATAAAAACCACTTCGGCATGTCTATGGACACAACCATCAATGCATAAAAACCACTTCAGCATGTCTATGGACAGAACCATCAATGCATAAAAACCACTTCAGCATGTCTATGGACACAACCATAAATGCATAAAAACCACTTCAGCATGTCTATGGACACAACCATAAATGCATAAAAACCACTTCGGCATGTCTATGGACACAACCATCAATGCATAAAAACCACTTCAGCATGTCTATGGACACAACCATCAATGCATAAAAACCACTTCAGCATGTCTATGGACACAACCATAAATGCATAAAAACCACTTCAGCATGTCTATGGACACAACCATCAATGCATAAAAATCATTTAAGCATGTTTATGGGCACGACCATCACTAGGCCTATATGAAAATGAGCTAAGCATGTCATTAATCACAAATAGGCAAACATCGTATACGACATTAGCTTCAATAGTGTAGCAATGGACTTCATTCATATTTTGTTTTCTTTAGGTGGGAATTGTAAAAGCCTGCCCTTTTATTTTATTCCACTGAATACGGATGTGTCGGGCCATTGGCGCAAATAAAAAGGCGAAACAACGCATTTCCATTGTCTGGACTACATCCTGCTGGAAATCTAGAATTGATTATAGTCCTGCTACAAGAGAGATCCAGCGGGAGTTTGAGAAAGAAGAAGAATTTTATTGAGGCGATTTTTTGGTTATTTGTTTGGTTATTGACGTCAACTTTTGTCAACATTTGAATTTCCCTTGTTAACAAGTCGCAAGCTTTTCAGATCCCCGCCCCCATTAATTTTTTATCTAATTTTTAGACTTGACACATCGCTAGAGACAGCACACTTGGTATGCCTACACTTACCACAACCACGCCCACACCAGAACCACGTAAGATCCAATAAAAATCAGGATTACTTTGTATGTTCCAGCAACTGAAACAAAAAAGTTAGATTGGATATATATGAAATATTTTTTTTAGCAACAAATATTTCTCCAACACTTCTACCATATATTTGCTGCTTGCTGATCACATTTAGTCACTTATCTTCGCTAATCTGACATTTTTCGTGCTGTTCATTGTCTGTGGAGACAAAGTACAGTAAAACTCCAATTATCCGAATTAACTGGGAATCGATAGTATACATCAGGCATGTCAAACGTGCGACCCGCGGGCCGCATGCGGCCTTTTGCAAGCGCGTGTGTGTCCCACACAAAGAATACTGCAATTGTCTCATTTAATGGTGAAAATTGCAGTTTTAATACTTTAAACTGGGTGTATAAAACATAAATCTGACATAGTGCCACGTATAAGAAAACAATCGGCTGTTTTAAGCTAGTAAGGGTTTTCTATCTATGACAATTGGCAACATTGACCGGAAGTATAAAACAGATTGTTATTACCAAGTTAAAATTTTAAAACAATAATAAATTGTATCTTTTGGAATCGTGCCCGTAATTATATTATTTGTTTTAATGAAGTACTGCATAAACTGACTCCGTTTAAAATGGCTACATCACTTTTAGCTAAGAAGAAAAGGGCACTTGATGAAGAAAGGAATGCATTTCAAGAAAAATGGGAACTATAGTATTTTTGTGCAATGGTAAATGGAAAGATACATTGTTTAGTATGTAATAACAGCATTGCCAGTGCCAAAAGAGCACAACATAAAAAGACATTATAAAACAAACCATCGATCCTGCGATAAATATGTGGGCTTAATGCGTGTTTCAAGACTCCAGGAATTGAAGGCTAACTTGATACAGCAACAGACATGTTCTACAAAAATAGATCAAGCCAATGTCGCTTCCGTTACTGCAAGCTATGAACTCAGCCGAATGGTCGCCAAGAGTGGGAAATCTTACAATGAAGGAGATTTTGTAAAGTATTGCCTTGTAAAAGCTACTGACATTGTGTGCCCACAGAAAGCACAGTTATTTAAGGATATTTCGTTAACCAGGAATACTGTTGCTGGACGGATTGATGAAATGGTAGATGATTTGAAACAACAGTTGAAAGCTGCATCATCCAAATTTGAACATTTTTCTATTGCTATTTATGAGACAGTTGACATCACTAGAATAGCACAGCTTGCAGTTTTTATTAGGGCCTGTGACAGTGAATTTAATATTTATGAAGAACTAATTGAACTAATCCCAATGCATGAGACTACAGCGAGCAAAGACATCTTTGAAAAAGTCGAGTGCATGAATATGATTTTAATTTGAGTAAACTTGTATGTTTATCTACTGACAGTGCTCCGAATATGGTTGGCAGACATAATGGTGTTACTGCCAAGTTGCAAACAAAAATTGAGAACTCGTATCCAGATTCATCATTTGCACATTTTCATTGCATTATTCATCAGCAAAATTTGTGTTCAAAAACTTTAAAATTGAATCACGTGCTTAGTGTGGTCACAAAAATAGTGAACTTTATCAAATGCAATGCTCTCAAACATCGTCAATTCAGTCAGCTGTTAGAAGACATGGATAGTCAGTTCACCGATGTTCCATTCTACACAACAGTCCGTTGGTTGTCGTGTCACAAAATGCTGAAAAGATTTTATTAGCTGAGACAAGAAATTACTTTATTTTTGGAGATGAAAGGTAAAAACACAGATGCAATAAAAGATGAAAGTTGAGTTCGGGATCTAGCATTTGCTGTAGACATTACTGCACATTTAAGTGATCTTAATGTGAAATTACAAGGAAAAAAACAAACTCATCACTCAGTTGTACGACAATATCAAATGTTTCATTACAAAAATAAGCTTATGGAAGACAGTTGTCACGTGAAAATTTGATTTATTTTCCTAACTGCAAAGAACTCAAAAACCAGCCAATGCTGAATCTGTACATACCGTTGCTAAATATGAGAGTCACCTACATTTATTGTCAAAAGAGTTCCAGGAAAGATTTAGTGATTTCTCATCTTTTGAATACCATTTTGCATTATTCTCTGCACCATTCAACTTTGATGTTGTTAAAGCAGAGGACAACTTGCAGATGGAGCTATTAGAAATGCAGTCTGATTCTACACTCAAAGTAACTAGAAGTCAGCATACCTGGCTTCTATTCATACCTTCCTGAGAAGTTTACAAACTTCAGAAAGTTTTCAACTAGGATTATGGCAATGTTCGGTTCCACCTATGTGTGTGAACAGTTATTTTCCTTCATGAAATTAACAAAAACTTCTCAGAGAACACGACTGACCGATGGACACTTGTCATCCCTGATGAAGGTCGGAACTGCAAATACATTTCAGCCAGATATACGAAAAATTGTCATAAAAGAGGCATCAAACCTCAGGACAAAACACTGATTAAAGAGTACAAATAATTGAATGTTCTTAAATAAATGCTGCATTACAATTGTTATATTTGGCGTTGTGGGGCGTTAGCTTAATAAAACTGTTGTAGTAGACGTGCAAATTAATTAAATATAATTCAATAAGATTACAGTGTTTCTCAGATTTGTTAGTGTGGCCCGCCGGTATACTCAAAGTATCTTATGCGGCCCATGGTGCTTTTTGACTTCGACACGCCTGGTATACATAGTTTTACATACACACTCATCAGAAATGGCATTCGTACATGGGTGAATGCGTTGTATAAATATGGCGAACCCATCGGCAGTATAATCCTCTATACAGAAAGTAAATAAGCCTTCACTCGTTACATTTTTGATTATTGTCGTGATTTTCGATGATCAGTATTTATATACTTGAAGTCGCATGCCGATAAAAGCAAAGATGGACCAATGAAATTCACGAAAATAATTTTTACAAATCAGCATTTCAGGTCATGTTTACTTTCTGTACGCACGTCTTTACCTGATCCCGGTCTCGAATATGAGCAGTAAACATATCTAACGCAATGACCCCGTCTCAGGAAAACCAAGCATATTCCATCGACGGGAACATGTATATGACAATATCAATGACAATTTATAAAAAAATCATTATTTTTAGGTACCGAACTTTCGTTCATAAACCTGTCATGGACAGTAGGATGCTGTTCAAAACAAAATGTATCGTTGAACTAATATTTACAACTTCCCTGTAGTAAACGGTGTGATTACTGAACTAAAATGTACAGGACATCTTCACTGTAGTAAAGGATGTGATTACTGAACTAACATTTACAGCTTCACTGTAGTAAACAGTGCGATTACTGAACTAACATTTACAGCGTCTTTGTAGTAAACAGTGTGATTACTGAACTAACATTTACAGCTTCACTGTAGTAAACGGTGTGATTACTGAACTAACATTTACAGCTTCACTGTAGTAAACAGTGTGATTACTGAACTAACATTTACAGCTTCACTGTAGTAAACGGTGTGATTACTTAATAAAAGGGTGATTTATTAGTTATTGTGACCATTTTTGTTGTTGACACAATCATTAAAGGGGGAGCGATAGGGAAGTTTATAGTTTCTGTTTCTTTCCTCCTAGTGTTAAATACAAGTCATTTCATATGAATGAGTGGTTGAGCCTCCCAATAACTTCCCCCTACTTATCATTTCATATGAATGAGTGATTGAGCCTCCCAATAACTTCCCCCTACTTATCATTTCATATGAATGGGTGGTTGAACCCCCCAATAACTTCCCCCTACTTATCATTTCATATGAATGAGTGGTTGAACCCCCAATAACTTCCCCCTACTTATCATGTCATATGAATGAGTGGTTGAACCCCCCAATAACTTCCCCCTACTTATCATTTCATATGAATGAGTGGTTGAACCCCCAATAACTTCCCCCTACTTATCATTTCATATGAATGAGTGATGGAACCCCCCCCCCAATAACTTCCCCTACTTATCATTTCATATAAGGGGGTGGTTGAACCCCCAATAACTTCCCCCTACTTATCATTTCATATAAGGGGGTGGTTGAATTCCTGAAAACCTTTTCCTCTACTTATAATTTCATATAAGGGAGTGGTTGAACCCCCCAATAACTTCCCCCTACTTATCATTTCATATGAATGAGTGGTTGAACCCCCAATAACTTCCCCCTACTTATCATTTCATATGAATGAGTGGTTGACCCCCCAATAACTTCCCCCTACTTATCATTTCATATGAATGAGTGGTTGAACCCCCCAATAACTTCACCCTACTTATCATTTCATATGAATGAGTGATGGAACCCCCCCCCCCAATAACTACCCCTACTTATCATTTCATATGAATGAGTGATGGAACCCTCCCCCCCAATAACTTCCCCTACTTATCATTTCATATGAATGAGTGGTTGAACCCCCCCCCCCAATAACTTCCCCTACTTATCATTTCATATAAGGGGGTGGTTGAATTCCTGAAAACCTTTTCTTCTACTTATAATTTCATATAAGGGGTGGTTGAACCCCTCAAACCCCTCCCCTCTTTATCTACGGGTTTGAATTTCACTATTATGTGTGAAGTATCTACGAACATATACTCAGTGAGTCTCTCTGAGTTCATCTATCTACACTTTGTTGTTCCCGTCACATCTCTGTTGTATTTCATTATTTAGCTTATGTGAAAGAGGTAAGAGTAACTTATGTGAAAGAGGTAAGAGTAACTTATGTGAAAGAGGTAAGAGTAACTTATGAATCAGTGTCATAGCACGTGATCCTATCAGCAATTGCCGAGTTGACTCTCCAGATGTTGATGAGAAAAAACCTGACCAATGCTGTTTTCATAGTGTATCTGGAAGTAATAGTCAGTTTCTCGACGTTAAAGATCTTGTTCCACTGCGACGATTTCGTGAAGGGTTATTTAACAACGGTTGTATTTATTGTTTAGAGGTATTGAATTAATGAAGAATCTTCTAATCAAAATACGGGGTGGAGGAGGAGTGTGGATAATTTGGAGAAGTGGCTCAGCCACTGCACTACCGCGACTCCATTCGGCTCATTGCCACATAGTCTGATTTTAAATCTCACCAGACATATCAACACTCACCTACCATATCAACATTCAACACATATATCAACACTCAACATAAATATCAACACTCACCAGACATATCAACACTCACCAGACATATCAACACTCACAGACATATCAACACTCAACATAAATATCAACACTCAACATAAATATCAACACTCAACATAAATATCAACACTCAACATAAATATCAACACTCACCAGACATATCAACACTCAACATAAATATCAACACTCAACATAAATATCAACACTCAACATAAATATCACCACTCAACATAAATATCAACATTCAACATACATATCAACTCAACATAAATATCAACACTCACCAGACATATCAACACTCAACACACATATCAACACTCACCAATCAACACTCACCAGACATATCAACACTCACCAGACATATTAACACTCACCAGACATATCAACACTCAACATACATATCAACACTCACCAGACATATCAACACTCAACATACATATCAACACTCAACATACATATGAACACTCAACATAAATATCAACACTCAACACACATATCAACACTCATCATACATATCAACACTCACCAGACATATGAACACTCAACACACATATCAACACTCAACACACATATCAATACTCTCCAGACATATCAACACTCAACATAAATATCAACACTCAACATAAATATCAACACTCAACATAAATATCAACACTCAACATAAATATCAACACTCAACATAAATATCAACACTCAACATACATATCAACACTCACCAGACATATCAACACTCAACATACATATCAACACTCAACATACATATGAACACTCAACATAAATATCAACACTCAACACACATATCAACACTCATCATACATATCAACACTCACCAGACATATGAACACTCAACACACATATCAACACTCAACACACATATCAATACTCTCCAGACATATCAACACTCAACATAAATATCAACACTCAACATAAATATCAACACTCAACATAAATATCAACACTCAACATAAATATCAACACTCAACATAAATATCAACACTCAACATACATATCACTACATAAATAACTCACGTGACACTGTATACTTACAATGTGTCCTCAAACAAAGCTTTCACTATCACCCAGGGAATAATGACAACCAGAGATAAAGCTGAAATGATATACGTTATTTGTTAGAATTAGATGTACTTCTGAAAGTCATATTATTTCAAGCAGCGCTTACCATTTAAATGCGCGTTCATCACATCTGTAGCTGTTATCAAATATTTCAATACCAATTTGTCTTCTCAATTTCTTACCACAGGGTCCAAAACCAATAAGAAAAGCCACGAACAAACAAACGTGGATGACAGAGGAAATAATAGAGAACATGTCAGAAAGAAAGAAAGATAAAAAAATACCCACTAAAATATTCAATTATAGATAATGAGATACGTAACATGTGCAGATCAGCGAAAAAAGAATGGCTAGAAACAAAATAAAGGGAAACAGAGGAGATGTCAGTACAACAGAAGACAAAAGTGATGTATACGGACATAAGGCAGACCACAAATAAGAAATATCCTATAAATCCTAAAAAATATAATTATCATTAATGGCTGCATTAATGATAAAAAAAGAAAACATATATTTGATAAAACAGAAGTACTTAAAAGATGGGCAGATTATATGACAGAACTGTTTGATGACCAAAATATCAAAAACCGTACAATACACAACAATAATGGACCAGCAATACTGAAAACAGAAGTAGAAAACGCAATAAAATAAATAAACCGTGGAAAGTTCGCCGGCTTTAACATGATAGCAACAGACATAATAAAAACTCTAAATGAATTGAGTGTGGAAGCTATCATGGAACTTTGCGATGACATATATTTAACGGTCAAATGCATAAGACCTGACATCATCAATATTCATAACACTACCTAAGAAATCCAAGACTGTGGACTGCACAGAATATAAAACAATAAGTTTAATGAGTCTAATAACTAAAATACTACTCAAGATGATACATGAAAGAATTAAAAACAAGAAAGACACAGAGGTCGGTGAATAGAAATTCGGTTTTAAGAAAAAAACCACCAGAGAAGCTATACTTAGTATCCGACTATTGATAAATAAATATATAGAAGTCCAAAAAAGTATATATTTTTGCTTCATAGACTACTAGGTCCTTTGACAGAGTCCAACATGAAAAATTATTCAAATGTCTTCAAGAAATAGGCATAGATGGAAAAGACATCAGACTGATTAGAAATATATACTGGGAAAAGACTGCATCAATAAGGTGTAAAAGCAGCTACTCACCATACATAGAAATAAGAAGAGGGGTAAGACAAGGATGCATTTTATCACCAAGCCTATTTAATATCTACACAGAGAATATCTTTAAACATATAGAAATAATGTCAGGACTCATGATCAGTGGACAAATAATAAACAATTGAGATTTCCAAATGACATTGTTATTTTAGCAGAAAGTGAACATGAACTTTTAAGACTAATAGATCAGATCGATAAATCAAATAAAGAATATGGACTGGATATAAATATCTAAAAAAACAACAAAAAACAAACAACAAAACCCATGACTATCAGCAAAGTCACAGAAGAACAGCTGCTACACATATACATACATGGAGAAAAACTACAACAAGAAGAACACTATCAATATCTTGGACACATAGTCACAAATGACGGCAGATGTGAAACTGAAGTTAAAAGGAGGAATAGGAATGGCTAAACGCAATTTCAATGACGTGAGGAAAATATTAACATATAAACAAATAAAACAAGTTACAAATGAGAATTATAAAATGCTACATCCATTCAGAAACATGGGCATTAAACTAACAATTCGAAGACTGATAGAGAGAAAATAAAGAGGTTCTAACAACACTTAATATGAAGAAAGCATTTTTAAGAGAAATAAAGATCAGGAAAATAAAACATTTTGACACATTATTTTACATGACACCTTGTTGAAGACCTTATTTGATGATAAAGTCGAAGGGAAGCGAACAAGAGGTAAGCAGAGATACAAGTGGGAGAGTAACATCAAAAGATGGACAAGTTACAGTTTAGCAGAGTGCACCACAAAAACAAGAGACAGGGAATGTTAGAGGCCTATTGCAGCCAACCTTCGTTGCGGCGACGGCACCACTGGTTGATAATGATTCAAAACCGCAGAAATATCTCCGTTGATAGATGTACGAGTATTTACTGTAATCCCATAGGATATTTATTCCATTATTTGATTAACAACAGTAATGTCTTAGAAACAATAAATAATCTTGATTCTTGATTAGAAACCAGCGTCATGGCACACGGGCATTGCCACACGTGCTCAGCTATCCGTTCCATCAGCCATTAAAGTGTATACAGACACACAGCAGATTTTGATTATGTTATCTTCGTATAGTTTTAGAGGGGACACACTTTCTGCTCTCACTTTTAGTAAATTATATTTCATGCATTCTTTTTATATGCATATTATCACCTTCATTATAGTCTTCTTCACACTGTAGTAAATCATTGTTTGCCTTCATAGTTGGTTGGTTGGTTGCTGATCCAGCATTCCATGGGCTCATGCCCTTTGACCCAATGCCATTGTGTGATATATGCATGTGTTTGTGAGCTGTTGTTTTGTTCCATATAATGTGTTCCATTTATCTGGCCCTGGAGGGAGAAACATTTTCCTGACACCATCCATCGCTGGGCATTCAAAAAAGGTGGTGGTCAACAGTTTCATAGGGATGAGTGCACAGCCGGCACCCTGGAGTGTGTTGTGGTTGTATTCTGTTCAGGTGATTGCTCAGCTGTACATGTGTGAGCAGTCGGAATGTGATACTCTGGTCTTTTCTTTCCAGGAGGTTGATATTGTCTTTAGGATTTGGCCTGGTCATATATTTATAGATTTCCCTCCCAGTGTTTCCCATGGCCCATCTGTTCATCCAATGTTCTTTGTTCACAGATTTCAACATCAATTTAACTGTGTGCATTCTTGTTTCTGTATAAGGCTGTTCTTGTTGTGCTCCCCTCTTTGCTAGTCTGTCTGCCTTATCATTGCCAGGTGTGTTTGAGTGGCCAGGAATCCATTTGTGCTCCCCTCTTTGCTAGTCTGTCTGCCTTATCATTGCCAGGTGTGTTTGAGTGGCCAGGAATCCACTGCATAAAAAACTGTGACTTCATAAGATGTAATCAGCTGGTTGGCATCGTGGTATATTTCAGCTAACTCAGGTTTACAATGTCCATCACGTTCCAGTGCTTGAAGAGCAGACATAGAGTATGTTAAAAAAACCAATGTTTTGGATTTTTGATGGGAAGGCATCAAATATGGTCTTCAGGTAGTACAGGGCAACTTCTAGTGCTGTTATTTCAGCTTCATAATTATAACATATCTCCCCACAGGCATCAAACAACTCATCAGATGTTTTGTCTGTATATTCTATCTAGACACCATAACCTGCTTTGATGATGGCTTTGAAGGCAGACCCATCAGTATAGACATGAATCCATTGTTCTGGTTAGGTGTCTATTGTTTTCTGTGTTGCTTTCATACGACTTACTGGGTCGGAACTTTTCGTTGCATTATCTCTTAACTGTGTTTTAATTTCCGTCAATTTAAAACATGAGTGTGGTGGTAAACATTTTTCTACTCTTTGCAGTTCTTGTCTCTTATTTGGGAGGTGATAACTGTCTTTTATTTCATTGACATGGTTCAGGACTGACTTTTGTTTTATTCTGTGGTTTGGTTCTGTTTTCTACAAGTTGTTTATTTGGGTGGTCTTTGTTCATTCTTTTGCTTCTTTCATAAGCCTCCATTGCAGTCATATCTCTCCGCATCTCAAGGGGTTCTACATTCGTATGTATTTCACACGTGCTCAGCTATCCGTTCCATCAGCCATTAAAGTGTATACAGACACACATCAGATTTTGATTTTGTTATCCTGGTATATGTTTAGACGGGGACACACTTTCTGCTCTCACTTCTAGTAAATTCTATTTCATGCATTCTTTTTATATGCATATTATCACCTTCATTATAGTCTTCTGCACACTGTGGTAAATCAATGTTTGCCTTTATGAAGTCAGCCCTTCTCTTTTAAATAATGTGCAATCAACTACAGTATTGACCCGCTGATGTGTCTGCTATTTCATTCCCTCAGATCCCTGCATTACCAGGGCAGTATATCCATGTAATTCTGTGGACAACAGAGTTGTTCATTAAAATGACTCATTCTTTTATAAACTTGTGCTTTTATATCTTACGCAACATGCTTTTGGAGTAAAAACCGAAGTGTTCCTGCGTCCAATAATCGCCTTTGCTGAAATCTCCCACCTACTGGTCCAGTACGTCCAAATGAATGACGTATGTATAATTGAAACTACTGCACGACTGGCATTAGAGACTACAGTCATTCTTCAGTTATCGCGGTTAATAGAGACCAGAACCGACCGCGATAAGTGAAAAACCGCGAAGTAGTGTTAACCTCTCATTTTTAATACACGTACATTTTTTGTGTATGTATAATATCAATAAGTGTTTATGAAACCATATAAGTGCATATGTTATCATTAGAACATTAAAGCATTACAGAATAGTTTCAAACATGTAAATAAAATATTAATAGTATAAATAACATACATAAAATAATGTATAAATATTTTAAATATGATACGTGTGTGTTGTAACATACATAGATGTAACTAAAGTGTACATACTGTAAATATGTATTTAGAAATCCGCGATGTGTGATGCCGCTATAATTTACCGCGAAGTAGCGAGGGATGACTGTATTTTCATGTGAAAAAAAACTATTCTGTATTCAAATATAGGAACAATTTTCCATACATCTCTCATATTTGGATTATCCTGACATCGTTACAGAACATAATAGACACTTTAAGAAGTGCACTAGTAAAGATCACACTCAACACGCAGCATGATTTCCGTAAAAATTCAGACTGTCAAAAATGTTTACTTTTAATAATTTTAGTACTTGACTAACCCCATGTCGATACTGTAATTGTGTTATTTCATGGATCTCATTAGTAGGACGGAAGTTAGCAGAATACCAAATATTATACTATATAGAGCGTTGTGTGGGCGTGTGTGTGTGTCTCATGTCACGTATTGACTCCAGAAAGTTTGTCTTCCCAATGAACTTCCTGAACCCTTCTCTGTCTTCGGTGATGCGGCTTGCAATTTCCAATGACGTATTTACGCTATCTTTAATGTCGTTAGTCCATCGTTTTCTTGGTCTCCATTTCCACCTTCCAGTTGCTCAGCCCTTCATTATTTGTTTTTCTAAACAATTATGTCTCTGTATATGACCAAACAGGTGTAGTTTTCATTTTGCTATTATGTTTAGTAACCAACGCAATATCTGACGAACAGAGAGTTACACTATGGAAATAGAAAACGCGATATGCATGATATAGGCATTGATACATACTCATGGGAACAGGATGCCGTGGTTCGTTCTGCATGGAAGTGAAAATTCAGGATAGGTATAAAGACAAAGGATAAAATTATAGCAGTTAGTTCAAGGGTTGGAGACACTAACAGCAGACGATGGTACATGCGGTCTGCGGTTTCTAGTACATACTGCGGAAGACTTTTTGTAGCTCAGATTTGTCTTGTGAGTCATGTTCATCATCACCACGGATCGTAGATTATATTTCAATTCATTCATTTTATTTTTGCGCTGAAGTTAGCGCATAGGGCAGAGGTCAGATCTCTCCAATTATGTCTGTTCAAAGCTATTCTGTGCAGTTCTTGAATAGTATGAATATTGTTTGTTTTACTTTCTCTAAGTATTGTTTTTCTGAGTGTTTCTTTTGGTCTACCCCTTGCTCTTTTGCCTGTAGGTATCCATTCAAGAGATTGGTGGTGTATTATGTTGGTGTCTGCTTGTAGGACATGCCCGATGTAGGACCAACGGCGTTTTATGTGCTATCTTAAATATCCGATGTTGTAATACATAGTTTGTCACAAAATAATTCGTTGGAATGAAAAAGAATTGGAATGAACTGACTTCTGTTACACAAATCGGTCTGGACATTACGATGTTAGTTGATTAATCCAACGATCGACGGAGTGACCCAGACTTGATTAGAGGAACACCCTTCATCAACGGACGTCACTACCGGAAGTCGCAATCTGTCTTATAGCACAACAATAATAATATCTTCTGGAAAGACGAAAATGTGCCTACCTACCATGAGTTTCAAGGTATAATGATTAACTACGGGATTTGTCACCTCACGATAACAGCTGTAAACAGACATTACCGGTACAACTTTATCAATATTATGTATTCTTTAAAAGAAGTATTTGAGCTAAATGGTAGAGGTAAAGTTAGTATCAACTATGAGATGATAGGTGAAGGCAGTATGAGTAGTGATGGAGCCATTTCTAGAAATTCTGACATTTTGAGGACATGAACCCTGATACATTATTTCCTGGTGACTAGGTAAAAACATAGGAATACTTAAAAAAATGTTCAAACCTAAAATGAGTAGATTCGAATGACTTAGCATTACATTACCACAGCTAGTTGTTTTTTTAGCTATACTTGTGAAAACCTGCCAAATTGGTTATAGTGTGTCTGAAGCATTTTTTTTAACCGGTCTAGCTGGCAAATGTGTTTGTTGTGATTGAACTCCAAGTAATGTTTGTTTGGCACAATACGGGGAGAAGTACATTTATTTTAACGAAACGATTTTTCTTACTATTTAACGAAACAAATGAAAATCGATAAAGGATCATTTTACAGTAGCTAGATAAATCGATGTGCTGTCGGTCGGATGCATAGATCTGCGCACTACGCATTGAGAGCCCCCCCTCCCCCGAGTTATCATCGCAGTCCGTAGAGCGCAGATCAATGCCCCCGGAAACAGTCCCGGATGCTTTTTAATTCCATTAATATAACCATTGTGACAAGAAAGTTTGATAAAAAGTTGTAATATAGGTACTTTTCTCAGTATTTAACTGCTATGTTTAGAACCAACTGTTTATTTGTTTCAAGTAAGTATATAAGTATCAAGTAAGTAAGTATCTAGACATTTGTAGTTATTTACTCTTGTACAGTGGATATCTGAAGTAGGCAGCTGAAGAGGTATAGTTGGGAGTTCTAAAGGGTTGTCGGTACATTTCACAAAAAATGTTTGGCAAATATTTGCATATATTCACTTGTCAACAACTGTCCAGAATTGAGTGACCCTTTAGAATAAATCTGTCAAAGAAATATCGTGCCACGACTCCCTAAAATGTTTTTAGCAGAAAAATTACTAAACAGCAACAAACAAAATTTATGATTGTTCATAAATATTTTCCAAATTCAAACAATTGGTGTATAAAAAAATTGTTGATGTCAACTTTAAGCAAACTCTCTCCCCCACGACAAGAACTGCTTCAGACTTTCCTAATAATTTACGTAACCTATGGAAGTCTCCTAGGCGTCAATGATAGCCGCACTGTCATCGCTGAGTCGCGACTTAAGACCTTAGGTATAAGACCTCTGTACATAATTAATGAGGACTTAGTTTGTTGTGCGTTTATGATTATTGTCGTACTTTTCGTTGATCACTATTTATATACATGAGGGCCGCCGTGGATATTTTTGGCATGCCAGACAAAGTATATAAATAATAACCAAAGAAAATCACGACAATAATGAAAATCATAACGAATAAATTCCTCATTAATTATGTACTGAAGGTCTCAGCTGATTCCATGCCTGCTTAAAATACAATTAATGACGTCTACTCAGCGTTTTAATGGTCATTTCCCCCTAAATCTTCTTCTTCTTTCAACCTCCGTAGTCGCCTCTTAGGACATTCTGGCAGGATAATAATGTCGATATTCTTTGCTCTCCTTTCAGACCTCAGCATGACGCCTGCGCCTTATATCTGAAACCAGACCAGATTTTATGACTTTATAAGTATTTGGCTGTGTATTCTCTGTACAATGTTAAAACTTTCCCTTGTTGTATCTAAATATATTAATATAGACAGTCCCAACGGCCAATGTGTTGCTAGGGCACGAGAGGGAGACAAAGAATAGCAACAGTTTTACCTGCCACGAATGTCATGAGAGGCAACTATGATGGTTTGTGCGTGCAGTTGGCTGCACCTTCACGTATAGAGCTAAAGGGACCCAGAAGCCATGATGAAATCGTATGTGTCAGGCCGATTGGCACATATATCGCCGCTAATCTGTAAACCATGATACACCGTATTCCGTTCTCCGGACTATATCCTGCTGATCTACAGGAGTTTGAAAACGAACGTAAGCAGGTCCAAATAAGGTTGAAGGTTTGAAAAGAATGTGGTTTATGTCATTTAGAACTGGAAGAATGTCAGGTTATGAGTTAGCAGTATCTTGGTTATGAGTTAGCAGTGTTTATATTTCGGGTTATAGTTGAGATCGCAATTATGTTTGTGATATGTTAACATATGTGTTTCCATATTTCCATATGTAAATTGTCTTTAATTCCGCTACTGTTAATAACATTAAGCAGATACTTTAAATAAATACACAGTGCTTACACCATCCTAATATAACATAGATGCGAACCCCATCTCTCTCCGTGACCAATGGCTTGTATACCAGCATGGTTAGGTACAGAGCCTCAGCAAATATCCACATATTGCAGGCCATCACACAGTACATAAATATGCTCATCATAAGCTTGCATTCCCAGTGCTAGAAATATACAAAATAATCATTATTAAGATGTAATCCAGTGTTTCCCAATGTGGGGCCCATGCCTCACAGAGGGGCAATTGTATTGTTCAGGGGGGCAATTCGAACAAGTTGTAATCATGTTTCATTTAGGAAAGAATTGAATTTTGGATTATAAAAAAATATGTATATATTACATTGGGGGGCATCAGAATTTTTGTAAAACTTAGGTGGGGCATGGTTAAAAAAAAAAGTTGGGAAACACTGATGTAATCCATTTAGATGCGACCAGTTAGATCTTGACATTCCATATCCTTTCTTACAAAAGCACAATCCTCCATAGCTGAGTAACAACCGAGTTCGTATGTTTGCTATCTCACAGTGTTGCTGTATTAAGGGTGGAAAGTGGGGAGGGTCAGATTTATGGATGTATATGTTGTCTCCCAAATAGAGGAATTATAGTGAGGAAGTATTCTAAGATTGTCATGTTCTCACATGAAGTGTGACTTATACTTCTGGGCCAACTAGTTCATCATTCTTCAGTCAGCTATGATAACTTGCCTGCAGTGACGGTGCATTTAACATTCCTGCAAACTAAGAATCTGTCACATAAATATAAAGGTGCAATGTCCTCTTTCCTGCATGTCTTCAACAAGAAACACTGTAATAATTAGGGACATGTTAATAGAAATTTAACCAACGAAGTCGCCGTGTGTTAACATGACTCAAAAGGAGGTGCAAAGAATAGTACTACTGCGTCTGCTAATCATGCTGTAGGAAATGACTAAGGAGGTTATGTGTAGGATTGACTACCCACACACCACGGCCTCTGTTGTCACTAAGGCAGCTGAAAACGATGTCTAGACCTCTGGGAGGGAATCCATTCTTATATCTATAGTGTATCTCTAGATTGCAAGGAAGTAATTTCATAGACTCCTCTACATTAGAAGACTGACTAGTCCATGGTATAGCACACTGCAGAAACATTGAGTAAAACAATCATATGCGACATTTGAAGCTTTAAAAACTTCCCAATAATGATAGAGAAACTAATCTGAAATTGACAGTATTCCTCCATTGCTGGCATAGTGAATACGAGTTACACACTTGTACTGTTCTATGGTACATCATCATCGCTTTCATTATCATAATTATCATGGTCATCGTCATCGCTGCCATCATTATCATCATGACCATCATCATCGTCATCTCCATCATCATCATCATGGTCATCGTCATCACGCCGTCAATCATCGTAATCATGCCGTCAATCATCGTCATCATGCCGTCAATCATCGTAATCATGCCTTCAATCATCGTCATCATGGTCATCGTCATCATGCCATCAATCATCGTCATCATGGTCATCGTCATCATGCCTTCAATCATCGTCATCATGCCATCAATCATCGTCATCATGCCTTCAATCATCGTCATCATGCCTTCAATCATCGTCATCATGGTCATCGTCATCATGCCGTCAATCATCGTCATCATGCCTTCAATCATCGTCATCATGGTCATCGTCATCATGCCGTCAATACTCGTCATCATGGTCATCGTCATCATGCCTTCAATCATCGTCATCATGGTCATCGTCATCATGCCTTCAATCATCGTCATCATGCCATCAATCATCGTCATCATGCCTTCAATCATCGTCATCATGGTCATCGTCATCATGCCGTCAATCATCGTCATCATGGTCATCGTCATCATGCCGTCAATCATCGTCATCATGGTCATCGTCATCATGGTCATCGTCATCACGCCGTCAATCATCGTAATCATGCCGTCAATCATCGTCATCATGCCGTCAATCATCGTAATCATGCCTTCAATCATCGTCATCATGGTCATCGTCATCATGCCATCAATCATCGTCATCATTGTCATCGTCATCATGCCTTCAATCATCGTCATCATGCCATCAATCATCGTCATCATGCCTTCAATCATCGTCATCATGGTCATCGTCATCATGCCGTCAATCATCGTCATCATGGTCATCGTCATCATGCCTTCAATCATCGTCATCATGCCATCAATCATCGTCATCATGCCTTCAATCATCGTCATCATGGTCATCGTCATCATGCCGTCAATAATCGTCATCATGCCTTCAATCATCGTCATCATGCCATCAATCATCGTCATCATGCCTTCAATCATCGTCATCATGGTCATCGTCATCATGCCGTCAATAATCGTCATCATGCCTTCAATCATCGTCATCATGCCTTCAATCATCGTCATCATGGTCATCGTCATCATGCCATCAATCATCGTCATCATGCCTTCAATCATCGTCATCATGCCATCAATCATCGTCATCATGCCTTCAATCATCGTCATCATGGTCATCGTCATCATGCCGTCAATAATCGTCATCATGGTCATCGTCATCATGCCTTCAATCATCGTCATCATGGTCATCGTCATCATGCCTTCAATCATCGTCATCATGCCATCAATCATCGTCATCATGCCTTCAATCATCGTCATCATGGTCATCGTCATCATGCCGTCAATCATCGTCATCATGGTCATCGTCATCATGCCGTCAATCATCGTCATCATGCCGTCAATCATCGTCATCATGGTCATCGTCATCATGCCTTCAATCATCGTCATCATGGTCATCGTCATCATGCCTTCAATCATCGTCATCATGCCGTCAATCATCGTCATCATGCCTTCAATCATCGTCATCATGGTCATCGTCATCATGCCGTCAATCATCGTCATCATGGTCATCGTCATCATGCCGTCAATCATCGTCATCATGGTCATCGTCATCATGCCTTCAATCATCGTCATCATGCCATCAATCATCGTCATCATGCCTTCAATCATCGTCATCATGGTCATCGTCATCATGCCGTCAATCATCGTCATCATGGTCATCGTCATCATGGTCATCGTCATCATGCCGTCAATCATCGTCATCATGCCGTCAATCATCGTCATCATGGTCATCGTCATCATGGTCATCGTCATCATGGTCATCGTCATCATGGCCATCGTCATCATGGTCATCGTCATCACGCCGTCAATCATCGTCATCATCATCATCATGGTCATCATCATCATGCCGTCAATCATCGTCATCATCATCATCATGGTCATCATCATCATGCCGTCAATCATCATCATCATGATCTTCATGGTCGTTGTCATCGCCATGATTTCAGCATCATCACCATCTTCATCATTCTTGTCACCAGCCATTCATGAGTAATGTTTGTTATTTAAAATTAAAATAGTACAGATGAAAATGCAGGAAATGATCTGAATGACTTAACTAAAAGCACAAGTAATAGATGACGTTTACTGCAGGAGTTTTCTGAAATGTGTGTGCTTGTGCATGATCGTCTCCAATAAAGACTTTTCAACTGAATTAATTAGGACCCCATCCGTTAGGTTTTTAATTATTGTAGGGTTTTCGGTTGCTCACTGTTTACATACTTGGAATCATACGTTAAAAATATTCAAGCCCACTCCAAGTATATAAATATTGAACAGCCGAAACCCCAACAAGTCCCCCGTTTCGGTCACGTGACAATTATAGATAGCAGGTCTTACTGGAGACGGTCGTGACGTGTGTGTACATACATATGTATGCTAGTGTGAAATCTAAGAATATTTCTATTGCAAGCTCTATCTAGAAGAAATACACGAAATTATCATAACAGGACATTGGCAGGCAGCTTAATTATTAAATAGTAATCAATTTTCCAGAGACTATCAGACAAACAGGAGAGAGTAGCAGTAACACAAATAGAAAGTGATATTAGCAATGATAAGGTGTTCAACGTTGCTATCAATAAAAATATAATAAGTAAGTACAGATTGTAGTGATTATAAATGATAAGAAAAAAGGCGATTTCGACGTTACGATTAATGAGCCTTTGTAGTTGTTTTATAGCAATACAAATATGCAGAAGGGCATGCGATCTAAAGCTGACAAAAAGAAGCGCAACAAGAACTTGTTAAAAGAATCGCTGACATAAACCATAGCACATGGGAAGATGGTGCACGAAACAGAGATTCATGGCACTGTGCAGTTAAAAAATTGGAATAATTTGTTCAACAAAGAGAAAGGCAGCAGCTAAACAGGGTAGACTAGCTAGAAAGTTAAGGGCGAATCAAACATCACCGAAAGTAATCATCCCGTGCCAAAAATGGAAAAATTTGTTCAACAAAGAGAAAGGCAGCAGCTAAACAGGGTAGACTAGCTAGAAAGTTAAGGGCAGATCAGACATCACCGAAAGTAATCATCCCATGCCAAAAATGGAATAATTTGTTCAACAAAGAGAAAGGCAGCAGCTAAACAGTGTAGACTAGCTAGAAAGTTAAGGGCGGATCAAACATCACCGAAAGTAATCATCCCATGCCAAAACTGTCCTAGAGCATTTTGGGGCCAATATAAGACGTAATAAACATCTACGAACTCCTCCTATATAAGGACCTCTATTGAATTTCAGAAAGTTGATGCAACCAATGGCTGTTAACATCTGTGGTTGACGAATAACTTATATTGTATGAAGAATACGAAATGTTTTATAAATCATTAAATGTACATGACATGTATGTAGAAAGCCTTCCTGCACTCTTTCCCAGGAAAACATGCAGTAACCAAAGTTATGTCGGAGGAACGCCTAATCAACGGCGCCCCATGAGTGCAGTTTGGTTATATCAGAGTGTAGGACTATACAAATAATACAGGTCGCTGTTTAAGCTATCCTGCTACCTCAACTTCCAGTTTTATTGCTGTTCGTGCTGCTTTATCTTCTGAGGTTTTTTTTTACCACACTGCTGCAGAATGTAATATGTGTCCGGAGAATTGATTGCGTTGTTATGGTGTACTGTTTGGCTGTGATATATGTACGTTTCGAACAGACACATCCGATTTCATTATGGCTTCTAGATCACATTAACCTTTAATGAGATATTTGTTCTTGTTTCAAATTAGTGCCTATCGTCCAGGAAAATAATTAGGTAGACACTAATTCCAAACCAGTTCCCCATTACAAGGGTTAAATTTAAATATATTTAGGGTTAGGGTCAGGATTAGTTATGTAAAACTATATAACTAACCCTAACCCATAACCCTAACCCCAACCCTAAAAATGAATATTTAAATTAATTATAGATTAACTATTGATGTGATATTTAGATGAATTAGCCATAAAATACATCGGTAAGCACAAATTTGAAACAAGAACTGAAATATTATAGCCAGCACATTAATAACCACCTTATTCATCTCTTAAGACATGTACCATGCTTTTTTTCCCTGTATGGACTCCATCTAATACACCAGTGTCGTGCATTTTAAGATAACACACTCTTTACGAGGAAAATAGTTGTCTGTTATATAAAAACCAAACCTTACTTTTTAATCGTTAAACGCCCTAACATAAGCTAAATAGATTCAAGTCCACGGTAACAATGGCCGTGTTTTTTGACAAAGAGGTTTAATACCGGAAAATGACCATCTAGATATACTGTCATGGACTAACTTTGGCGTCATTAGTAAAGTCGGTTGTCACTAAACATTCCTGTATTTAGTTCAGGATTTTCCGCCTAGAACAATTTCTCACTAGTTTAGCTAGAAAATGTTCTTCCCTAGGACCTGTTTTTCGCGCTGATCACTTGCGTTGATCACACAGTCAGTTGCGTCCTTCCTGACTATATACGTGCTTCTAGTTGGCTGACGGCACAAAGTATGCACAACGTGGTCAATGATCAGTAGCATGAGTCAATATGAGTGATTCTGTGTGGAATAATCACGCACGACTATTTTAATAAAGACATTAAATACCATACGTGAAATCCAGTCAACGGTTGTCTGACAACCGCCCCTTAATGTGACGTCAACAGTTAATACTTTAGTATATCTAGATGTTTATGAAAGTACGCACTAACCAACGTGATTGAAATTAGATATTGTTACATAGTTACTTGAAATGGGATATTGTTACATAGTTACTTGAAATGGGATATTGTTACATAGTTACTTGAAATGGGATATTGTTACATAGTTACTTGAAATGGGATATTGTTACATAGTTACTTGAAATGGGATATTGTTACATAGTTACTTGAAATGGGATATTGTTACATAGTTACTTGAAATGGGATATTGTTACATAGTTACCTGAAATACATCTCACATTTTGATTGTCATCATGACTTAGCCAAGGTGGACTAAGTTTTTTAAAAATCAGTTACAAAACCGAATAACCTGTTGTGAATCGATGAAACACTCACTGATATATCTTGGATAAACTCCAGAATACCATCCTCTCCTTGACGCACGTCTTTAGCAAATCCAACGTTTTTCACGAATAGGATATCCTTCAGAAAAGAGATGACAGCGCGAAGAATGAAAGCTAGGAATAGATTGACGTGCAAGGTGCTGCTTTTCGAATGAAGACGTCTGTGAAAAAAAACCAAAAAAAACCCCATAAGAACAGTACTAAAATCTTTGTGACATGTTATTGATATATGTCAGATTTACGTGGTTAGAATTAAATTGGATGAAAGAGAGAAAGAGAGAGAGAGATAAAGAAGCAGATAAGGATTTCACAGTTTTCCTACCATCCTCTAGGAAAATAAAACATGACATTTATCACCCTTCATCATCATCATCAGGTGCCACGCCGGCTGACGTAGGCGATCTTGATTCTTCACAGCTCTTTATCTCGAACATTATGTATCAAGATCGTTGTTGTTTAGACAGATTGTAAAACAGCCTAATATTTGCTCACGTTGTCGCCCTCTGTCTCTATTGCCTTCAATCTGGCCTGTTGTGACTATGTTGACGATTTTACGATAAATATGTAGAAATTAAAGCGGTTTCTCCAATAAATTCCTACACCGCAGAGTGAAAAATGTATTTCATATTTTTGTTTACACAATCCTCCGAAACCCCTCCCCCTCCTTTTCGATCTTATAACCATGTTCTTTCTAGATATCATTCGCTAACAGTCAACGACATTCAAGCCTGACGTTCTCAATGTGTGAACAGATGTCGATGGGTATGAGCAGTGACGTATTTAGACTTGATAAGGCCTTAAGCTATTTGAGATATGGGGCCCTTTATAAGGCTATATATTATATATCAGTGCTAAATATATTTTTTGGGGGCCCCCAAAACAGTGGGGGCCTTAAACTATAGCCTTTTTTAGCTTATACGTAAATCCGGTCCTGGGTATGGGTGCCGAATGTTAAACATGCATGTTATGACAGATGTCCTGATGCCTGACGCTCTCAATGTGTGAACAGATGGCGATGGGTATGTATGTCGGTTGTTAAACATGCGAGTTATGACACAGACGTCTAGATTCAAGAACCAGAAGTGCAACACTTAAGATGTATTTCTTCAGGTATTGTTGACCTAAATCTGAGTAGTTTAAGCTAGAAAACTAATACTTCTCCTTGATAGTTTTGAATAAGTATATAGTGCCTACGTCACGATAACAGGTACGTCAGGATAGTTTTGAATAAGTATATAGTGCCTACGTCACGATAACAGGTACTTCAGGATAGTTTTGAATAAGTATATAGTGCCTACGTCACGAAAACAGGTAATTCAGAATAGTGTTGAATAATAAGTATATAGGGCCTACGTCACGATAACAGATACTTCAGGATAGTTTTGAATAAGTATATAGTGCCTACGTCACGATAGCAGATACTTCAGGATAGTTTTGAATAAGTATATAGTGCCTACGTCACGATAACAGATACTTCAGGATAGTTTTGAATAAGTATATAGTGCCTACGTCACGATAACAGATACTTCAGGATAGTTTTGAATAAGAATATAGTGCCTACGTCACGATAACAGGTACTTCAGGATGGTTTTTAATAATAAGTATATAGTGCCTACGTCACGATAACAGATACTTATAAAAACCCTTGCTGGGATTTGCCTTGAAATTGATACATTTTTTAATTACTATATTGGTGGGAATTTTCTTTAATTAGTTTGAGAACCCAGAGGTCATGGGTTCCAATACCACTCGTGTTGTCTTGTGCACAAGGTGAATTCTTTCGGAGATCCCTGTGGATTATCTCTTGAATCTATGGAGTTACGTTCTATGAGTGGTAGAGAGTTGCATCTTGTGAGTGATGGAGTACATTTGGGAAACTGAGTACAGTGAAGTCAATCCTCTACCTGCTTTGAATCTTTAAAAACATTTTTAACGTATTTTAAAATAAATTCACATTACTGTGAAAAACCCAACAATGTATGTTGATAACCAACATTTATCATGACAAATAATGCATTCGAAAATGATGAAATTGTTAGAAAGACAAATAATGCATTCAGAATTGATGACATTGTTAGAAATAAATAAATAATGCATTCATAAATGATGAAATTGTTAGAAAGACATAAATAATGCATTCAGAAATGATGAAATTGTTAGAATATTTCTGTGGTGATGGGTGAGAAATAAAAGAAATGTGTTTTGGAAGCAAAATGAGCGTTGACAGTACTGTATAAGTCCGAAGGATAGAAATGTACTCTAGACAAGCATGTATGATATCGTCAGATCGTTTTTCCCTGTATAAAGAAGATGTTATGCAAAAAATTGAAAACATGTCAGGAATACACGAATAGCAGTTGGAGGTTACAATCTAAATAATCTGAGACATGCTGCTAATGTTAGATTCCGCTAAATAAATGGCGTAGAAAAATGAATGTGTTTTATTGTATATCATTCGATAAACGGATTTTCCCCTGAAAGCAATGGCAAACTACAGGAAAAAATAATGTGCCTAGCACATTTATTTTGGATATTCTGAAAGAGCTAATAAGATAAATCAAAAAGTAAGTAGATTAATAAACGTCGAAGAAAGATGGCTCCTTAATAACATCCCTACAGAAAAGCTGTGTTTTTTTTATCATATAAAGAGACATAACATCATGGAAAGATTAATAGCTGAAGACAGGGATAACGGCAACAGGGGAAGAGGGGGCACAAAATGGCGATTGTGTAGTGTTACATCAAATTGCTTAAACATGTCTCTACCTGCGGTAGATCAACTCGTCAGAAGCGCAAAGTGTTCAGAGAATCCATAAGGAAGATCACGTTCTGGAAAGAATATATCCCATGAGATATGCTGCTCATGCTGTAGTGATTGTAGGAAGCGAACAAGAACTACAAGTTCCTGTAAGATATTGTACTATGATAAACTGAAAGTGAAAGCCAAATCAAAACACAGAGAAAACACAAGTAATAGTTCTCCCTAAAAAAATGTACATCATCAAGATTCAATATTAAGATCAATTATGCCAAATGAAACCAAGAGGATAAAGTTAAAGTATCTTTACAAATTTTAACATCAGATTGGAGATGCTCCAACGAGATAAAGAGCAGGATAAATCAGACACGACAGATCAGACTTTAAAAAAAAATTAAAACAAATATGAGAAATATTATATACAACTGAGTACTAAAATGCGAATTCGAGTGCTAGTTTGTTATATCGAACTATTTATTTTTTGTGTGGATGTGAAGAACGGACTGCAAATAAAAAAGCCCAAAGTGAAGTAGAAGTTACTGAGATGTGGTCTTTGATATGAATGATGAAAATTCTAGAAACTATTGTACATATCCTTAGATATCCTGAAGTAAAAAAGACAAATTATAAGCAAATATTAGAAACAGACTATCACGCTTTTAGGGCATGCGAGGGGAAAATAAAATATTTTGGACACATTAAAAGACATGACACCTTGTTGAAGACCTTACTTGAGGGTAAAGTCGATGAGAAGCGAGCAAGAGGTAGGCAGAGATACAAGTGGGTGAGTAAAATCACAAGATGGACATGTTACAGTCTATCAGAGCACACCACCGTGACAAGAGACAAGGAATGTTGGAGGTCTGTTGCAGTCAACCTTCGCTGCGGAGACGGCACATGATGATGAATCCAGATAATGTAATGTGTTGATTCGCCATTTTCTGTGATTTTAGTACTCCTACTATTTATTGTACTACTATTGGCCCGTAGCCTCATCGCTAGTGGAGACGCCGTACCTTGCAACTGGAGATCACATTGCGTGCTGAGCACCAAACTCACATTCATTCATAGTCAAACGTTTCTGACCTTTTATTCCACTGGATGTGCCACTATCGACATAACCACCGATGCCCACACTTGTTATTTTCGTACAGTTCAATCTCAGTCTAATTAAATTTTCTAAACTATTTTCGATGCTATGAACATCTGCTATTTTGTTCGTTTGGTCTACATTTCTTGTCTGGCTTCTTATTTTACATATGTCGTACATGCCTCTAGTACTTCGTGTTGATTGAGAATTAGATATCTATGGAATTCAAGAAGAATATCATATTTTCCGAGTAAGAGTATTTGTTTGGATTTACGTTTTGCAATATTAAATTTAAGAACTATATTTCTAATTCTATTTGAAGAATTTCATTCGCATTTCCTAATTCTCTTTACCAAGGTAGGTTCCATGGCATCAACATGCCGTAGGGAATGAATATAACTCTTCACGCACTAAGCCACAGCGTCAAGTACCCATTTACAGCTGGGTCGACTGAAAGAATAGTAGTTTCTATGTCCCATTTCTTTTATTATCCGGACGTGGTTTTGAACCTACACACTGTAACCCGGTGATAGTAAATAAGCCCGCTATCACCTAGGCTACGGCGCTCTTCTCTTTACAAGAAATTTTTTTTCCCAATCAGACAATACAGAAGAAAAGACTGACACTATTTTTATGAACCTCTTCCAGTTATATCAGTGGAAAGAGCATGCACTTTATATGTACTCAGGACATGTCAGTTTTAATTTCTATCTCTGTCCAACATTTGTATTATGGAGTTATTCCGTGACTTCAGCGTTCTAATTTCTGAGACTGTTCTCTTATTGCATTTCTTTACGATCTCTAATTTCAGTTGCAACTTTAAATATTCCACTTCTACCTCTATTTTCTTCACAAATGATGTTTATTTCTTCATACAGTTCTTCCCTCTTCATACTAGATATACAATATTCGTACTGTTTAATCCTTTTGCTAGATTTTTATCCTTACTCTAGTTCTTTCTTCTTTATATTATTTCTTCTTTAAACTAGCTCTTTTCTACTAAAAATATAGCTGTTCTTATTGCAGCCTATAGTATTTTCGTAGAATACAGGTTTTTGAAAGTTTCACTTGAACACGACAGACTATCGCTAAGTGGTTATGAGGTGTAAACACGAAAACATACAAATGACAATACACAAGACATTGTCAACGTTTCGAACCGCTTCTCAAGAATATAAAAAGCAAACAGTGAAAAACAACGAAAACAGTAAAAACAATGTTACCACAACAGAGGCACTAAATACAATATATCATGTAAACAATACAATGTTCACGGCTATGATAAGGCAAAATACTAGCCGTTTCTTACTTACTCTAGCTTTTTCTTACGCTAGTTTTTTCTTACATACACGCCATTTCTTACACAAATTATTTTTTTCTTTTTTACATACAAGCTGTTTGCTTCTATACTATCTAGCGGTCTCTTTTTATACTATTCTGACTCTCCGCGCACCTCTTTGTTCTATATCGTGTCTATTCCTTTTGCAGTCTGTCACCTGGTGTGCCTGTACATCGGCTTATCTTCGTTACATCGGCGTATCTTTGTCCCATTGGCTTATATTTGTCACATCGGTTTATCTTAGTTCAAATGTTCGTTTTTTGTTAAGCCTATACTGTTACCTTTTCTGACTGTAATATTTATAAGAAAGTTTGTTTTAGTAAAAATCTTATAAATCATATGGACATACATTTCAAGAACTTTTACGCTAGTGATGCATCTTATAAAATACATATTTAAAGAATATTAGGTACCATCACATTGCCAAAGATGGATGTGTCAGGCGATTGGCACAAATAAAACGATCGCACAACGCATTTACTTTCTCTGTACTACATCTTGCAGGAAATCTAGTAGGACAATTGTCCTGCTACAAGATAGATCCAGCGATAATTTGACAATGTACGATGAAGAAGAAGCAGAAAATACCAGCATCATGGCACTTGGCGCATTCCCATAAGTGCTCTTGTATGCGAGCCCATCTGCTACATAAGGGTATGTAAGCCTGTGTCCTTCTCAGTTGTTGGTTATGTGTTTTCGGGGTCTTTCCAGAGATGACAAATCTATCTCGTCTTATCACTGTGCCATCTACAATAATTCATCAATATATCGGTTATTTTTTGCCCTAGGGCCAATAGGTTTTCTTTTAAAGATAAATAACATAGAGACAGAACAATGTTGCTTCAAATAATAGCTTATACAAGTAAATTCAAGTAGGAAACATGAGGATAAATCAGAATATTTCTGACATCTGACGGGAATTGAACCGTGTCCGTTTTAGCGGCACCTAATCGCCTTGCAACTCAAGTCAACATGTTTTCCCTACTTGGCCGATTGATCCGTTCTCAGTGACTTGAGTACATAAGTTGAATGTCTTGATGAGATCACATCTTTTTTTTGGATGTGGTTGGTCAAGTACGGAAAACCTGTTTACTTGAGTTGCAAGACGATTCTGTGCCGCTAGAACGGACCCTAGTTCAATTCCCGTCAGCCTTAAGAACCACTAAATATAGAGATTTACCGAAGCGGATATTTTAGCACCTCAGGGTATGTACGGTATACGAAGTGAATATCTGAGCACCTATATGTACTGTATACGAAGCGAATATCTGAGCACCTATATGTACTGTATACGAAGCGAATATCTGAGCACCTATATGTACTGTATACGAAGCGAATATCTGAGCACCTATATGTACGGTGCACAAAGAAGGATATGCAACTTACATAAACATAAACCAAACATTATTAACAACTGGCGGCCAAAGACGGATGTATCAGACCATTGGCGCAAATAAATCGGCGACATAACGCATTTCCATTATCTGACCACATCTTGCTGGAAATCAAGTAGGACCATTGTCCTGCTACAAAGGAGAACTAACGGGAATTTGAGAATGAACGCTAAAGAAGAATTCATAACAGGGAACCTATGTTTTGTAAAATTCACCATTATGTATGAGCAGACTTAAGTAAAGATGTAAACTTTTATTACAAAATGTAGAAAATAATAAAGTAACTTAATAGAAGCACAGTTTATCTGAAGAGATAGTTTACAGATTGGCACAAATATTATATTAGTATAAATGAGCACATAAGTGTATATTTATCTGTAGCTGTCTGTTCTTGCAAAGCGACTAACCTGCAGCACAACATGATGATGACAGCTACCAATAGCGAGCCAAGTGAGAAACTGTAGCCAATTGTGTACAAGAGCCGAAGTTTATCTCCATGTGCCTGACACCAACGAAAAATATAATTTATAACAAATTTATTCTTATCAAAATGTTATTCATTTCTAGAAATAAAATAACGTAAATAACTTGCAACGTCGTCCACGATAATAATAGCAAAAAACTAAAATAAACCATCTGTCAATATTATATATCTTCAACTAATGTAATAACACACCCCAAAATGAAATGAACGATCGATATAATATGTGTTTATAATACATCCCGAGTCAGTTCATCTCCTGTGAACTCATTTGCTTTATTCGTTAAGGGGGACAATATTTGATTTTTCTTCCATTTTTTTAGCATTGGCTGCCGACACAAAATATACATAAAATGAACAAGAAAATTCACAAAAAATGCAAACAGCGTCACTTTTGAATAATGATTCCCATAGGTTGAGATGATTACAAGTTACGAGGGGGCTCGCTATAACTGACATCTGTAATTAATACTAATCACGTTTAGAATGTATCCAGGGACATCTAGATACAAAAGAACATTCTACAGCATCACAAAAACAGTCGGTTGTTAACATATATTGACGTGATATTCCTTACAGAAAGGGATTGGTATATACGAGGCTCATGAAATGTCTAGCTATACTAGTGAAGTTTACTTAAAAAGATGGGAAATTCTGACAACGTTTATTGACAATCAACTATGTTTGTGACACCAGAGTACGCCCTTTTACAAATATCAATGTCTGCAGAGTATTTGATTAGATTTGTGCCATTTTGAGAACACCTTAGATGCTATTAAACCTTGTTCTTCATATTGTAAGTACTTGCATGGTCAGCAGATCTTCACTTACTCTACTGTTTTTGTGCTGAGAAAACTGGTCGTTGAGAAATTTTAGAACGGAGAGAATTTTTCCTTATTATATTCTAATCACTTCGTTTTCGGAACATGCGCTAAATGCAAGGGGTTTGTTTACCCTTTGATAAACTAATCTCCTAGTATTACTTATTTTGTTCTATTTTCCTGTGGGGATTTGTACCAATCAAACTCACTCCTTATATATACATATATATACTGCCTTGCTGCGAAATTATCTCTCTAGTAAGTCCCAGGTGAACGCTCACATCCAACTCAAAATGTATTATACCTCACACAGTTCCACCTGTCTTGTTCAGTACTAAAATTGTTATCTAACCTCACACAGTTCTACCTGTCCTGTTCAGTGCTAAAGTTGTTATCTAACCTCACACAGTACTACCTGTCTTGTTCAGTACTAAAGTTGTTATCTAACCTCACACCTGTCTTATTCAGTGCTAAAGTTGTTATCTAACTTCATACAGTTCTACCTGTCGTGTTCAGTGCTAAAGTTGTTATCTAACCTGACACAGTACTACCTGTCTTGTTCAGTACTAAAGTTGTTATCTAACCTCACACAGTACTACCTGTCTTATTCAGTGCTAAAGTTGTTATCTAACCTCATACAGTTCTACCTGTCTTGTTCAGTGCTAAAGTTGTTATCTAACCTCATACAGTTCTACCTGTCGTGTTCAGTACTAAAGTTGTTATCTAACCTGACACAGTACTACCTGTCGTGTTCAGTACTAAAGTTGTTATCTAACCTCACACAGTACTACCTGTCGTGTTCAGTACTAAAGTTGTTATCTAACCTCACACAGTACTACCTGTCGTGTTCAGTACTAAAGTTGTTATCTAACCTCACACAGTACTACCTGTCTTGTTCAGTACTAAAGTTGTTATCTAACCTCACACAGTACTACCTGTCTTGTTCAGTACTAAAGTTGTTATCGAACCTCACACAGTACTACCTGTCTTGTTCAGTGCTGATGTTGTGAAATACAAATGTATTGTTACATTATATTGAGACTCTTTTTTTGTTTTTACATTCTGCAGCTGACATCATCAAGTGTCATTAGAAATGCTGTTTGCAATCAATTACATGCTGTATGCGTAATCGGATAAGCTCTTACCTGTGTTTTATTTTAAAATAAGTTATTTCCTGCCCACTAGTTAACGTTACACTCTGATATTCAGAAGTTAACGTTACACTTCTGCATCCACAAGTTAACGTTACACTCCGATATCTCACATATCACTTGTCATCTTCACTGATACAGAGGCGCTTGCGTGTTTGCCCTTTAGCCGTCATTTTGTCCAGTTTTGATGGGGTTTTTTATACCTTCAAAAGGAAATCATGAGCATGCGACAGTTCAGCTACATCCATGGCGCGGAGTCCAAGCATATTTCTTTTTTCTACTGTGTTCTTGATTCTACTTCAGACATATGTTGTACTTATATAATGAATTTGTTATATTTTGTATGTACCCTAATCATCATCATCAGGTGCCATTCCTGTTGGCATCAATCTTGCCTTTTGTCACTATGTTCTCCCCACTTTCTTGTCTCATAAAGTGGCCTAAAACTGAAGATTGTCGTTTTTTAAATATTATTAATTAAGTTCCGTCTCGCACTTGATTCTTTAAACATTTCCATATTAGACTTCCTGGCAGTCCATGGTATTTTCAGCATTCTTCTGTAGAACCACATCCCAATTGCCTCTAATTTCCCACATTCCTGTTTGTTTATTGTAAAAGACTCGTATCCATATGGAATTTAAATATTATTTTAACATAGTAAAACTTAAGTATTATGTTTACATAATAAAATGTTTAAACATATCCTTGGAGGAAGCAGGTCAACTAGCCTAAGATAGCAGGTGTTCAGAAAGTCCATAAAGACGACTACCTTTTTCGAAAGAATGTCACACGACGATGAGTAAAACTGAAATATTATGTTCACATAGTCAGTTTGTATCTAACTGAAATATTATGCTCACATAGTCAGTTTGTATCTGAAATATTATGCTCACATAGTCAGTTTGTATCTGAAATATTATGTTCACATAGTCAGTTTGTATCTAACTGAAATATTATGCTCACATAGTCAGTTTGAGAACCATTTAATTAACATGAAGTTTGGGAAAATTTATCTTCGTATTAATAACTTTACACTTGTCTCATACCTTCTCTTTCTCTTTAAGTTACCGACCAAATTGAAGTTATATGTTCTGGCTTTAAATATGCTTATTACAAGTCTTACTACAAGCAGTCATAAGTTCTGATCCACGAAAATCTACAAATACTAGCAGGCCTTCCTACGGTGTCATAGTATGGGTCGGATGTCAGTAAACGTTGCCAGCTTCGGGATTTCCCGTTTTCAGCTAATGTTCATTAGTATAGCTAGAAAGTAAATGATTATTCAGAGAAGTCTTGAGCACTGATATCAAGCTATATTTATATTTTCCATGTTTTAGCTGACGACAAAGTGCACGAACAATATAACTGATCTGTCGCTCCAGCCAAGATGAGTAGCCATGTGGCAGATCAGTACACATAACTAACTATTCCAGAGTAAGACTAGGTAAATAATGTAACCAGAATCCGGGTAATTATTGCTGACAACGGCCACTTACTGTGGCACCTGTAGTTACTTGCATTTCTAGGTATCAGCTGCTGATCCGAAGTAGCGTCACCTATCATTGCTGATCCGAACTTTTTCGTGCATGTTATTGATTGGCTTCACAAAGTATACGAATATGACTAACCATCAGTCGTATTAGTCAAGATGACTGACAATATTTGTGATATCAGCGCGCAGTACTATGGCAGGATTTGCTTACACACACACTCACTCATACAGTATTGATAATACTGTTTCGCTTGTACACAAAGCAGATAGCATACATCCATAACTTCTTCTCCATGTCCTTATTAGCTCTCATTCACACATACTTTTCTCACACATTCTCTGACACAACGCACCAGCTCTCAGACCCACATACAATCAACTCTTACTGAATGATAGTTTAGATCGATGGATGGTCGAATGCACTCTGTATAGTTAGACCAAGTATAATTGGTGCTTGGGTTGACCCACCACTCTCCATCCTGGGTGCAGGACTTATAGGCATATGCTGGAAATAGTGACAAGTGTCGAGAAATATAACCGCGTACTAATGAAAGTTGTAGCCAAATTAAAAAAAAAAACACCACATATTAAATAACTATGGTCTGATAGTATATATAATTACCAGGAAGTCATATGATATAATCTGACCATCGATTCTAACTGTAGTAAAGCAAATATGAAAATAAATATGATTTAAATGAACACATATATCTTACAAATAATACTATTCAGAATAATGATGAAATAATCCATTTAAGCAGGCAGCAGCTGTTATTTTTTAAAATGGCAACGATTTGACAAAATTCCGTGAAATTGTATATATTGTTTATTGATTTCAATGACCCAACATACACATTTTAAAATATTTCTTAGTTACATAGACAATTAATTTTAAACTGAAAGCTGAGCTTCTGTTGAAATAATAATAATAATAATAATAATAATAATAATAAAAGCAATAGGGGCAATACCGAGTGATTGTTTTAACTGATTAAAATTTTATAATGCGGAAAGTCCTTATTAAATTGTTTTTATTTCATTACATGTATTCCAAATAATTTCAGAGCGTACTAAGACAGTCAACCTAAGATTGACTAAAACGTCAGACAAATTCGTGCCTTCATCTTTCACTTGCCAATATTTGCTTCTTGGATTCTCTAACACAATTTGAAATATGGTTTCCTTAAAGATCATTTTTCTTGAAGACAAACTTGAGAATGTGATTATACACACCGATAAGGTCTAACGTAAAAACAATAATTCGCCCTTGTGTTGCCGGGGCCCGAAAGGGGAGCAAAGAATAGCACCACTATTTACCTTCCACGCATGTCGTAAAAGGCGACTAAAGGAGGTTATGGGATGGAGTTGGCTGTCCCATCCAATTAGGGTCATTGACTCAAAGCCATGCTGAAGTCGGATGTGCCAGACCGAAAGGCACAGATATCGCAGCAATGATGTAAACCATGACACAACGCATTCCGTTCTCCGGACTACATACTGCTAATCTGCAGGAGTTTGAGAACGAAAGCAGAAGAAGAAGTTAACACTAATTCTGATGTTATAACATCTGACGAGTACACATATTTATTGCTAAAATATAACTATCGTTTTCATCTTCATCACGTCGTTGATGCTCAAAGTGTTCTTAGTTACAAGTGAAGGTTATTATCAGATCACATCAGTCACGGGACTCTTTGTCTTGACTCGATAAGTCCATCATTGTGCAGCAGTTCAGTTCCAAATCGGTATTGATTTATCTGTTTGTTTATACATCTATTATGTTTCCTTCTCTGGGCTGTTTTAATTATTATTACATTCTTGTGCATTATTAAGAGTGATTGTGATCCGTACTTCCAAAAGTCATCTGTTCCAATAGTGTCATGGTAGTCTTCTTTGCATTAGAAGGCAAGTATTGTTTGTAACGTTATGATAACAACTACACAGAGTAAGCAGATTTAGAATTGTCCACGATTTACTTCAACAATTAGAGGGTGGATCTGAAAAAAAAATTGAAGAATGTTTGGCAGGGGGAGGGGGGGAGGTGAGAATGACTAAACGTTAACAAAACTATTGTTATATACCAACTAAATTGTTTGAATTGTAAACATTTTCGAAAAAGAAATATCTGTTATTTTATTCACTTTTTGTGTTAAGATTTGTCATGGGGGACAAAATTAGACAGAAGCTACAGAATTCTTGATAGCTTCTTGACCAGGAAGTGGGGGTGGTAAAAAACTAGCACGATATTGTTGACGTAATTTATGGACAGTCCTATTGCAAGAGTTGACCGCAATAAAGCATCAGAAAATGCTCCAAGAAAACCAGAAATTGCTCCAACAGAGTTAGACTTAGACATTGCATCAAGGGAGACAGACCCAGAAACTGCTCCAACGCAGAGAGTTACCGGAGAATATATTAATTTGAAATAAAAAAAAAGTAAATAAATTTGAAGTAAAAAAACAGTTGCGTGGCACATGAACAAGAGCCTACACATAAACAATTCTGAGTTATGAAAGCACTGTATCATTAATTTATGTCGGATATTTCTCTTACCGTTTCTGTTAAACCCATTGATATAACCGGGACAAGGCATCCTAGCAACAGCTCCAGCTTGATTAAGATCCCAGCAAAGTATGTCGTCCCATGCCACTGGACAATTAGGTGGTGAGGCTGTCACTGTAAGTAAATACACTAGTAAACATAACACGTAAATTCACTAGTAAACATAACATAAATTCACTAGTAAACATAACGCATAAATTCACTAGTAAACATAACGCATAAATTCACTAGTAAACATAACGCATAAATTCACTAGTAAACATAACACGTAAATATACTAGTAAACATAACACATAAATACACTAGTAAGCATAACATATAAATACACTAGTAAACATAATATGTAAATATATTAGTAAACATAACAGATAAATACACTAGTAAACATAACACACAAATACCGGCGTATTCAGACTGTTATTGACTACCAAAACTTCATATCTCGAGAGATGTTGACACGTTGGTCGGAAGATAGAGTGTGTGGGGGATGTGTAGTGTTAGAGCACTGCTTGATAAATCACACTATTTTCAACAATGGAAATCAGTCAACCTAAGTTATATAATGTCGTAGGGTATGTCATGTCGTGGTGTTTGTCATCTCGTGGTGTATGTCATGTCGTGGAGTATGTCATGTCGTAGGTATGTCATGTCGTGGAGTATGTCATGTCGAGAAGTATGTTATGTCGTGGGGTATGTCATGTCGTGGTGTATGTCACGTGGTGGCGTATGTCATGGAATACGACTATACAATAAAGAAAACCGAAGTTCATGTAATTCTGTGACCACGACGTTCGAGTAAGAGGTTGTGCATAAATTACGTCACTACTATTTGGACATGTTTGACCCCCCCCCCCCTAATTGTCGACAACTTTTCCAGAATTCAGAGTTCCCACCTTAAGCCTGAACACATCTCTTACACTTCCTACACGCTCTCGCTCCGTCAAACGTTTTTAGCGGTTAAAAAAATAATCTATATTTTTATATTTTTCCCACTTTCGAACTATTTAACAGGTGTATAAGAACCATATTGTTCACATCAACTTCTGTCAACCCTCCGCCATTCACCCTTGCCAATAACTCAAACTTTTCAGACAACCTCCTTCCTCATTGTTGGCATGATTAATAGATATCCACCTAACCAGTTGTGTAGGAGGTAATTTATATACATTTATCTAACCAGTTGTGTAGGAGGTAATTTATATACATTTATCTAATCAGTTGTGTAGGAGGTAATTTATATACATTTATCTAATCAGTTGTGTAGGAGGTAATTTATATACATTTATCTAATCAGTTGTGTAGGAGGTAATTTATATACATTCATCTAACCAGTTGTGTAGGAGGTAATTTATATACATTTATCTAATCAGTTGTGTAGGAGGTAATTTATATACATTTATCTAATCAGTTGTGTAGGAGGTAATTTATATACATTTATCTAATCAGTTGTGTAGGAGGTAATTTATATACATTCATCTAACCAGTTGTGTAGGAGGTAATTTATATACATTTATCTAATCAGTTGTGTAGGAGGTAATTTATATACATTTATCTAATCAGTTGTGTAGGAGGTAATTTATATACATTTATCTAATCAGTTGTGTAGGAGGTAATTTATATACATTTATCTAATCAGTTGTGTAGGAGGTAATTTATATACATTTATCTAACCAGTTGTGTAGGAGGTAATTTATAGACATGCATCTAATCAGTTGTGTAGGAGGTAATTTATAGACATGCATCTAATCAGTTGTGTAGGAGGTAATTTATAGACAAACCCTTATCAGTTGTTCAGGATGTGATAAAGAAATTATCAAATTGAAGTAATTAAAGCCAAAGTCTTGCAGGAATTCTACAAATTTCATTATTTAGGCATGTATTCTGCTAGAACTATTTTGTTACATATAGTTGGTCTGACCTGTACTAGTGGTGAGAGCTTTGATTGACAGCAAGTGACCAAGTATTCTAAAGTTTCTGTTATTTGGTCATTAACATTTGCCGTGAGAGGAGGGTATCTATCGTTTCTTTAGCTTTCAAACTAGTTTTCTCTTTCAATTCGACTATTCCTACGAAGTGTTTTCAGTTTATTGCCGAGATGTCTTCTTAGTTCTTCTGTTGCTAAAATGTTTTCACAGTTCGCCTATTGCTACTAAATGTTTTCAGTTTGTCTATGGCCTTGATATGTTTGCCTCTATTCCTGCGATACTTTTTAAGCTAGCCTATTCCTACGATACTTTTTAAGTTAGTCTATTAATATGTTATGTTGCTAGGATCTGTTTAAAATGACATGTCACAATATGCCTACAAAACACAAAAACAACTTTGGATATCTTTCCCTGACATAGCTGAAAACATTCCCTTGTTTATTGCCTCATGCATATCTTTCTCACGTTTCATAAAATTACATCTCTAGGATAACATTTCGTAACATGAACTAAATTAGCACCTCCTTCAAGAACATATTTAGTTGGCACAGACTTTCCCTACAATATTCATATACATAACATAATCCTTTTACTTTCTGTTTTATATCTATCATCGTTGTGGATGTATACAATGATGAAACACATCAGAAACACATCAAAAATAAATCAGAAAGAAATAAGAAACAAACTAATAACGAGAATTATAATAAAGCTACATCTCTTAAAAACTTGAAATTTGATTAAATATTTGATTAATGTGTGAAATATTTCGCTCATAGACTGGACATTTGGGTGTTATATTGCGCGTTAACTTTTGTTTATGTGTAATTTGTTGATGTGATTATAGATATCATAACATGAGATGGCCTATGCTCCAATAAGATAAATAGCTGAATATAACAGGCCAAATCAGGATTTCAAAAGACGAGAAATATTCAATTCAATGAAGTAGTATCAATGCACACACAAATTTAAGTGCTATGATGTTATATGGAAACAATTATTTATAGATAAGAAGCATGGTAGTAAACAAAATAGCTTATGGTGAAACTGGAGACAACTGATATGTGGTTTTTTTAGAAGAATACTGACAATTACATGGACAGATAAGAAATAAAACAGATATGGACGTCATCAGATATGCTGGAGTAAAGAGACAAATTTTAGAAAAATTAGAAGCGGTCAGTCAAGATTTTTAGTGCTTGTGATGTGTAAAGTATAACTTGAACATTTATTAAACAGCGGACATATGAAGGGGAGAAGAGACAGAGCAAGGCATAGAGAGCAATTTCTGGATGGGTTGTTAATATGGCACACAAAAATGTCACCAACTGAACTTATTAGCAACACAAAATATAGTGAGTTATATAGAAACATGATCGCCAACGCCACTTAACACGGCACGTGGTTGATTGACTAACATCAATTATATACTAATGCACGCCTCAGAAAAAGCTAAAAGAACACACCGATAGAAAACAGAATCGACGCTTTTGATATGTTGATATACATGAGATTAGGGAGAACATCATGGAAAGATAACAAAACAAACTAAACGCTTAAGACAACAGTGCGGAAAAAAAGAGAACTATTAAAGGAAATGTAAAATATTAGAGGAAATTAAAAATATTAGAGGTTGTAATAACAATCAACAATTAACATATTTCGGTATATATTAAAAGATATGGCGACCTTGTTGAAGATATTTCTGGAAGGTAGAGTTGAGGAACTGATAACAAGAGGTGGATGGAGATGCTATTGAGAGGGAAACATGAGCACCATATAGTCTAACAGAGTGTACTATGAAGGCACGAGATAGAGAATATTCAAGGTTCGTTTCCTCTAACTTTGAGGACGGAGATGGCACCTCATGATAATATAAACTCTATTATAGAACTATTTACGCAATGACGGCATCTACGAAAATCCATTTGAATATATAAAACCAAATTATTGTTGCTCTTTATCACGATTTGAGGGCAATCGCTAAAAGCACTCATTGTTTCCAGAACTACATTGTCTTGCACACTATTGTCTTGTTCTGCAAATGTGGTGAACACTATGCCACATCTTCGATTATACACATTTGGAAACACCAGTGGCTATATACAACACTGCGGAGGTTGTAATGACTAGATTACACTGTGGAGGTTGTAATGACTAGATTACACTATGGAGGTTGTAATGACTAGATTACACTGCGGAGGTTGTAATGACTAGATTACACTGTGGAGGTTGTAATGACTAGATTACACTATGGAGGTTGTAATGACTAGATTACACTATGGAGGTTGTAATGACTAGATTACACTGCGGAGGTTGTAATGACTAGATTACACTGTGGAGGTTGTAATGACTAGATTACACTATGGAGGTTGTAATGACTAGATTACACTACGGAGGTTGAAATGACTAGATTACACTACGGAGGTTGAAATAACTAGATTACACTATGGAGGTTGTAATGACTAGATTACACTATGGAGGTTGTAATGACTAGATTACACTATGGAGGTTGTAATGACTAGATTACAATATGGAGGTTGTAATGACTAGATTACACTGCGGAGGTTGTAATGACTAGATTACACTGCGGAAGTTGTGATAGCCAGATTACACTGCGGAGGTTGTAATGACTAGATTACACTGCAGAGGTTGTGATGACTGGATTACCAGAACCATGAAAACCACTTAAAAAAATTATGGTTGTAAAACTGTAATATAACCAAATTAGACTAACATTAAATTGTTGTTCAAAGACGCGTACTTCATCACAAGCGGTACATTTTTCTTAATCAAAAACCAACAAGGCTAATAAGGAAATTGTTAAATAATTTGAAGCGACTCTCGACTACTAAACAGATGCAGACTGATATATTTTTGTCAAATATGAAACATCAACTTGGAAATCACGAAACGAAATTTAGCCCGCAACAGAAACATTTGCAATTCAGACATTCAACAAGAGTAGGTCGAGAGACAGCCGTCTGGGTTAAACCATGTAATTTATCAATCTAGAATTCTTTGTAAATAGAAATAAGGTAACGTTGATGAGATTTTTGTGTCTGGACAGAGATCAAAGTATATACATATTGAAAACTGAGAAATGTAGTAATACTACTCCCTCTATCTGTCGCTATGTATACGTTGTGACCCTTTTTTGCCTTGCGGTGTCAGGGGTAGACGAGGTCTCTGAAAAATGGTCTTTGTGTGTGCCGTTTGTAAGTTGTTCCTGTGACTTCTTTGATCCATTTTTTACATGGTCTTCCATGGCCACTTGTGGTATGATGTCTGTTGGTAGTCTGTTGTGGTATGTGAAAACTACTTGATCTGGTTTTTTTTATGTGTTCAAATACTGGTATTGTTTTTGTTATCTGTCTGATGTTATCGTTTCTAATTATATCTCTTAATGATACGCCGAGTATTCTTCGTAGACATGTCATTTCTGCTGTCACTATTTTTCTTTAGTCCTGTGCTGTATTGTCCAGGTTTGACACTTGTAGCATAGTGATGGGATAATAATAGTCTTGTATAATGCAATTTTAGTGTCTATGTTTACATTTTTATTCTTAAAAATACGTGTCATCTGTCCTAGGATCTGGTATGTTTTGTTGCATCTATTTTGTATCTCTTTACTGTTTTCCCTTTACTCGATATAATACTTCTTACGTTACCTCCTGTACATATTTAAGGTGTTTATTATATATATATATAAATTAAATTTGTGGACGCGATTTAAGTCATGTTTTGTGTAATTATACTGCCCCTATATTTAGAACATATTCTGCGTAATTTGGTCACGTATGTCTGATGAGTATAAATCGCAAAGTTGTTGTATGTAATATGATAATTACAACAACTTTATATTCATTCTACTATTTATTCTTTTCTAATTTGATTTTGCATTCCAAAGGTTATTTGAGCGTTATTATTATCATTACATCATTTGTGTATAATTCGTAGTATTTAGACTAAACCCTTTATATTTATATATTTTTACGATAATTTATAATAAATTATAATTTCTTGTAACTGTGTGTGTAGTTGCGAAAGTGTATCACAGTTGAAGTATCGTATATTGTTTATAATATTATCTCCAATTTATGTTCAAGGCATATCTTGTATGCATCTCATTATTATTTCATTACATAAATTGAGCAGGTACGGTAACAGCACAGAACCTCCTCAACCTCCTGTTTAACGTGTTGAAAAACTACCGTTTATTTATTAGCGATTCTTATGGCTGCTATTTATTGTCAATACATATTCCTTCCAGCGGCAATATACGGTTGTTAAGCATGGGCAGTAAATAAAATAATAGCGAAGAGAGTCGCTGCTTTGGAAATTGGATGCTACAGAAGAATATTACGTATACCATGGACAGCTGAAAAGACAAATCAAGAAATGTTAAGATCAATAAACGTCGAAAAGGACTGGTTCCTTAATAACACCTTAACAAGAAAATAATTCTTACAACTGACGGGAATTGAACCAGGTCTGTTCTAGCAGCACGAACGCTTTGCAACACAAGTTAACAAGATAGCTGAGTTTTGTTTTGGTCATATAAAGAGACATCATCATCATCATCATCAGGTGCCATGCCGGGTGGCGTAGGCGGTCATGGCTCTCCACAGCTCCCTGTCCACAGTATTATGTATCAAAGTCGTTGTTGTTTCTTTGCCGTGCCAGGTTGTCAAACTGTCTAATATTTTCTCACGTTGTCGCCCTCTGTCTCTGGTGCCTTCATTCTTGCCTGTTGTGATTATGTTCTCTAAACCTGCCTGTCTCATGAAGTGGCCAAAAAAAAAAGAAGATTGCCTTTTTCTTATATTGTTGATTAAGGTCCGTTTCGCATTTAACTCTTATAACACCTCTACATTAGTTTTTCTGGCAGTCCATGGTATTCTCAGCATTCTTCTGTAGAACCACATCTCTGTTGCCTCCAATCTCCCACTTTCCAGTTTGTTTATTGTCCAAGACTCGCACCCATATGTTAGTATAGGAGTTATATAGCACTGCAGAACTCTCTTTCTCACCTCTAATGACAAGGTCATATTACACAGTATATTTTTCATTTTTCTGAATGTTGTTTTTGCCTGTCCTATTCTGCATCTTATTTCTGTTGAACTTCTTCCATCTGCTGTTATAATTGTACCTAGATATTTGAATTGGAGGACCTGTTTTAATACTATATCATTCACTATGATCTTGCAAGGTGTGTTATTTTATTTCTCTGAAATAACCATTACTTCTGTTTTCTTGATATTTAGGAAGAGGCCTTTCTCTTTGCTTTCTGTGACTACTACTGTAATTAAGTTTTGAAGGTCTTCCTCACTTTTTTGCAATCAGAACAGTGTCATCCGCATATCTCAAATTATTTATGTTATGTCCTCCCACTGATATTCCTGGGATATCTACTATTGCACGCAATATGTTTTCACTGTATACATACAAGTATGGAAACAGTAATAGCGGAAGCCAGAGTTAACGGCAACAAAGGAAAAAGGCGCGCAAGACGACGATAGTGCAGTGATATATCAGATTGGTGAAACATGTCTCTAGCTGCGGCATATCACCTTAGCGGGGTGTTCAGAGTATCCTGAAGGAAGACCCTTTTCGTTAATTATATTGTCACATGATGATGATATATCCCTTATTATCTTGAGGTCTTTACCACCAACATTTACATTCAACACTTTCTACTCCTAACAAAGTAAAAGTTTAGCAACTTACCATTTGCGTATTCTTTTCTCCTTTCCATTGCCAGTCTAAAGCAGGCCTGTCTATGCCTGAGGAGCAGGGTTTTCTGTTCCACTATCGATAAGACAGAAACAATCTGAAATGTTATTGAAGTATATTGGTAATTTGTATCATCAGTGACTACAGACAACGGAGGTTCAGTTGTAAAATATAAGTGATATATGTATATATATATATATATATATATATATATATATATATATATATATATATATATATATATATATATATATATATATATATATATATATATATATATATATATATATATATATATATATATATATATATATATTGTATATGACTGAGAATAATGATATGCAGAGCAAGACAAAATATCGTATCAGATGTTATGTTCATTCAAGAGTGTACTTCAGTGTATATACAACCTTGCAGCAACAACCTGACCGCTAGCTTCCTTACAGTACACTGGATACAAACCAGAATGCTATTTTCCTTACAGTACACTGGATACAAACCAGAATGCTATTTTCCTTACAGTACACTGAATACAAATCTGAATGCTAGTTTCCTTACAGTACACTAGATACAAACTCGAAAGTTAGCCACATTCATGCATGCTGGTCATTTTTGTGGCAGAAAGCATCTGTAATAATCCCGTCGCATGCAATTGTGTATCAGGACCGTTCAAAAAGCAATGGCAAACAACTTTAGTGTTATATAGTGTTATGTAGTGTTATGTAGTGATGTTATGTAGTGATGTTATGTAGTGATGTTATGTAGTGATGTTATGTGGTGATGTTATGTAGTGTTATGTAGTGTTATGTACTGTTTTTAGTCGTTTTGTGATTGTGGTGTATTTCTAGGCAATATAAATACCTTCAATAGGTTGCAGTTGCTTTATGAATCGCTCGGGTGCACAATTGCCTGCGGTGATGTTTAAACCAGATGCACTAGCGTTCTAGTTTGGCTGTTTACCACAATTGAATGTTTAATAACCGTATGCGTATGTGTGTCCTAGATTGTGTGTTCATCTAGGTTATTAAAACGGTACATTTCTCCTATGTTTCTCTCAATTAAAAGCTGTGCAAGACACAATTCGCATACACTTTGAGGAGTTATGTTTTTACTTCTTGAATTATGATGGAACCTGTTAGCTTGCAAATATAAAATTTGACTTCCTGAATCATGATACCTGTAAGCTTAGAAATATGATATTTGATTTCCTTAATCATGGAACCTGTTAGCTTAGAAATACATGAATGATATAATATGGTGATTTTATGTAGTATTTCATCTTGACTTAGAGAAGAAGACCAATATTATTATCATGTGCAAATATAAATATTTTTTTCAAGAGTTCAATCATTCAATCCAGTGCTGAAAGGCGCGGGCGATCATGTCTCTCCACGACTCTCTGTCTCTTGTGTTGACAATAAGCTCGGTTGGTGAACTTTTACCGTGTCACAATACTAGTCCATCTAACAACTTCTCTATTTGTCGCCCCCTATCTCTTCTTCCCTTGATCTTTCCAGTGGTTATTAAGTATTGAAACTGTGTTCTTCTTAGCACATGCCCTAAAAATCTTGACGGCCTGCCCCTAATGTTTGATATGATTGATCTTTTTACGCACATCTCTGTAGCCTCTAGTTCGCTTTGCATTGTTTTGTTTACAGTCCATGCTTTCAAGAGCTAGTAATGTCATATTCTCAAAAGAAGCAACCATAAAATAAATACTTAAGCTGTAGTTTAGGCCAGTGATTATTACAATATCACCCACAGTCTAGTACTGTGAAGCCAGTTTCTAATCAAGAATCAAGAAACCACAGATCTATAACGGTCTACAATGTCTACCTCCCGATGAGCCACGAAATATTTGAAGAAATGTTATGAGCATTTACATATAGAATTTTACAAAATATGCAAATATACAAACATACAAATATATACAATAAGGATAAATAACACAGACTCATTTCCACAACTTTTACATAGTTAGATAAATGTAGATTAAAAACTGTACTTTGAGCAATTAACACAAGTGATCAGACATCAATCAAGACCGTCAGTAACATGTAACACCTTTTGGTTAATGGAACATGGCATTCTAAAATGACGTGTTGGACTTTCTGGTGATTTCCAAATGATTATACTTCTTTTTTTTTACGACCAATGAAAATCACGGCAGAAATAAATTAAATCATTTTAAAAGGGTTTTTTTTCCCTAAATAGCTAACAGTTCTATTTCCGGTGGTTACGAACGAAGTGACAATTTATTAGATATAAATGACTGATTGATTGAGAACCTCAAGAATTGCAAGCTATTAGCTTTTACTTCCTATGTGCAGTGGGGTGGTTATCTAATACGCATGCGTATCAGACCGGAATAGCATGCATTATATTTACTGTGTATCTGAACAAAAATCAATATGACAAATTGGGTAATAATGTGTTAATTTGTTGTATCTGTTATCTTATATCTGTTATAATTTCCTGTCCAATTTCCAACAAAACCCGCTTCCATGACTACGTGATTCCATTTACATCATTGTCACCTTGAACGTCGTATTGTTTACGTGTCAATAGTGCCTCTGGTGTTAACATTGTTTTTACTGTTTTCGTTGTTTACACTGTTTATTTTATATGATGATGGTGTTCCTCCTTCGCAAGCAAAGATAAGCGTGGCATGAAAAACAATAAATGCAATGAAATAAATAACTAAATAAACAAATAATTCAAATTGGTAATTAACTAATTTGGTTTGTGAGTTCGTAGATGCCTGATGAGTTCGATTCGTGCAAGGTAAGTTCTATTGCAGTGCATGCAGGAGTGCTGAAGGTTCGGGGTAGAAGAATTTTCGGATTTGTCCTTCCGCTTCTAGCGCTTGTGGAATGCCAGCAGTGATCTGGGTGTGCCAGACTGAGCGATCAAGTGCTGTAGTCTCCCAGGAGCCAGGATCGATGCTGCAGTGCCCGGGAGAGCTCCCTAGGTGATCCCCGAAGCGTCATTTCTGCACTCCACTTGAACGTTTACCTTTGCACAGCTAACCATAGAGTAATCACTTTAGAAGGCGCTTGTCTGGCATACGGACGACGTGGCCAGTCCAGTGGAGCTGGGACCCAGCCAGCACCGCACGGCTGCCTTGCACACGGGACTTCTGAAGGATTTTCGTATATGGCACACGATCCTTCCAACGCACTCCATGAGGCTGCGTAGGCACTGAAGATGAAAAGAGCCAAGGTGTCGAGCGTGTCTCGCATAGACAGTCCAGCAAGACGCAGAATAAAGCAGTGCTGGTAGAACCATTGCGCGGTACACGTCCAACTTAGTTATCAGACTGAGACCACGCCTGATCCAGACGTTGGCACGAAGGTTCCCGAATGCTGCACTTGCACGAGCAACACGCATGGCAACATCCTCATCAATTGTCGCAGTTTGTGATAGGGTTATGTCGAGATATACAAACTTATTGACAGTATTAAGTTTTTGTCCCTTTACTGTGATCACTGGTTCTGTGCAGGGGACACCTGGCACTGCTTGATGCATTACCAAAGTCCCCGCGGTGCCGATGGTGAGACCGAACGCATCACAGGCCAAAGAAAAGAGGTTCATGCTGTCTTGCATATCTTTCAAACTGGTAGCATTTAGTGAACAATCGTCGACGAACAAGAGGTGGCGAACAATGTCCGTCTTAGCTTTAGTCCCGGCACTCAATCTACGAAGATTTAATAGTCCTCCTTCAGCTCGATAGCGAAAAGAAATTCCTGCACTGTTATTCCGAAAATCATTTAACATGGCAGAGAACACCATTCTGAATAGCGTCGGAGCCAGGACGCAAGCCTGCTTGACGCCGTTAGTCACTGGAAATGGGGCCCGAGTGTGCGCCGTCATCTCGCACACAGACCGTCACACCATCACGGAACTGGCGAACCATGTTGGCAAACCCCTCTGAACATCCAAATTTGGCTACGACCCTCCATAGTCCCTCACGATCTACAACGTCGAATGCCCCAGCCAGGTCGACAAATGTGTTGTAGAGACCAATGTTCTGCTTGCAATACTTCTCCAGCAGCTGTCCGGCAGTGAACAAATTGGTTCTCTGGGAGGAGACCTGTCTCAAGATGGGCTTTCTGTTTAACAGGAACCTAGCCAGAATCTTGCCTGCTATAGAGATCAGGTATATGCCTCGAAGGTTGTCGCAAGCTAGGCGATTTCTTTTTCTCTTGTATAGACCTTCTCAAGCAGGTCAGCATTGTTTTATATATTCTTGAGAAAGACCTGACGGTTCATTACGTTGACAATATCTTGTGTATTGTAATGTAATGTGTATGTTTTCTTGTTTATACACCATAACCCCTTAGTTTTAGTGATAGTCCATCGTGTTCAAGTGGAACTTTCTAAAATCCGTTTACTAAGTAAGTACTATATCTGAACGAAAGTACAGACATGAGCAGGTAAAAGCATGTTGTTTTTATCCTACGTTAGATGTTTTCCCCAGAATAATATTTTCTAAAGACTTGCTGTTCAATTTCTCGCTGGTGCAAACCACAGCTAAAGAAACATTGAACTCCTTAATTGAGTTTATTCATTACAAAGAAATGAATTAGTGGAAATGAGTTTGTCCATTACAAAGCCATAAATTAGTTAAAACCAGTAGTAAATAGCATAGATGGTACAGGAGCAATGACTTGAAATCGTACTGGACGTTAAGCAAAAATGGTGCGTTTAGGTAGGTAGGTAGATAGATAGATAGATAGATAGAAAGATAGATATATAGATATATATATATATAGATAGATAGACAGACAGACAGACAGACATACAGACAGACAGACAGACAGACAGACAGACAGATAGATAGATAGATAGATAGATCGATAAATAGATAGATAGATAGATAGATAGATAGATAGATAGATAGATAGATAGATAGATAGATAGATAGATAGATAGATAGATAGATAGATAGATAGATAGATAGATAGATAGATAGATAGATAGATAGATAGATAGATATATAGATAGATAGATAGATAGATATATAGATAGATAGATAGATAGATAGATAGATAGATAGATAGATAGATAGATAGATAGATAGATAGATAGATAGATAGATAGATAGATAGATAGATAGATAGATAGATAGATAGATAGATAGATAGATAGATAGATAGATAGATAGGCAGACGTGATTTAATAAAATTATGTTTAGGAATTAGGAGACATGTGGTGTCTGATGAAGTTTGTCAGTTGTTGATAATGGGTAGATAATTTTGACAAATGTTGACGCGAATATTACGGATTTTTTCTATACACTGAAATAATTGTTTAAAATATATGTGCACACATTTAAATATGAAAATGTAAGAAAAAAGTTAGTTGTATTACAAATTGCCAATACTATGACATCTATTGTTCAGTTTAATCACCAATTTTAAAAGCAGGATCAACAAACACCCTTGTTAAGATCAACTTATATACATCTTTAGTTCTGTCAATAGCTCTATAGGGATGTGAGACCTGGACTCTGTTAGCTTAGAGAGAAGAATGAAATCCTCTGTAATTCTATATGGTTCTGAGATCTGCACTTATGCGAGCTTAGAGAGAGGAATCCCATCCTTTAAAAACAAATGCTTTAGACGCGTGTTTGGTATCTGTTACCGAGGACATAAGACCAATGTGTTTGTGCATGATAGAATTAATATACTAACGGGTCAACAAGAACCATTGTTAACAATAGTGAAACTTTGTAAACTCTGGTGGTACGGGCATGCGATGAGACATTTCTCTATGATAAGAGATGTTCTTCAAGGTACGGTAGAGGGTGGAAGAAAACAAGGGGTCGCCTCTGAACGCCACTCTGAACGCCTCTCTGTTCAGGGCAAGCAGGTATGCATTGGCCAGAGATATGCTCATACATTCTTCAGTTACTGGTTCATCGTATTGATGTTTTCCTCTTCTTCTCTCGCCTGGCACATTGGATTCAGAATCAGCCTTTCTATACTATCATGTCGCTTTAAGTGTTCAAAGTACTGTACTTTTCTTCTAATAATGGTGTTTAGAAGCCAACCTTCATTTACTATCAAAATTTAAATGTTCCTTTTTCTGTCCATGATATTCGTATGATCTTTCTGTATCACTTCATTTCATATAAATGTATTCTTCTGGACATTGTCTTGTTTAAAGTCCATGACTCGCATCCATATGTTGTCACTGGTAAAACACATGCTTGTAAAATTATTACTTTAGTGTAGTTATTACTACTTTGCATTCTCGTGTAAGAAATATAATCTACAGTCCATGGCGACCACGTATGTGACACGTAAGACCAATAGGAACCACGAATAATCTTCCACAATATGTACAAGGAATCACAAGCCAACTTTTACCATCGTTCATTGTTGTGTGTCTTTTTAGAGGTTCAGCTCTTGAACTATCTGCTATCGTTTTCTCCACGTTGTCTTTATATCATTCCTGAACTTTTCTCTCCATTCAATACATGCCATCCTGTTCCCATGATTCCGTTCCAACGCCTGTATAATGAATATTGTATATGCATACATCTTAGTAGCAAAGTAAAGGTTGACCTGAGATTTTTTCCCAGACTGTAATTTTCCATAAAGTAAATCATTCAATATTCTGATGTCTATTGTGTTTCATCCATTAGTGTATGCTCAGACTGAATATAGAAAAAATAGTGGTGTTGCCTATTATTTCTAATACGTCAGTGTTAGACTTCGTCCTGCCATCTAACTCCAAGAGTTCTACATAGACACTGCATGTGTAAGCTATTTAGTCGTCTCTCCTGCTGCATATATGTTGTCCATGTTTCCTTGACGTGAGGAGGGTGCTGATGGCACACGCCTGGTAAACGAGGACTTGAATTTTTATAATTCATTTTCGGTTTCACAAGACCCATTTTGTGTGTCTCTTCATTGTTGCAGATACCTTGCCAATCCTGGTGTTTATATCTTGATTCAAAAGTAGTTTATTGTTGACTGGGAATTCTTGAAATTGACAGTGGTTCAATTGCCATGGGCTCTATAGCATGCAACTGTCATCTCCCGATGTGATTTCAAGAATCATTATGACCAGGGGCGGAGTATACCTCTCCAGAGCACAATTATCGGGCTGAAATTTAAAGATTAATTGGCGTCCCTACAACGCGACTCCTATCTCTCTCTCTCTCTCTCTCTCTCTCTCTCTCTCTCTGTTTGCCTTGTGAAATTCAAAGGAAAGACAACATCAATGCATTTGGAACAAGGCAAGCTGCAGGAATTACTGCATCAGCAGAGATGTGCTTTATCTGTCCGCCTATCGGTGCCCCCAACCTAGAACAGTTGCCGACCAAAGCTAAGGAACTTGTCTGCACTGCCACACCACATTATTTTAAGTTGTAATTCCTCATTACATTTCCTAGGTTTGTATCCTTTCATATGTGATCCGAAGCCGTTGGCAACATGTGGGATGTCAGGAACGGAAGAATCGCTCAACTTACGGCGTTAACAGAAACAGGCTGTACAGACTACTGTCATATAGCAGCTGAGTAGTCTAACATGCCCTGATATAAACACACTCTTCATACATTTTATATATGCAATGTATATATATATATATATATATATATATATATATATATATATATATATATATATATATATATATATATATATATATATATACAGTGTCGTTGATACACCTTCAGTGTAGGTGGGGTGGTTACCTGCAAAATAAAAGAAGTGTATTTTTTTCACCCTCCTCCCGTTTAATGAGAAATATGATGTACTTTTTGTGGAAAATCGCTAAATATGTGAGACGGGGGGGGGGAGCATTGTTTAATGAATTCATAGTACTAATGTTCATGATATAATAATCCCCCGTGGGGAAGGGGAGGTTGAGCAATTGGCTTACTAAGTATTTGCGTATATACACTTCTAACTACGGGCTTGCATATATATACTTTAGATTAAGAAAAGAGAACACAGAAACCTATTTTATTGTTAAAAAGTTATTTTACGTTACAATGTTCTACTAGCGATTCTTGTATCGTATATATATATATATATATATATATATATATATATATATATATATATATATATATATATATATATATAGATACACACAAGACTAATATGCTTGTATTTCAAGTATTGGCCATGTAACCTTGTTGATTGTTTGCCTTGCTCCTTTCAGTTTCTCCAGTATAGGTGGAGAGTAACAATATTTGGTTTGGTTTCTACAGCAACGCTTGAATTGGAAAGGAACCTCATAATAATGGCACTGTGCGAATACTTGCGTATAATTACGAGAGCACCACAGTGCTCACAAAAATAAATAAGAATAAACGTCAAATTTTCTCTTGGTAATAACAATTATCTAGCAGTAGTCTAAACGCTAACAGTCTACCAGCAGCGTATACGCTAGCAATCTATTAGGTAATTATCTCATAAGTGTAAAATATTTTATGTTTTTTGAATGCTTTACTAGAGGGATAGTAAATAAATTGGGAGTAATAATGTAGCCTACGCCTATTATTAGTGCTATCTAACAGAAACAGCAGGCCTTGTAATATAGGGCAAGCCTTCAGAGTCGTGTTTTCCAGCTTGTAGTTTTGAAACATTTTCTCAAAGAGAGTCAATCAGGCATGTTCTTATAAGATCGTGATGATAGGTCTGTAGGCTGTAGGAACGGAAATAGAGTGATCGATTAGATCGGAAAAGTGAACACAGAAAGCTACTTCATTTATAAAAATATTTTTTTTTCAGTGTGTATCTATCGAAAGTTCGGATCTGTTACGGACTGGCACTGAATTGATTTTAGCATCATGTTACAATATTATGCTAGCGACTATTGTATCTCCTCTATGATTTATCTTAATTTATACTCTTATGTAAAAATCTAGTGTGGTCGAATTAAAAAACGTGTTGACGAGGAGTACGTGCAAGCTGATCGGACCTGGTTCATATCTCGCCTAGTACGATTTGATAATTTTTCTATAACTCTTCAAATGGTTCAAATGTAATATTAATTTATCTACGTTACATCTGAAGCAACCCTGCTTATGTATTATTTATTTTAAAGGTACACCATATTACCACGAAGTACTGATGTCATGTACTAGTGATAAATGTTTGTGGTCCTTTAAGAAATTACATGATGTACGTGTGCAGTGTATGCATTGTTATTGTCTGAGTGATGATCGCGCTGTCAATAAGTAATGAGATAAATCTTCAGTGTCTGGGAATAATATAATATATAATAGAGATGTGAGGGCTGCAGCAACACATGGCAATAAGGGGGGAAAAGGAAAAAGGTAAGGACTGCTACTAATATCAAAGCACACAAAACACTAACACCAACTACAAACATAGACGACGGTTCTACCAAAAGGTCTTCTTCAAAACAAAAACAAATAATAAAATTGAATTTTAACCATAGAGAGACATATTGTGATAGGAAGGGTAGGTGCAAATGTTAATCATAAAGGAGAAATGATAAGAAAAAGAAATCCCATCATACTCATTCATTTGCTTTTGTTTTCGCTCCCTCATAGTAAATTAAGAATACATATGTTGAAGAGTTGATTAAAATCACATCTTTTTTGTAGAGGAAATTTTTCACAAATAACGAAACAGTAAAAATTCAATAGACTGTAACATAACCACAAATGATTCACGTACTAGGTTGAACGTGCGTGCAGCGACTTAAGGGGGGTTTAATCCCATACTTAACACACAAAGCAAAGTCAAGGAAGGTATATATATGGTGCTAGAATTACGATAGCAGAAAGTAAACTACAGAAAAGCTTAAAGCTAACAGAAACATAACAATATTGAAATTGATTCTAAAGAGTGAAGAAATAATTGTATGTAAATACGTTAATAAAATTTAATTAACATTTTAAACGTTTACTCACTCGATCGGCGTTAGATGTCGTTGACATGATGTGGTAGATTTAGTTTCACACATGTGATGAAATCCACATGTCATTAAATCCACATGTGATGATAACGCAATCAAAGATGAACACAGTATTACCAATGCTCCTTAACGTCTTAAATATTGTATATATAAGAGAAGATGATGCATTTTATGTTGCTTCAGGTAACAAACGTGTTACTCCAAAATAAACCTGCACCAGAACATCATTAAGAAATGTAAAAACATTATTTGTAGAACCTGCAAGAAATATTTGTAAGATAACTCGTATAACATGATGCAATGTGACTTGTGAGTCCAGAAATTTAAATTGTACAGCGCCGATCGTCTTATACAAATCATGTCACTAGTAATAATGTGAAAGCTAAAATAGTGATCAACAAGCCAAGTTGTTCTCTATCACGACGCATTATTCGAGTTGTGTAAGCATATAAAATTTTGATTATTATAGTATTTTTATGCGTTCCTTTTCAAACTCCTACAGGTTAGCAAGATGCAATCCGTAGAACAAAAAGTTGTGTCTTGGTTTATAGCTTTCTGTGTCTTTCAGTCTAACAATATGACTTTATCATACCTTCACTGTCACTGTGTTCCTATATAGGATGGGACAGACAACTTCACCCCATAACATTTTAATTGTTTTTTAAGACACGTATGTGAGGAAAATTGTTACTCCCCTTTTCAGGGCCCGGCAACACAAGGGCGATTTATTATAGTGAAAAACGGAACCTTCAACTGTGGAGATGCCACCACTGTTTTTATATCAGGTAAAGGTATGTCTCATGGCAGCATTCTGCCGTCGGGATGAAGATAACTTTTCATGTACTAAACCTCAGCAACTATTAAGTGGGGTGGCTAGTTCCCTTCCTTGCTGTCTTTACCTTCCCTAACTCATGTGTCAGGTACTCATCAGGTACTAAGTTGACTGGAGGAGTGGTAGTGTCAAGAAAGAAATCACAACCAGGGTTTTGTCTGAACGTGGTTTCGAACCTGGCACGCTGTATAACCCGGGAGTGATAGCATGGGAGCTCACTATCAACTAGGCTACAGCGGTCCTCTTTTATATCAGAGCATGACTATACACAAAATGGTGGTCACGGTTCGAGCTATCCTGCCTGCACGAACTCTGAATTGTGTTTATTATTCTATCGTCCCTAGCAATATTTGAACAATATTTGATAGGCATCCGCTTCAAAATTATCTAGTATAAATGATGCCAAGGTACCTAAGCTTTAACTGAAATCCCCAGAGGGGTACTGGAAAATAACTATTTAGACATTAGATAAACAATTAGATTTAGAGCGAAAAGGTTTTAAAACCCCTAGGGTACTTTTAAAGTAAGTCAATGACCCCTTTTGGCACCTGAGAAGTTACGAAGTAGATTTTCCCAGTGGGGGAACCACTGACCAAAAATGAATTTAAACCGCTGCAGTGTACGACAATACAAATGCTAAAAAAGGTTGAAGATTGAGTTATTTGCAATCTCTTTTCTCTATATGGTATAGAAGATTGACATATTTGCAATGCTATTTCTTTATATGGTATAGAAGATTGACTTTTATGCAATCTGTTATCTCTATCTGATATACTGTCCATTTAAAAGACAAGATGTAGGACTTGGAAATTATCGCACATATCGAATGACTTCCAGTTCTAATGCTAATCACCTGAGACTCTTGCACCCTAAGATAATTGCACTTATAAATGAAACATCTTAGTCCGATTCCATACTCACAATTTTATGAACACACGGCTAACTACAGCTCCACTACACCACACAACATCCGCAACTTAATTATCTCTTAATAACAGGCACAGTGAACAAATTTGAGAAGTATTTGCCACGAAATAAAATACAAGTAAAATTATCACTGAGTTAAGCATATTCTGTCGGAGTTGGTTTGATGCCTCTCTCAAAGATGAGTTCTCCGACCGCACCTGAAAATTTAAACTTCGCAAAACCTAAACATCCTCAACGATAATCTATCTACGTGATCTAGTCTTTATTACTGTAAACATAAACATGTCATGGCTTGAGACAAGAGATCTTCTATACGTTAGCAACAATGGGCGCAAACTGTTAGTTTAAAATCACAGCTTAATAATAGACTAAATCCTTCTTTATACTTAGTCATGCGATGATCGCAAATAGCGGTAGTTATCTCTTTACTGCACCCGTATGACAACCTGGTACTGGACTTACAGTTCAGAATGATCCCATAGGACCACTGCCTTTTTTCTAGTCGTATCATTTGAGGTGATTAAGGAGGAAAGTTAGAGAATAAGTTGATAAATTGTTGGAAAAAGTCATTGTCACTGTATACCTTGCCTCAAGTTCTTACTTTTGTCGTCTGTTAAATAACCCCCTGGATAATGAAGAGATGAAATTCAGTGAACATTGCACCTTTGTCTTTTTGTGACCGAATCCTATGTTGCAGGAATGCTAGTTGGCAGGAATGCAAGGTGGCAGGAATGCTAGGTGGCAGGAATGCTAGGTGACAGGAATGCTAGGTGGCAGGAATGCTAGGTGGCAGGAATGCTAGGTGACAGGACTGCTAGGTGGCAGGAATGCTAGGTGGCAGGAATGCTAGGTGACAGGAAAGCTAGGTGGCAGGAATGCTAGGTAGCAGGAATCCTAGGTGGCAGGAATACTAGGTGGCAGGAATCCTAGGTGGCAGGAATCCCCACTTTTCAAAGCATAGACTTAGTATGGCAGAAGACAGATGAGAATAAGGGTGCAGCACTGCTGGCTCATTACAAGGCGCAAATTGATCAGCAGAATTTAGGGAATTATAATAAAATATTGAAAACAGTCACAGATATGTGCAAGGAGCAAGCATTGGAAAGCGATAATTTAAATACTCTTGAAGATATTACAGCCGTACTGAAAAGATCAAGAATCTGCGCCAGGAACTGACGGCATTAGGTACGATGATCTCAAAGGCAGGTCAGACGAGGACCTTATGGAGCTGGCAATGTTGTTCAACAAGAGTCTAGCGAACGGCACAGTAAAGGAAGACTGGTTGCATAGTTACTTGATCCCACTACCCAAGCCTGGCAAGAGTCATGCTAAGATACAGGGTTTCAAACTCATAACCATGCAGAATACGATCGGCAAGTTGTTAGAAAAAGATTGTGGCATGGAAATTGTCCTTACATCTAGAAAAGAATAATAGACTACCATCAACACTGGGAGGTTATCGTCCAGATAAGCAGACTTGGCACAATGCCGCCGTGTTCGCGCAGTACGTTTTCGAAGGTTTTGACGAACGAATGGAGACGTGCGCTGCTGCAATAGACCTGGAGGATGCTTATAACAGAGTGCCCTTGGATTTCTTGATAATCATAATGCTGCAACTCCAAGTAAGTCCATTTGTTGTCAGGTGGACAGTCTCTGCACTTAATCAGAGACAGGTTGTTCTTAAGTGTGGGAGTTGGTCTTCGTCACCAACAGTTTTAAACCCAGGACTACCACAAGGGTCACCTCTGTCCCCAGTACTATTCAATGTGTATACAGTTCAAACTATAAGCTATCAGATTGCAGGACCAGGGAGAACCATGTCTTATGCTGATGACATCTTGGTATATAGGCAGGACAAAGATAGAAAAGCGATCGCCAGCAATTTGCTGAGGGAGCTTGATCGTATAGGAGAATGGTGCAGTAATTCTGGAGCTTTTGTTAATCCATCAAAAGCATCGATAACATGGTTTTCCCTAAATAATCACACAGTGAACACGTCCACGCCATCGGTTACTTTGAGAGGGGATGTCCTCAAGAGAACCAGCACAATGAAGTAGGGGGTCATGTTGGACCGAAGTCTGAGTTTCAAAGATCATGTTGACCACATAATTGTAATGGCTTATAAAGGTCTTGCGGCGATGAAAGTTATGGCTGCTACTCAATGTAAACAGAGACTGCTATTTCTGCTGTATCAGGGATTGGTGGTGGCGGTGGTAGAGTACGCACTGGCAATTGAGTGGCAATTCACTGACACTGAGTGAGACTCAAACAGAAAGATTGGATAGAATCCAGAATGAGGCAATGCGAATAATTTTGGGGTGTACGAGACATACATCGGCTCGAGCTATGCGATACCTACTTGATTGTCCAACTGATGAGCAAAGAATACAAAGGTACAGGGCGCGGGACTACCTAAAAATCACCGCTGATAAAGAGCACCCTCTACACCCAGAAATTATCAAAGTGAAAGGCAGTCGACTAAAGAGAGGAAAGTCGTGGATGGGGCGCGAAGAGGACGTTATACAGAGCGTATGCAGATTGGAGGATGTACTACCTAGTGCCGAATGGAGTCTGACGCCCTCGGATTATCCAACAAACTTCGAAGATTAATAACACTCAATAGAATGTGCAGGGAATGGTGTCCGACAGTGGTCGAGTCGGAGGTGCTCGCTCTGATCAGTGAGAATTAAAGGGAATGTCATATAATTATATATACAGATGGGTCGGTTGAGAGACACATCAGGAGTTCCTGGGTTTTCACGTCTCAAAGGTGGGGGGAGACTATCAGAGAGGAAAGTGGTGCATTCGCTCAGACGACAAGCAGCATGACAATGGAGATTTTGGCAGTAACCAAAGCTTTGCAATGGGTCTGCTCTCAGACTATCGGCAAGCATGCCTGCATACTCAGTGACTCGATGAGCACGATTGTGAAAGTTCAGGCGGGATACATTCGGGAACAGTGGCTGGATGCAATGAATAATTCCTATGAGCGTACAGTGACTTTTATTTTTGTGCCGGGACACGCGGGAGTCCATGGTAATGAGAGAGCAGATAGGTTGGCCGTCCACGCTGCTACTACGGCTGTTGGTGGAGCGATGGATCGGGCAGACATTTTGAATGCTCTACGGGAAAACGCACGAACACATGACTGTACAAGTGACGATGACTCTTGTTCCATGATTAGAATAAAGGAACTTGGTTTGAAATGTGGTGTCGCTAGAAAGGAGAGTTTTCGTGGGCGAGAAAGAATGATGGTCAATCAACGACGTACTGGGACCGCCAGTCAACGTGTAATGGCGGACACACTCAAGGAAAGATCTAAGCACCAATGGACTTTTCCAGAGTGCAATGACGATGATCCAACGACTAACTAACTAACTAATTCTAGGTGGCAGGAGTGCTAGGTGGCAGGAATGCTAGGTGGCAGGAAAGCTAGGTGGCAGGAATGCTAGGTGGGCCATCACTGCAGATGGATCAACAGATCTGACAGAAGAATGATGAACTAGTTGACCCAAACGTATACGCTGTACTACTGGTAGGACTTGGTGATCCTGGGATATTAATGATCAATCACATCCGCCAAGATAATTGACGCGATGTGATATTAATTCACGTAACTATTCTGAAGAAGTACTGAGAAGAAATAGTTTACCTTTAATGAGTTTTCCGTTAAGGAGTTTACTATTAATGAAAATAGTACTTACCTAGGAAATAGGTAATGATGTATCACTGGGCGACGACTAACACACTATCACTGTCGGATGCTCACGTGAAATGATACACACAACAAAACACATGATATAATCGACGTTTCGACCAAAAGACCTTTGATCAAGATAAGCATCAAAAGACCACGAATAGAAATGATCACACCACACACACGTGTCCATGTGAAATATGAATGTGAGATGCCGGAAGGATATGAACAGGAAGTACGTGAAAATATAAATATGGGTGGAAATGAAACGAATAAAAAAAATGTGACGTATATGACGGAACAAAATTTCACGTGAGCATCCGACAGTGATAGAGTGTTAATCGTTGTTCAGTAAGACTTCATTACGTGTTTCCTACATAAACACTATTTTCATACATTTTTACTATCCGTATTACCTGTTAATGTTCCATTTATGAAGATATGGTCTTCACAAATCCATTCGCGTGGACACTCTGATGGTAACACTATATGAAATGTATCCCCTCTCAATTCTTTATCTCTTTTTAAAAGTTAAGTGTTATTATGTCTACAGTAATAAAGACTCGATCACATAGATAACCATTAAGAATGTTTTGTGTTTGCGAAGTTTAACGCTCTCCCATGTCAAAGTTAATGTTCTTTTGGAAATTGTAGTTTTAAACAATCGAATACATTATATGTTTTGATTTTCCACCCCAGCGTTCGGATATATTCTTACTCTCAAGTTTGTCAATAATATTGACGGTCTAGTAGAAAGAGAAGTCTTTAATGCTTACGGCGGTCAGTCTCAAACTCCAACTGGATCTCTCTTATAGCAGGACAATGATCCCACAAGATTTCTAGCAGGATGTATTTCAGATAACAGAAATACGTTGTGTCCTAGTTTTATTTGCTTAACTAGCATATCATTTTCAGGATTGAGCGATAAACTCCATTGTCTACTGTAGTGTTTCATTACGAAATATTTGCGTTAACACGATTGCCATTGTTTTATAAACGGTCCAAATGAAAATCTGCCTGCTGCGGAAATTGAAACTGGTATCTTTCATCACAGATTAGCTTTGTATATTTCCCCAACAGAGCTGAATATGAAGAGAGATAGGAACGAATGTAGCTAGTGAAATAGTCATCAGGATATATAATAATAATAATAATAATAATAATAATAATAATAATAATAATAATAATAATACCCATAAGCCGGAATGGTCGTAGGGCAGTCACACTGAGAAATTTGGTACAGAAAGATCTTCCCTCATCTCTGTCTTCTACCATGCTGATGAGTTTGGAAACTTCACACCATGTCCAGTCCTTGATATTATCCAGTTCCATAGCAACATTTCCATGGACTGAATTTTACCCGCTGTGTCCAAATTCTTTCTGAAATTTGGCTTATCGACAAGCAGTAAACATGAAGGATTATTCTACACCATATTTTCCGGAATCGACATACGTTTGTTAATAATTGGCTATAAAGAAACCAGGGCAGCAAATAAACAAGCTTGCAAGATATCAGGGAGCACTTTTGGCAGTGGTCAAGAGTCATAAAAGCGTTTGCTTCCCACATGTAAGGAAAAACGAATCGAGTTATAAGAGTATACTGCAAGGAACAGTCGAGGGTGGAAGGAGGAGACACGAGAAAATCCTGGATTGGTAACATCCAGGAATGATCTAGGCGGCATTTTTCTACACTCCTCCGAATGGCTGAGGATATAATTGTTTAGAGAACGTTTTGTGCTGATGTTTCTAGTGTGGCATCCCTACAACCTAGTGGGTTATGGGTCTTATTAATATTATATTTTAACCAGCCATGTCTTCTTCTGGCTTCATCGTCTTCTTCCACCATTCAGCTTACCTTGAAGAATCTCTCATGTCATCGAAGAATGCCTTTTCGCCCGTACCACGGGAGTTAACGAAGTTTCACGATTGCAGTTTTTCTTGTTGACCCGCTATTACATTAATTCTTTCATGCACAAACACACTAGTCTTATGTTCTGTGTAATAGTTACCCAACGCGTGTCTACGGCATTTGTTATCAAAAGCCTGGATTATATTCTCTATGTCCGCAATTAGAGTCCAAACAAAAGATTCTCAAGCCATGTAGAACAATTGACAGAACCACAGATGTTGATAAGTTTATCTTAAAACGGATGGTGATCATGCTTTTCCAAATAGTGGTTACTCGTGTCATGGGCGGTCATGGCCAAAATCAGTCTTCTGGTAACTTCAACTGTTGATTCACCATCATCACTAACCTGTACTCCCAGATAAGTAAACGTAAAAACATCATCAAACCTTCCATTGTTAAGCTTTATATTTTGTTTGAACTAAATTAATACTACTATCCACCAACATTTTACTCACATCTACATTAATATCAGCGCCAAGCATTTTTACTAGATATTTCGTCTTGTTGTTAATTCTTGTAGTTCTGCCTCTGTAGTCGATTTCAGATCGATATCATAAGCGAAGCAGATATTAGAAATTTGACGACATCAGATCAATCATGTTGAATCTCAGTCTTCTAACACTTCTCTCATGATTACTTCTGTGTAGAAGTTAAATGGTGTTGAATGTAAGCATCTTGTCGCACGCCAACATTAGTTAAGAAAAGTTCACAAGTTTCGTGAATCTATGATATTTTTTGTATCTATAAGCTCTTTGTATTTCTTGATATAGTGTATCTATGACGGCGATGATATTGTTATCAAAATTAAATTCTCTCATAGTTTTCAAAGATCGTTATGCCAACACGGTCAAATATATTAGTGAAGTCAATAAAGTTATGGAATATATTGCGTTGATGTTGTTGAGTGCTTTTCACTTATTAAGAGTGGATTGAACATTTGTTCTGCAGTATTTCTGTTCTTCCTGAATCTGGATTGTTCTTCTGCCACGATTTCTTCCGCTTTCTGATTTAATCTATTAGGTATAATTCTCAGCATGACTTTACTTGGATGTGAAATGGGGCTGATTGATCTATCGTTTTTACGCTACTTCAAATTTCATTTTTGTTTTGAAGCGAGTATTAGTTGTTTCAGGCCATTTTTTCTATAGACCAAATCTTCCGACATATTATTATAATGACAGTAATCACATGTTGTCCTCCAGGTATCAGAAACATCGTTGGGATATTGTCCCTTCCTGGGGATTTTCCTTTTTTCCCAGTAAGCATGGCAATTAATAAAAGTTAAATAAATTAAGGGAACTATAAAAAAATACAATTACTAGTTAGAATTCGTAAAATATTTTAAAGAAGAACGTTCTTTCACCTGTGATGAATGACAGAAAACAGATATAGTTTAATGAGAATGGTCCAAGCTAACAGCGTCACTAATTTACCTTCAGAAGTTACCGTTGAGCAGTTTTAAGTGACTTGTTGTCCAGAACTGTGTCATATCATACATTAATATATATCACCGCATCAAGGTATCACATTACACCATATCAAGATATATTATATCACACCATATATCACAGCATATTATATAGTATCAAATTACTATCTATCTATTCGATAAAGCCTTTATTGTCTATTAGCGTCAGGGGTAGAAGAGTTCTCTGGAAATAGCCCTTGTGTGTGCTGAGTATATTGTGGAATTTTATTTCTTTTATTTCGGTAGTACATCGTTTTCGTGGCGAATATCTAGGTCTGCCTTCACTGTTTCTCTGTAGCGTAGTTTACTGTGGTATACTGTCTGGTGATAGTCTGCTGATGTGTGCAAACCATTTGATCTGTTGGCTCTTATAACTCCAAGATTGGGGCGATGCCGGTTCTTTGTCCAATGTTCATATTTCTCACTGTCTCTCAGCGATATTCCTTGAATTCTGCGTAAGAATGCCATTTCAGCTGTCACTAGTTTACGTTTGAAATTGTATAAAATTATATCACACCATATTATAACACAGCATAGTATATTACACCATATTATATCACAACATATTATATTACAACATATTATATCATAATAAAAAATATCATAACATATCATAACATAGTATATCACACAATATTATATCATAGCATAATATATCACAATATATTATATCACGTTGTATTATATCACAACATATTATATCACAACAAATTATATCATACCATATTATATCACAACATATTATATCACAATATATTATATCATACCATATTTTATCATACTATATTATATCACACCATAATATATCATACCATATTATATTACATTACTACATATTATATCACAACATATTATATCACAACATATTATATCACAACATATTATATCACAACATATTATATCACAACATATTATATCACAACATATTATATCACAATATATTATATCATACCATATTTTATCATACTATATTATATCACACCATAATATATCATACCATATTATATTACATTACTACATATTATATCACAACATATTATATCACAACATATTATATCACAACATATTATATCACAACATATTATATCACAACATATTATATCACAACATATTATATCAAATTACATTATATCACACCATACTATATAACTACATATTATATCATAACATATTATATTACACTACATTGGACCAAGAGGATCGCAGTAGCCTAGTTGACAGTGAGCTTGCTTGCTATCACCGGATTACAAACGTCAGGTTCGAAACTACGTCCGGACAAACACAAATTCCTGTTTCTGATTTCTCGCTTGACACGACCACTATTCCTGTCGTCTCAGCGGTAAATGAGTTCATGATGCATGGGTTAGTGGAGGTAAAGACAGCAAGGAAAGGAACTGGCCACCCCACCTAATAGTTGTTTCACCTTAGTACATGAAGTGTTATCTTCATCCCCGACGGCAGGTTGCTGTTATTGGGCACGTAAATGGAAAATATGCGAAATTCAACTCTTTCTTGTACCTTTTGTCTACACTATTTCAATTTATTCACATTTCCTGTTATTTAAAAAATCAGTATTTCACTTGTTGCACACTTTATCTTTCAGAATATAGATAAAATATGCACCTATCAGAGGATATAATTTGCATATTATTTTAGAATGAACGTTATGAAACCCTTATACAATATATTCAATTTATAGCATTTATGTTTCTTTTTATTATGAATCTTTTTCTGCTATATATTGTTGATATTTATACCAATATCTCATAAGTTCAATACTCATTTCCATCATAATGTGCAATTCTTCTAAAAGGTTCACTATTTTTTATCTGAAGATGCACTAATCTCAGATAGAGAGGATATAATATTTGCTGAAATTGTGATCTGCCTGTACATTAAAGATGCACTAGACTAAAACTGTTATATTCACTCTCATGTATTGAAGATAAATTTATCACCACGTGAAATACTAATTTCTCTTTCCTGATGAAATATTTCACATAAAGATGGAAAATCTATTTGCTTACGAAGGAACGCTTAATATTACCATGTCTAATATGATATATAGAGCATTACCTAATTTTGTTTTGGTTACTTATATAGTTTACTAAAACAACGTTTACAATTTCTAATTATGTTTTGGTTACTTATATAGTTTACTAAAACAACGTTTACAATTTCTAATTATGTTTTGGTTACTTATATAGTTTACTGAAACACCGTTTACAATTTCTAATTTTGATGTTGGTGAGCGAAAAACGTAAATATTTAGCGAAAATGTACACCCATACATATAAAAATTCTCCTTATATCAAATTGTGCTTTAATTTGTATGTATATCCCTTGCTGCAATGATATCAGACCACTGAACAGTAACACAACACAATCCGATCATATTTCGTATTTTTGAATGATAGATAGTTGACATATCAGTTAGTGTAGGATTGAACCGTGTCTTCTATCCCATTTGTTACAAATATTTCTTTAAATCAGTTAAGCCGTGGGATCACTAATTGTTTCTTCTTGCGGATTAGTCAGTGTCAAGGATTTTGTCAATCTCTATCCTTGAAAATATTCTCATCCTTGTCCCATGCGATTATCACGTCTGTCACACCATTCGTTATCTCCCTTCTCCATATGTTCCTTGTTTCATTTTCTCGCTGTGGGTTCCGTGTCATTGATATTCCAACTATATTTTTTACTGCTTTTATAAGTATATCCTTTATTGCGTGTGTCCTATTCATCTCCATTTGCCTCTTCTTAATCTGATCTTCCATCAAAATATTGGCTTGTTTGTCTTTACATCTTATCATTCCTTATCTTATCTGCCATCTAATATTTCGTATGTTTCTTAAGCAGTTCTTCCCATTTGTTTGTAGCTTATGTGTAGTGTTTTTAGCCTAATTTTTCATGTTTTCGATCCATACAATAGGATTTTCTTCACATTTTCAAGAAGATAAGTTTGATCTGTTAGTTTTTATCCGTCTTGTTTAGAAAGTGTTTTTTCCCCATAAATCTATGGGAACTATCACTGAAGCTGTGTTCGGTAAGAAGATGGATGGTGTACGGGTGGGGTAATCCAAGTATAATGAGACAGTCCTCTACGAATACGACTCACTTAATACTTTGAACTCCAAATGTTTTTAAAAGCACAAAAAAGATTTGAATTTTGATATTTATTAGATCCTAGTGTTGACGACTGAGTCAATAGACAACGTCTACAAAACAAAGAAGCACAAGGAAAAAGTTACCACTAAATATTTTTCATCACAACGGAAAATAAACAACAACGGTTAAACGAATTAAGTATACCACAAACTGCTGTTTGTTCATTAATTGTTCATATTTCTTCTTCAGCGTTATTTTTAAATTTCCACTGGTTCTCTCTAGTAAGGGATACATACTATACAGAAGTGGCTTAATCAACTAACTATTAAATGTTAAAATATAAAAACAATAAACAAAAGTACACAAACGGACTGTTTCCACGTTGCTGTCCAAAGGCAACCTTTTTCAAGAAACACATAACAAACAAGAAACACACATTTATCGGTGGTGACACGTAGATGAAGTGTGACATAATAATAAACTTAAATAATTGAAAATGGGAAACAATAGCAAATGGACAACGAATACAATGTATGATAGTAGCTAGAAGAGAAGTATAAATAACCAAATAAACGATAATCCAAAAACGATTAATACTATAATGAAGTAATAATACTACTGATCAACTATGATGAGGTTTCTCTTCCATGGTGAGGTTTCCCTTCAACAATGAGGTTTCCCTTCCACGGTGAGGTTTTCCTGATACAAATTAACCCTAAGAAAATCATCAAATCTTTAAAAAAAATTATGTCATGGCAAGAATATGGAGAAATGCTCAACATGGATAGACAATACGCACCAAAGATTTTCTACAAGAAAGTACAACACATGAGAAGTAAAAAAGACACGAATCAACAGAAATAATTCACGATAAATACGGCAACATACTAAATAGGCCCCAAGAAATCATGGAAAGATTGAAAAAAATACTTCAATCATATGTTAAACTTAAAGGACGAAGAAGCGCTCACAACAACACATACAATAGAAGAAGACCTAGAACTATACATACTGAAATCCCAAATTAAAGACGCAGTTAAACATGCACCAAATAACAAAGCACCAGGAATAGACTGCATACCTATAGAACTAATAAAACTGCTTACAGGGACAGGTATAAAGTGGCTACACAGATTGTTCAATGTGATATGGAAGATACAAAAGAGACCACAAGAGTGGAATACAGCGGTGATTGTTCCCATCTGAAAGAAAAAGGACAGTAAGAGGGACTGCACTAAATCTAGAGGCATATCACTCTTAAGCCACATAGGAAAAATCTTTAACAAGATACTAGAGAGAAGGATGCGCGCATATATAGAGCCACGGCTCAACAACACACAAATGGGCTTTCGGAATAATAAAAGCTGCGCAGATACAATAATACAGCTTTTTACAATAATATTAATGTATTAATCATACATTAGGTCATTGGTCGCCCTGATATATGTTTTTAATGGAAACGATATTCGTTCATATTCCACTTTACCCCGTGTTTCTTCAACACTTATGTTTCCAGTTTTTTTGGGTTGTCCCTGACACTCGTAATGTTGTTATTTTGTAACAATCCTACATTGGTAGTATTACGAACATGTACAATATATAAGTGGTTATTGAGTCGAACTTCATGTTTGAAATCTATCTGATTATATAACGTATGTTGGATTAGCTTATCTCTACATCACATGGAAACTGCCAAGGGAAACATGAAATCACATTTGAGAAACATTGAATGAATTCGTTCTGGAAAAGTAACCCAGTTCGGAAATACGTTGATGTAACAACTATAAAATGACATTCCTTATCAAACTATGTCATCGATGTTTCTATGAAGCTCTATAAGTGTGCGTAGGGTACTTTTATATCGCCTTTCTGTGGATACTGTATTATGTTTACAATAAAACGGGGAAAACAATAATTAAATTTGTAACGTGAGAAATTTAGGAACAAAACTAACACGTTTGAAGAAATGCAATAGTTTTAAAATTAAAGTACAACTTTAAATTAAAGTTTTAAACAAAAAATAATAGAATAATAGTGAGAACGTCATGGAGGGAAAAAAATGAACAAAGAAATACTAACACCATTTCGTAAATAAAAAAAGAAATATTAAAGGAAATACAGAGAAACACATAATTTTGAACCTCTTTGTCTCCGTACGGTTTTCCTGCTATGCCAAACATGATAGTAAATTTATATTAAAATGTAGATTTGAGCGGCTCCAAGATTTGAGTGAGTCTCCAAAATGTAGATTATAGCGGCTGAGTAGACATAGAGTATGACATGTCACCTTGATGAAGATCTTACTTAGCGGTAGAATTGAAGGGATCCGTGCCAGAGTTAGACATACAATTGGTAGAAAAACAAGGATAGACAGACAGGCTAGAGTCAAACATCAAAGCTAGAGACAGAGAAAGTTGTAGGTTCAATGCAAGCCAGCTCTCGTTGCGGAGACGGAACTTGTTGAAGATGATGGAAGTGTTTACAATATATTAACATGATATGGCATATATCAGAGAACTATAGTGATAACAGCAGATTATCTGAGGACAATATTTATTGTTCGAGAAAGTCGTCGTCATCGCTACATAAGCGACGAAGGCGAAGAAGCTGGGTCTGAGTCCAGCTATTGTCCGAGTCCAGCCTATCTCATTGAATAGAGTTCATGAATGGTTTACAAAAAAAAAAAAAACAACAAGACCATATCACTCGCATGTTGTGAGACGACATGTCGAGAAACTGTAATTTCTGAAACTAGAATTCCTGGCGCTATATAATATGTTTTCTTATAGTGACATTAACGATCACGTTTCTACACAACTCTATGTCCCTAATGATATATTCAAGGCCTCCCTTGATTTAAAAAAAAAGAGAAATGGTAAAATTTAAACAAACGGAACAAATTTATGTCTGACGTATGTTCACTGAAACATTATTACGAATTTTTCCAAATCTCTATTTCTAAAAATTGTTTTCACATCATAAAACATTAACTATACAATTTCTGAGTAATAAACCAAATGTTGTTTCTCGTTGTCGTCTTTCAAAGAATAAAACAAAAATATTAATATTCAAAGAGCATTCCAAGGACTTCAGATTATTGTTAGGAATTCTATTTTTCAACAAAAGTACAGTATTGTGTGCCAGTAACCATCATTGTTTCTGAACTAACAGAAAACCTATGTAAATACAGAAGCCAAACAGATGATGACAAGAGCTATACTACATTAATTTTATTGAAGGAAACAGATGTGACAGGATACTCTATGCAATATTAAGATATATATAAGACACAAGTCGCTGATTAAAGTTGAACTCCACGCGTGTGATTACAATTTAACACAACTTGTGTGGTCAGAGTTTAACCCACCGTGTGTTATCAGAGTGTAACACAACCCGCGTGATCAGGGTTTAATAAATGGGAGACATCAGTAAAACCGTGTACCGTATAGGTAGATAATTTTAAGGAAATATAAAATAGAATAAATCTGTTTATAAAGATATTTTTATAGAAACTTCCATTTATTCTGTTGTAGTCTCTCCCCCAAATCAACAGGTGAACTGTACTAAATGTGCCATGGGAGTTCCCACATTCTGTTGTAGGCTCTTCCCCTAATCAACAGGTGAACTGTACTGAATGTGCCATGGGAGTTCCCACATTCTGTTGTAGGCTCTTCCCCTAATCAACAGGTGAACTGTACTGAATGTGCCATGGGAGTTCCCACATTCTGTTGTAGGCTCTTCCCCTAATCAACAGGTGAACTGTACTAAATGTGCCATGGGAGTTCCCACATTCTGTTGTAGGCTCTTCCCCTAATCAACAGGTGAACTGTACTGAATGTGCCATGGGAGTTCCCACATTCTGTTGTAGGCTCTTCCCCTAATCAACAGGTGAACTGTACTAAATGTGCCATGGGAGTTCCCACATTCTGTTGTAGGCTCTTCCCCTAATCAACAGGTGAACTGTACTGAATGTGCCATGGGAGTTCCCACATTCTGTTGTAGGCTCTTCCCCTAATCAACAGGTGAACTGTACTAAATGTGCCATGGGAGTTCCCACATTCTGTTGTAGGCTCTTCCCCTAATCAACAGGTGAACTGTACTGAATGTGCCATGGGAGTTCCCACATTCTGTTGTAGGCTCTTCCCCTAATCAACAGGTGAACTGTACTGAATGTGCCATTGGAGTTCCCACATTCTGTTGAACAATATTTTACTGGATCTCTTTTATGTATGGTCTTGAAATTTGATTATTCAATTGCTAACAATGATTGTTTTTTTTTTTACAGAAACGTCTGATGGCATGATTGATTATATACAGATATATCGGTGGTAAATACACTGTAAATACGAAAAATTGAAATGTTTGCGGTAATAATGGCGAAAAAAATATATACACATATATATTATATTATTACCAAGTGAGATACTACATTATTATAACTATTTTATGTTTCTTTGCAATATTTTTTTACTGACATGTTTACTTGGAGAGGTACAATTTTGAAAGTGACGCCAAACGGTCAGATCCGAGTATATAGCAGACATGATTTTCCTCCCCTTTTAACTCTAAGGTGTAAGTAATATCGGTGCAAGCAAATCTAATTTGAAGTATTGGATGAAAATTTTCGTTGATCCCTGAGTTCGAATGTCAGGAATGTTATTGGCTAGCACCTGATATTGCATAGTAATTAATAAATACAAAAATGTCAGGCATATGCATATACAGTCTACCAGAAGAGAGAAACAAAATCATACAGTAAACGGGGTTTGAACCATGTCCGCTTAAATAGCACAACTCGCCTCCAACTTCAGTGAATACATTTTCCTCCATTGATCACATGAAGGGCTTATAAAGAAGATCTTATACATGTTTTCATCTTAGATATATATTAGGGGTTACCCATAAAATATGTCAACATATTTATTGTGTAAATTTGTTATCATCTTCCCATCCCTTGTCTGCAGACTTTCAAGGATTAGCAGATTATATCATTATTCATTTGCTAAAATAATGTCCAACAATTTTAAATCCCCCCTCCCTTGAAACAGTTTTGTTGGCAAAAAAAAATTACTAAAATACGACATATTTTTTTCTCAAAAATATGTACTCACTGGGAGTATATATCCTCATATTTTCTTTTAGACTCCACCGGAATATATATATATATATATATATTTTGTCAAATTCGAATAATTAAATTGGTTTATAACGTTTTTGTGGTTGAACGGGGTTTGTCACATCCACCACATTTCTCTACAACAAACTTATACACCCCCCCCCCCCAAACCAATTGTCCACATAATTTATAGGCCTCCACATATACTATTCTTTCATCGGCCTCAAATAATATTATGTATTTTCCTGGAGATTGCAATAGCAACATTGATATTTGTTTTTGAGCCAATCCTGCAAATGTTTCTCCCATATTTTATAAAACAGTGTGTACATTATCTCCGTTGAAATATAGTGTCTGTATTTACTTTTATAGCTTCTACCGGAATGTTATCTGGGCCTCCTGATTTTCTTTCGTTTTAGGAGATTTAATGAATTTTATCTCTTCGTTAGGGAGTCTTTCACAATTCACCTGTAAATTCCTTATCTGTGAACTTTATTTATGATATGGTTTTGAAATATTAAAAGTTATTCGTAATTATCTTTCATCTATTTTTATCTACTGTACTTTGGTGTTGTTAATTACAGTTCCTTCGATGCCTTTCATAAATCAATTTTTTTGCTTATATTCTTCTGTGGAATTACTTATTATAAGTAAGTTCATCATATTTCCAGTGCCTGTAGATTATTTCTTTTTTTTCACGTTATCAATATATTTCGTCTTATTTGTCTGATGTTCAGTTAAGAAAATGCTAAATTTATTGCTTCTTTTTTCTTTATGATCGTGTGCAAGAGATGCACAAGGACATACCTACGCGTTGACATGTCCTTAAATCTATTTGGCTTCATGTCTGTAAGTTATCTCGCCTTGATACCTTTAATAATACTCAGGGTACTTCGCCCTCCTCTGAGTTAAACTTGTCCTTACTTTTCATCCCCATAACTCTACTATCCGTCGAAACTTGCTCAAGCATTATTTCCTTCTCCAGCCCGGTCCACAAATTCATGCCGTTTTCCAGAACTTGCCTCTGCCTATATGTTATGTTATGTTCCTCCAGGGCCATAGGCGGCGCATAGGGCAGAAACCATAGCCTTCCATTTCTGTCTTTGTGTTGCCAGGTCTTTCAATTGTTGCGTGTTGTTTAGGTTCATTGACATGCCTTCTCTATTAATGGTTCTTCGTAGAGTTTATCTAGGTCTCCCTCTTCTTCTTACTCCAGGTGGCACCCAATATAGTGATTGCTGGGGAATTCTTAGGCTGTTCATTCTGAGAACATGGCCGATGTAAGTCCAACGCCTTTGTCTAATGAAGGAAGATATATAGGTTTGTTTGCTTTCCTCTCTTATAGTAGTGTTAGATTTAAAGTCACTCCACTTAACGTTCAGAATGGTACGTAGGCATTTGTTTTCAAAGGAGTCGAGTCTTTTATCTGTGGCTTTTGTGGCTTTCCAACTTTCGCACCCATATGATAGAATAGGGATGATGTTGGAGTTAAACAACTTGAGTTTTGTGGTGTTTCTTAGTGTGTTTGACGTCCAGATGTTGCGTAGTTTATTGAAAGCACCCGCTGCAAGGGCAATACGGTGTAAAATTTCTTTTGATGCTTATAGGCGTGACAAAATTCTTAATGACAACTTTGATCCACAATCACTTTAGGTCTTATGTTTCTGACCACTTTAGCACGGTTAGTTGCAAACGCCGTCGTTGCTACACAAATCTCTATGTAGTTCAGATCCGCTGTTTTATTTTCTAAGTCCACTTTCACTATCGATGATGTCTTTACATGTAAATCCCGTAATGTCATTTACGTTGCCATTTGTAAAATCTGCGACAAGAAGTATTTCGGTGAAACGGGCTTAATATTGAGTTACCGCTTCTGCAGGCATCTTCATGTCATTAAACACAGAGAACCTACTCCTGTCATCATACATTTCAATGGTAATGGTCATCGTTGTACCTTGACATCCAGATCACTTCCCTTAGATCCTGGACCAGTGATGCTAGATGAAGTCTTGAATATCTGTTGTTGTTTTTTTTTTAGTTTGTCAAGTGTGGTCAAAAGACATTTTGATTTAATTCCGATCATTCATTTGGAATTCATTTCATTCCTGTCAAGATATATACAAAGAAGAATTAGACGACAAGCAAAACTACATAAACAAAATATGCCTGGAAATAGAAGGGCAGAAAAGCCAAGGTAACAGTAAAACGATGTTCGAAAATGTACGACACCTAAGAGACAGCAAACCTCAACCATCATTAAAAGTGCTGAAAGATAAATAAGGAAACATACTAACAGAAGGGAAGCATATCTTACATAGATGGAAGGAATACTGCAGTGAGATGTATAATGACACAAGAAAAACCAAAAACAGAACAATAAACGAATATGAAAGGAGTCAGAACCCACAAAGGAAGAAGTAAGATACGCAATAGAAAGTTTTAAGAAAGGTAAAGCCCCAGGCAATGATGGCTTAACAAGAGAAATGATACACGCAGGCGGCGAGGCCGGAATCAAGATTTACCACAAACTCTGCTGCAAAATATGGGAAAGCGTTGCATGGCCGGATGAATGGAAAAAATTATTATATATATACCCCTCCCAAAAAAAGGCGACCTTCAGATTTGCTCTAACTACCGAACTATAGCCCTTATAAGTCAAGAAAGTAAAATAATGTTAAACATCATAATGCAAAGAATCAAACAGAAATTAGAGATGTAGATAAACATAACACAGACTGGTTTCAGATTGGGCAGAGAAACAAGAGATCACATTCTTAACATGAGATTTATCATAGAAAAGTGTAGGGAATTTTCAACTGACCTTCTCATGTGTTTCATAGATTACTCAAAAGCGTTCGACTGCGTCCAACACCAGCAACTGTGGGAGATAATGAACAGCATGGGTTTCCCAAGACATCTGATTAATCTAATAGAGGAACTTTACCAAGATCAAAAGGCTGCAGTGAAGTTAGAGGACGATCTCTCAGAGTGGTTTGAGGTACAGAGTGGAGTACGGCAAGGGTGCACACTCTCCCCATACCTGTTCAACATCTACGCTGAAAGTATAATGAGGAACGTGAGAGAAGACATACACAACACTGACTACCACGCTTTAAACATAGGTGGATTCCTAATCCCGGAACTACGCTACGCAGACGACACAGTACTTCTTTCAAACGATATAAAGGGATTGGAACAACTAATCAAGAACACAAAGAAATATAGCGAAGCACAAAATTTGTATTTAAACACGCAGAAAACAAAAATCATGTCACCAGATTTAACAACACAACAATCAAAAATCAGAATAGACAATACCGAGATAGAATGTGTGGATAAAATTGAATACTTAGGAGAAAACATCAACGGTGCAGGAGACTACATAGCACAAATAAGGAAGAGATTGGCAATGGCATATTGCAAAATAACATGGCTGAAAAACATATGGAAAAACAACAAAATAGAAACGAAAGTGCTAATGTTACGAACTTTTATTTTTCCGGTTGCAACATACGGCTGTGAAACATGGACTCTAAGTAAAACCGCGGCAAAGAGGATCAACGCCTTCGAGCTGAAATGCTACAGGAAGATACTTAGAATATCATGGAAGGATAAAATCAGAAACTCAGATATTATAAACACACTGAATATTCCAGAGTGTTGGTTACTAAACACAATAACAAAAAGAAAACTACGCCTGTTTGGTCATATAAAGAGACATAACTGTTTAGAAAGACAAATAATGGAGGGAAGAGTACCTGGGAAGAGGAGAAGGGGCAGACCAAGAAGACAATGGACTGACGACATTAAAGATAATATGAATACATCGCTAGAAAATGCAAGCCACATCGCCCAAGACAGAGAGAGGTTCAGGGAGTTCATTGGGAAGACAACGTTCTGGAAGGAATACGTCACATGACTCATTAATTTGTGGAAATAAAGTGGCCTTTATCTCCACAGCTCATAGAAAGCCTACCTACACTCATTCAAAGGAAAACATGCAGTAACGAAAGTTTTTATTCATGTGTTTATATTTTAGCTGGTGTGGTCCTTGTTTCATTGCTGTCCATGTTATTTGAGTTTTTTTTCATTCCGTTCTCATTCCCTGTCCCTTTTTCAACAACACTCACGACCATGATTGGATGTATACACGTGTCATTATCACATTGAAAGTCTACTTTTTAAATGTCTGTATTTTGTGTCTCTGTAAAAGTGACATTGTTTTTACTATTTTTATTGTTTGTTTACTGTTGCGTATGTTCTTGACAAAGATCTAATGGTTGAAACATTGAAAATGTCATGTGTTCTGTTGTTTACTGTGTTGGTATTTCTTCGTGTTTACACCTCATAGATGTATATATATATATATATATATATATATATATATATATATATATATATATATATATATATATATATATATATATATATATATATATATATATATATATATATATATATATATATATATACATATATATATATATAGTTATGGTTCGCAACATTCCTTTTATAGAATTCCTTGTAAATATATCATGAATACACCCACCTTAAAGTTACACGTATGAATCAGCGTACGAGCAGCCATTTCTAGTTATAAATGATCTTGTGTCAAGCAACAGTTATTGACCAGATATCACAATACTGGTGTAGCAAATTAATTCTTAGTTGACGGTAATTATTTTAATAAAGTAAGCAATCAACTATTTTTTAAACTGCAAAATATAAAAGCCTACAAAATTATGGCATGCTACAACACGGAACTGGAGACTCTGCCATTGTGTTGTTTACGCCAATAAGGGAGGAAACATAGCAACACTGTGACATGCCATTTTGATCATAATAGAAGATTTGTAGGCTTGAGACTGAGTTAGTTGATTAACACTAGATTGTAGGCTTGAGACGGAGTCAGTTGATTAACACTAGATTGTAGGCTTGGGACGGAGTCAGTTGATTAACACTAGATTGTAGTCTTGAAACGGAGTCAGTTTATTAACACTACATTGTAGGCTTGAGACGGAGTCAGTTGATTAACACTAGAATTAATATTAATATTGTACAAGAAGCAGTCTATTTTATAAAGAAATTGGACTCATGTATTCGTTACTAAGATTACGATAGCAAAGAGAAATGAAACAGCGTTAAACATCTATTTATAGTTCAGCAAATGACATTCGACAGAGAGAATCAATATGAATATCGGTTAATGTTTGAAAATTACAGAACTGATGTCAAATTATAAATAGTGAGAGCCACTTCTGAAACACAATACTTTGTAGTAGGAACGATATACGGTTCATGTCATTGTGATAAAATCAGCTATAGGACAATAATGACGGCTATTATCGAGTCTTCTATTTTATATATTAAAGGATAAAACATAAAAACATACCTTTCCATTTTTTCAGACGCATTTGTTATGTAAGGAATATAACAACACAATACTGATACTCATCAGAGAACGTCTATTCGCCGATGATGTTGTACTAGTGGCACACAGTGAGTTCACCTTGCAATCCCAAATTGACAACATAGTAAAGGCCTGCGAGCTGTTGTCTATGACAATAAGCATTACTAAAACTGTTGCAATGTGTCAGGAATATACAGTACCAATAAACATCACCTCAAACAGCAAACATATAAAACAAATTGACAAGTTTTGCTACCTAGTTTCCACAATACATCCACCCTTTCCCTGTAAAATTAAATAAATGCACATAGAGGTTTTCCTACCATTTTTGGCAGACTATCATAGCGAGCTTTTGTTAAAATTGAAAACAAAGATACAGATCTATCAAACATGCGTGCTGAGTACACTATACTACGGATCTGAAACATGGACTACATACAGACAACCATTAGAGGAGACTTAACAAATTTCATCTAAGATGTCTCCGCAATATTGTAAACATCAAATAACACGACCAAATTACCAAGATGGTAGTGTTCCGCCGCACTCGGCAACAATCGGCCATGGAAACACTCAATATAAATATATTTCTTTGGCTGGGTCACGTACTCAGAATGCCAAACTGCCACATCCTCAAACAAGTACTATTGGGGGAACTGGCTGAATGCCATCGAGCCCACGGTAGGCCAATGTTGAGGTATAAAGACATCTGCAAATCCTCAATGAAAGGCTTGCACATAGAATAAAAAAACTGGGAAAATACGGCCGAAACTCGGGATGTCTGGGCGCAGAACCAGCGTGCTCGAACAGCATTATTCAGAAATAATATGTTTAAAGATATGGAAGAATAAGAAGAGACGCAAACAAAAATATTCCGATGCTGAGATATGATCGCTTGAATAGTCACATTCCTGAGAAAATATTCCGATGCTGTGATATGATCGCTTGAATAGTCACATTCCTGAGAAAATATTCAACGCATATCTTCTTCTTATTGCTAAATGACCGTCTGCAAGACGCAAAAAGACCATACATAACAACATACGAAACATGGCAATAGAAACCATGAAGTAAATATACACAATTACTTCAACTGGTCAAGTTCAATGTAATTGACCGTATTCGTCTTGACAGACAATTTGAATCAAACCTGTGCTAGATGGTGTCAATGGAACATGAGCCGGAGATGTATGTCCATGGCAAAATCTGCAGATCCATGAATGATTAATTTTGTTGCAGAAAGGACATATATTGCAAAGGGAATATTCCATCGCTGGACTGTTGCAGCTTACGTGTGAATATTCATTCTTCCGCTGTGTTCATTATTTAATTAGTAAAAGTTCTAGCAGCACTACACATGTTTGTTGTCCATGTGTCTACTGCTAGTTCTACTGAGCTGTCAGAAGCGATGATAAAAGTAGTCATTTATATATGTACATATCTACTTGAATCGCTACTTTAGTCTGCCTCTTCTTCTAGCATCATGCGATGTGAGTGTTCCTCGTGTGGAATTTGTCCTTGGATACAGCTGCTGTTCATTCTTTGGATGATACATGAATCTTCTGTGAATTGAGTGTGTAAAAAGTTTATGGAACTCTAAATCTATGCAGGACCTCATTGTTGGTAAATGTATAATGCCATTTGATATTCAAGATGTTCAATGACTTTTCTTGTTGTCAGTAAAGTGATCATGGTTTCTCCCTTGTCTGCTAAGTACCATGGTAAAGCCAGGTAAAGTATCTTTTTTTTTTAATTGCAGAGTAGAGCAGAATGCAACTTTTTTTTATTGCAGAGTAGAGCAGAATGCAACTTTTTTTATTGCAGAGTAGAGCAGAATGCAACTTTTTAAAATTGCAGAGTAGAGCAGAATGCAACTTTTTTCGTGCACTATCTTCGCGCTTATCATGGTATATATCAAAGGCTTTCAGTGAGATCTTTCACGAGTCCTTGTAAATTTTATTTTGTCCACGCGATTGAATTTCTTCATTTCATCATAGGAGAGTATTTTTGGTTGACGATGATCTGGAACACGAAATGCGCAGCATGCCCAAATAATGCGTCTGTAATAGAATCGTATCAATGAAGATATATAGAGATGTATAACCAAAAAAAACCAAAGAGCAATGAAGGTAATAGAAACATTGTATGATATCTCTATATAGTGGCAAAAATATTTTGAACAAGTGTCTGAGCCATTTTTTACACGAACATTCGAAGATGGTAAATGCATTGGCAGGAGAAACATTCTGGAGAACAATAATATGATATTTAGAGAAGAATTGATAAAGTAAATTAGTTCTTGGTTATTTTTTTAATAAGCAGTTCTTGATTTCTTTGCTTCTATGTAACGACAATAGCAAACAGAATAATGGGGTACTTGAATGTAAAAATCCATCGGTAACAGGTAGAACTTGCTTAGTGATTGGAAAATTTACTGTTCTGGAAATATAACACAAACAATTTTTGAGTCGTTTTTCGCTATAACAATGCGAAATTGCAACCATCTACAATATACGATCTATGTGCTAATTTTGGAAGCACCCTTCTAGCGTGAGCCGCTGAATTTTTTTCATTGATTTTCATTAGCTGTTGGCATACATGCATACGTAAAGTTCCCGATGGAAATCACTGGAAAAGTAGGTAAATTTGTCTCTTTAGAAGTATAATTCTCGATAAGCCAATAGGATTGTATAATTGAAATCTTCTCCCGTAAGGAAAACGATAGTCCTACCTTTGAGAATGTTTACATTTTGATTATACACATTTGTTAACGTCCAAATAAATGAGAATGTGATCCCTGCCAACATCGTATGACTTAAAAGTCTGGTATGCTTCAGACATTTAATTAATGGTTGCACATGCCGCTATCAATTTTATTTGTGAATGGCGTGCAGCTGCTGACTGCTTTTATGTTGACATCGTGGGTGGTTTATGATGTTTGTTATTCATGTGGATATAAGGAAGATATAGAAAGTTAGTGATTAAGGTTGTGTAAATTAAACATATTCTACAGTAAAATACTATAGAATGAGAAGGTATTACTATACTGTTATATATGAATGTACATAGCTTGTGTCAACAATTAGGGAGATGGTGGGGTCTGAAAAAAGTTTGACAGTTGTTGGTAAGACGTGGGGTTTGACATAAGTTGATGTCAACAAAATTGTTGTTATACGCCAATTAAATTGTGTGAATTTCAAAAAAAGGCCGAAACAATGGAAATCGCTTTTCCCTTTTTTCTACAAAAATTTTAGAGAGTAAGTTGTTGTTGTTGGTTTTTTTTTTTGGGTGGGGGGATTTCTTATCCGCCTTGTGGTCGAGTTTCTAAGATTAAATTACGTGTTCTGATTTGCTAAGTGAGGGAAGTTTAATACCCCCAACCTCCCGCTTCTTATCTACGGGCCTGAATTGATTGCTCAGTTATATTTGTTAAAATGTAAAAAAAGACGAAAAACAATGTTCAAATTAAGTTTAACAAATAAGACACTTACACAAATTAATCGTTTCGACCGCACGGTCTTTGTCAAGATTAAAACAAATGAGAACACTTGATTTCGAATAGATAAAAACTACATTAGGGTAAAGTATGTACCAAGGGCGAGAAAGATGGAAGCATATTAGAACACTCCTTAAATATTATAAAATAGTTCCGTGATGAAATATTGTCTTTTGTCTATCCCCAGGTGTATGATAGTTGGTCGTATCCACTCTTGCCGCTAAGCGTACTGGTTGGGGCTTACGTTGCTGTTCTGACATTATTCTGGTACTTTTTTGTGTCCAGGACATATGTGGATAATCTGGCTAGCCACTGGACCCTGTATTTCTATACACTTTTATAGCTTCGCTTGGTATACCTTCCTCTCCTGGTGATTTATTACTTGGGTTATGTTTTTAACTATATCTGATTTAGTTGATTTAGTATATATGGTTCTGTGGTTTCTATATCTTTGTGATAGTTGGTGGGTCTATATTCTGTTGTGATGATTGGGTTGTATACATCCTGAAGTATTCTTTCCATCTTGCTTTCATGTTTATGCTGTTCACTAAGAGTTTCCCATTTTTGTCATTGATGATTGTGTAGGGATTATAATAGCTCTCTCCTCTCACTTTTATTGATGTAATGCATTTGAAAAATTATCTTGGGTTTGTTTTAAATATCAGTTAAATGTTCTCTATACTTTTTCCATGAATTAATTTTTACTTCTTTGATTACATGCTTGACATTTTTTTCTAGTTAGTTGATATTGCAGGTAGTCGTCACGATGTTTGGATTTCAACCATTTCTGGAAACATATTTTTTCTGTTGTACAACATTTTGTATCTCCACAGTCCATCATGATGTTTTCTGGTCTTTCTTGTTATGTCTTGTGCCGCATATATTTGTTTAGTTGTTTAATCATTCCATATTTGAAAATATCCAATTTTTTAATGGTATCAATTTCTTTTGGTAGGCTTTGAAAAAGTTAATCATTTTCTTACTTTTCTTAAGTTTTTTTCTAGTAAATTTCAAGTTTTGAACTTTCTCTTGCAGTTGTCTTGTTTCTTTACTTTATGTTGCTTTTATTTGTTCTGTTTTCTCAGTATAACAGGTCAGATGTGGAAATAAGAATGGGAAATAAAATTCAGACACCAAAGTATAATATTGAAATTTCTGTCCAAGTTTCCACTCACTATTTAATTAAGGCTTATCTCCCAATAACTCCAACACAGTTGTACTTGAAACACTACACAATGAAACACCAAAAGTGATATTTATTGGATGTAGTCACGGTCCGTGGTCATGTATGTATGCTGACATTGATTTTTCTGCGGTACACAGCGTTGAGTAGATAAATAGGAAACCCACAGATGCCAAACTGATATGTAATGATTAGCACACACACTTACACACACTTTAATTACTGCATGTGTTCCTGTTAAGGAGTTCAGGGAAACATTTCGGCTGTGGAAATAGAAGCCGCTTTGCCATAGCAATTGCCACGACGTGTATATGGATAATTTATTTATTACACCTCCAAAAGCCTAAAATCATTGTTCCAACAGTGGATTGAACCCGGGACCTCAGTAATTAGCAAACCTTCGATACCAAGAACTGCAACATGTTTAATGAAATGCATTTTGTCTGTTTTGTTGTTGTTTAGCTGTGTTGTAATAGCAGCTGAATAAATGTTTGACTAACAAAAACATTTGTTTTGGAAAATAATGTCTAGCTTATTCTAGTTTACACTAGCTTATACTAGCGTACACTTGCTTATACTAGCTTATAAGCTAGTACTACAAGTCTTACAACAAGAATACTTTGAGGAAGATTTCTTGAAATGAACATGCTATCGCTAGCACAGCTCAACACTTGCTGCAGACATGCCTACCGTATGTTGAAGATAGGATAATCCCTTGGTAATGTCCTATATCTTTTCATTAAAAAAATGTAACGCATTGTTCGGAGCCTGGAGCTGACTGTTACCAGATATTGGAGTTGTCAGCGATAACAATGTGGAAGTCTGAACCCGAGCAACAAAGAAAAAGAAATAAAAGAAGGAATGTTCATAAGGAAGAGTTGTTTTGATAATGACAACGTGCTGTGATATCCTGTAGTGTCTGAGTATCTGCCAGTGATCTTTACTTCTAGGTTTACTATGAAAAAGGGAGTTAATAGCTAGAATAATGTTTGACCTGTTTTGTGGTTTTAACTTTGACGCGATGTTTTATGAGGCTTGGTTGAATATTATGACGGTTTTTTAGAGTCGCTTTTATCTAGAGAATAGGTTCTCAAAGTAGGCGTTACCGCACCACCCTTAGTTGGCGCTGAAGACTGGGGGGGGGGAGATGATTTGCAATTGCGGTGTTTCACAAGCAATTGTGGGAGGTGTCCTTCAGAAGGTTACTGGTCGGTGGCGCCTCATAGAAAATAATTAATCACATATATTATAAAATTAATTATTTTCTTGTGATTTTGTGATATACTTTGTAATATATTTGATAGTTTTCTAATTATTACAATAAGATTATAACTACTGTAATCATCATCATCATCAAGTGTCGTGCCGAATGGCGCTGGCGATCATATGTCTCCATGTACATCGATCTCACATATATGTTATCATCTCTGTTGGTGTTGTCAATCGAAGCCATTTAGTCAAACTGTTGAATATACTTTCTCTGGATCATCCCCTTGATCTTTTCCCTTCTATCTTTCCTGTTTTCACTATATTCTCAATGCCTCCTCTTCTCATTATGTGCCCAATAAATGTTAACTTTCTTTTTGTTATATTATCAATAAACCATCTTTTCACATCCATCCTTCTAAGACATTCTTCATTAGTAATCTTTGCTCTGCAAGGAATGTAAACTATTGTAATGCAATCATTTAATAAGTATTCCAATTTTTTATATTTAAACCATCGTAGAAAACTGCATAGTGTTATTCGAGCATTCACTTTACAATATTTACAAATGGGCTATGTTTCAGGAAAATCAGTATAGCAATAACTGTGTTCAAGATGAAACACATATTGGTCACAACGTTTTCAATAGTGATGTAACTAGAGAATCTGTAATGTATCTTTAGTTGACAATTATGTCGACAATATCAAACAGCTTGAACACAGAAAACTGAAACAATTTCTTGGGGGGGGGGGAGGGGGGTATTGCAACATTCATGTTCTGCAAAGTGAGCGATTGCTTGAAAAAGTTTGAAAATTTATGATCCACATCTAGAGTATGATAAAAGTTACGTTTATTTATATTTTGGAAATTAGTTAAACATTTGATAAATGTTTTTAAATCCTTCATCAACATTACATGTAAATGTCACGTTTATTTATATATTGAAAATAAATTAGTTGAACATGTGGGAAATGTTTTTAATTTCTTCATCAACATTACATGTACTTAATATGCTTGTTTTGGCAACGACCTATTTCTTACATCAAACGGTATTTTAGACGGGTTTTTTTCGACCAGCTCCTCACCTACCGCGCTTATGTATCGGAAAATATCACATGTCAAATGTCACGTTTATTTATATTTTGAAAAGAAGTTGGAACATGCGGGAAATGTTTTTAAATTTTTCAGCAACATTACTTGTAAATGTTGCATCATGAGCACAGGTACCTTCTCTGGGCGATGGTTGCTCTTTATATCACAAATCAGTGGTTATCAATGTAGGTGACACGGTCTCTATGAGCAACAGAGAATTGCAATGGAGTCACGGAAAACTATTTTACAAATAGTTGTCACTGACTCCTCGAGGGGGAAAGACGCACGGGAAAATTTCAGTGTGTACCTTAAATAGCAGAATTTATATGGATTTTAAAAGCCCTAGGAAATTTTCAATTAAAGTCAATAATATTTTTTAATTGCTCTGTACACCACGTGCGGCCACTCACGGAAGAACATTTATATGAATTTTAAGCACCCTCGGTAACTTTCAAGGACAACCACTTACATTTTTAAATTGCTTTGTAGACCCATTGCGGCCAACAACGAAATAATATTTATCCCAAATGGGTTCAACAGACCACGACATGTTGAGAACCATTGTCATAAAGTAGTGTATTGTCTCTACATATACTTTTCGTATGGATACACTCTTGATGGGTATTTAAAAAAAACGTATAGATAAAATACCCATCAAGAGTGTATCCATACGAAAAGTATATGTAGAGACAATACACTACTTTATGACAATGGATTCTAAAAATACTTTTAAAAAACGTATAGATAAAAGTAATGCAGCGGTAAGTATTCCATGAGTATTTTATCTATACTTTATCTTAAAGCAATGCAGCGGTAAGTACCTACCTACTAATCCATGATATAAACTTGGTTTATTAAAGACTATCAATCAGCTACATAGCCAATCATCAGCACGCAAGCATTATTGATGTATATTTGTGTTGAGAGCTGCTACGATAGTATTAATGCTGACTCATCAAATTGATGATTATGTTAAAATTGGCACTATCAGATTCCGCTACAGCGCTTCTGATAACCTTTAGAGTATGGACTACATCATTCATAATGTCTAAATGATAATCACTTCTACAATTTTACCGCTATCAGCCTCACAAATTTAGTCCCTCGGATATATACATCTATAACTCGGGTACTTTGTCTGTTTTGGTTTTTGAGAAAACAACTAAAATATCTAAAATGTTTATAAAGTTTTGGTGTGTATTTCTGCCGTTCATTCTCTAAAACAACTGTTATAATTTTTATAATGGCCGATTATTACTTTCTTCCATGTACTGCTCACCGAAAAGTGAGCAAAGAATTGCGATACCATTACCTACAATGAATGTCGTGTGGGATGATTAAAGAGGTGTGGGGGTTGTAGTCATTCATAACGATTCATAAAGTGACACAGAAGCCATGTCGTAGTCGGATGTGTTGGGCCAAACAACGCAGATATCCTAGCCAAACTGTAAAGTATAACACAACACATTCCTATCTCCGAACTCAATCCTGATAATCTGCATGAGTTTGATTACGACCACAGACCAACTTGTAACGCTATTCCATATCATGGCCTTCGACTCATAGATCATACGTCTTGCACTTATTATTGACTATATGTCTGACAGCAGCACACGTTTACCTCAGCCACAATTTTTATTCCGACAATAAATCATTAGTCGCCAGTGTGCAAAAATATTATTTGTATATTTCCATCCCATTTTTTTTAATGATTTAAACCTGTGTTAATGAATCGAGAGTGGTCGAAACTGAAGTGTGTATTGCTTTCACCATTTGCGTATGATATATTAGCATCGTCAGATTTATCTGAACCTGTTGCTGTGATATTTTCCGATACATAAGCGTAGTAGGTGAGGAGCTGGTCGAAAAAAACCAACTAAAATACCATTTTCTGTAAGGAAAAGGTCGTTGCCAAACAAGCATATTAAGTATATGTCTCCACAAGTAATATTTTTAGTGCACTATTTAGTGAAATGTTCTAGAGAAATGGTTTATATATATATATATATATATATATATATATATATATATATATATATATATATATATATATATATATATATATATATATATATATATATATATATATATATATATATAAATAATACGTTTCTGGAGTTACACCGGTAAATCATTTCTGAGGGCACGCGACTTAAGTCAAAACAACTTCTTCATCATTTTTGTATGTACACTAGTACATGCCGATATCACTTCTTTATCCCAAAACTTGATGTTGTTACTTTCATTCAGCACCACGTATGCGGTTGCGTCTGTGTGTTGCACTAATGGTCCACTAGCCAAACCATCGATGCAATAAAAGCCTTAGTAGATGCTATGCCGTTATATTGAGGTTCTCTTATGAAAGCTGTGTAGCATGTCATCTATACAATTATAGATCCCCTCTGAGTAGAATTCTCCTTCAATAAGCATTGCACTAAGCCGAAAGCTGAAGTCTCTTGTGTATGAAAGAAAGCTAATTAAAAAAAAACCACCCCACTGCACATAGGAAGTAAGAGCTAATCGCTCGCAATTCTTGTGGTTGTTAAACAAACAACAAACAACATTCAGCGCCAGACTAAAGAAACTTCATATCTATAGAAAATAGAATTATAGTACGAACTAAGTTATTGTTGTTAATGTTGAAAATATTAAATGCTTAGATATCAAAGTCACATAATTAACACAACATGGAGTCCAAGGCGTTAAAAAAATACCAACATCCCCCTCCCCCCTATTTAGTACAGGAAAAAGTATTTTTAATGAAATAGCATATTAGCAAAATAACAAAAATGGGAGAAGCGGAAAGGGGTAGTCGCACCAAAATACAGTACTATCCACTTGCATATATACCGTACACGTCACCTCTCTACATAAATGCACTGCATATATGGCGTATACATGCACACACATATATATGTCCATATTTCAAGCTAAAATCGTATGTAAATGAAAACGAAAAAAGAAAAAAAAGGAAAACAAGAAAGCATTGACGGTTATAAAAAAAATTCCGAAGGCAGTAGACGGGTTTAACTAGGTTCGTTTAACAGGCATGTATCTGCTTCTCAACGTGAGATAGGAAGTATTCCAAATTGGATACATATGAACTCTGATAATAGTAAATGTGGTGTGATTGATGCGGGTGAAGTCTCTTCGTACATACACAGAGAGATGATGTACATAGTGAATTTATGTTGTGCGTTTTTCCTGCATAAAATTATCTTGTGTTGTTTCATGCATGAAATTATGTTATGTTGTTTCCTGCATGAAATTATTTTGTGTTGTTTCCTGCATGAAATTATTTTGTGTTGTTTCCTGCATGAAATTCTGTTGTGTTGTTTCCTGTATGAAATTAAGTGGTGTTGTTTTTACATAAAATTATGTTGTATTGTGTCGTGCATGAAATTATGTTGTGTTGTTTGCTGCATGAAATTATCTTGTATTATTACCTGCATACAATTATCTTTTGTTGTTTTGTGCATGAAATTATATTGTGTTGTTTCTTACATGAAATTATCTCGTTTTCTGCATGAAATTATGTTGTGTTGTTGCCTGTATGAAATTATGTTGTGTTGTTTCGTGCATGAAATTATGTTGTGTTGTTGCCTGTATGAAATTATGTTGTGTTGTTTTTACATGAAATTATGTTGTATTGTTGCCTGCATGAAATTATGATGTTTTGTGTCCTGTATGAAGTTGCCTAGTAATTTTATTTGAGATGTTCTATTGTACCGTGCATGAGGGCTCCCTATTTAGGGCAATGTTTTACAATTAGTGTCATATCTGTCAACCTGTTGAGACCGAAAACCATAAAAAAAGTTATGAAAAACCGTAATTGAGCAAGAAAAACCGTAAAATCATACACAATGGTGAGGGGGGGGGGGCTCCATCTGCGCAAAAAAGAATTAAAAAAAAGGTCATCTGGGTTTTTTTAACGAGTAGTTTGCCTTTCTTTAATATAGACAGTCATAGTATAGGTGGGAAAATTATAAAACACAACAACTAGGCCTATGTATCTTTATATAACTTTAATACGAAAAAAAAGAAATATGAAAAAGAAATTAATACAGAGAATGGATGCGTTTGAAACTATAACAACTCGTTGGTGCACTATAAAGCGGCTGACTATAATTTCAACTATCTATGAATAGCGCACATCACACATATATGGCCGGCACAGATCGTGCAACTATGACCGGCATCGATCGTGCATCTATGACCGGCGGAGAATGAGCATCTATGAACGGCGGAGATCATGCATCTATGACCGGCGGAGATTATGCATCTATGACCGGCAGAGATCGTGCAACTATGACCGGCAGAGATTGTGTATCTATGAAGGGCAGAGATCGTGCACTATGACCGGCAGCAATGATGCATCTATGACTGGCGGAGATCGAGCATTTATGACCTGCGAAGAATGTGCACCTATGACCGGCGGAGAACGTGCATCTATGAATAGCGGAGATTGTGCATCGGCTATCGGCGGAGGTCGTACAATCTTGCCCCGTGGAGAATTACTATCAAACCTATCTTCATTGGCTGGTTAATTTTACATTGGTGCTGTTTCTTTCAATCTTGCATTGATGCTGTTTCTTTCAGTCTTACACTAATACCGTTTCTTTCGATATTACAATTCAATAAAGAGGGTACTATTACAATAACTCCGCTATTTTTTTATAGCGTTATAAAAATGCCATCCCCACTAAAATGTCGCGGCTGCAACTATCATGAATATTCTCACTATATGAACGTCGAAGTCCGATGTGTTAGGCCATTTGCGCAAATAAAACGTCACATTGCATTTCCATTCTCCTGATTTCATCCTGCTATAAACAATTAGGACATAAGTTATGTCCTTAAGGACATTCTCCTGTTATAAGAGAATTACTCTGAGAGTTTAGGACATTTATCCTATTATAACAGAATTACTGTGGGATTGTAGGACATTTGTCCTATTATAACAGAATTACTGTGGATTGTAGGACATTTGTCCTATTATAACAGAATTACTGTGGGATTGTAGGACATTTGTCCTATTATAACAGAATACTGTGGGATTGTAGGACATTTGTCTTGCAATGAGAGAATTACTGTAGAGTTGTGATAACGACGACCCCCCAAAAAAACCACAACATGCAAACACTATCTGAATGGTTGCAAAACAATTTAATTTTTGGATGTTTACCGTGTTCGTTTCATTTTCTCTTGCATGCGCAATTTTATATTATGACATTTTCATCAAACACTTGAGAATGTTTTTGGCTTCTGATTACATTTTCATGTCTGTTCTGTGTCCAATTACTCTTCGACATATGTAGACTGATTTATTTTCCAATCATATGTGTCCGTAAGTGCGGGATATGCGATGTGATCGCGGAAATAAGGATGCATTTTAAAAGAAGGAGAATAAATTATCTTTTTAAATGTTTCAATATGCGTTTTCTTGTGCAATAGTAATCTTCTCACGTACCTGTATATGTCTCTGGTTTCTTCTACGAACCTATTTTAAATTATTGCTATTCCGTGCTTTTTAAAATCCGATTTTATATATTTTCTAGTACATTTTTCCTTTTGTAAGATATACATATATCTTTCGGCTTCCATATATAAAGCTAAATATTGCTACATCACTTTTAATTGTCATTTGGATGTTGAAGCTCTCATCGTAGTAACAGGGATAATTAGTTTCCTTTTTTCTTCAGCGTTCTTGCTAAAACTTTCTGAGTAGAAGAATTTAGTCAGGAGATTAGTCAGGAGAACGGAGTTCGTGTTGTCATGATTTCTAGCCTGTCTGGGATCGTTGTCTTATTTTTCTCTCTAATTTCTCCGAATTTAGCATGACTTGTGCTTATTTTCTCTAATTTCTCCAAATTTAGCGTGGCGTGTTCTTATTTTTCTATCTAATTTCTCCAAATTTAGCGTGGATTGTGCTTATTTTTCTATCTAATTTCTCCAAATTTAGCATGGCTTTTGCTTAACTTTTCTAATTTCTCCGAATTTAGCATGGCTTGTGCTTATTTCAACTACTGTGATATTGGACAACCAACCCCAAATTCCGTTCTGGTTTATTTCCTACATCAATCAGCAGCCGTACACAATACTATTACATTAGAGAAATTGTAGTTTATTGTTTATAGTTTGAAAATTATTGAACCGTTATCAACAAATTAGTTAGTTAATTGACTAGATTACTTTTGATAAAGACAGTTAATTTTAAATGTACTCTTATAGATTTCCACCATGGTGAAGTTGGGTGTGTCAAAGCGAAAGGCACAAATATCGTAACAAAGGTGTAAACCATGGAAAAACGCTTTCATATATCCGGACGGAATGAACGTTGCTAATATACAGCAGTTTGAAAGCGAATATAGAAGATTTTCTAATACATTTCGACTTTTTAAAGGCATGCAACCTGTACATATAAATACGTCGTCATTTTCATGAATCACCGCAAGTATGAAACAGTGTTGCCATATTGATAATTTTTGTGTTAAATTTGACACATTATTTATCATTTGTTAACGTCATTGGAGGACATAAAGTTTAAGTTTTGTTTATTTTTGTTCAATTGAGAAATGTATCAGTTTTTACACATATCTTGGTTTTACATGATGCAAATAAGAAACGGATTGTCATACAATCAACTCGAAAATAGCTCCATCTGCAGAAAAATGTTTTATTCAACCATATTTATATTTATTTAGTATAGTGATGTAATCATAATTCACAAAACTTCATTAACCGGTGTTTTAATTTTGACATAAACAAGTAAATAGGTTTCAGTAACTAAAGTGTCATGCCGAGTGGCGTAGACGATTATGTTTCTCTACAACTCTCTGTCTCTTGAATTGTTAATAAGTTCAGTTAGTGACATCCTATCGTGCCACAGTGTCAACCCAAACAATCTCTCTCTTGTCTTCCCGTGTCTCCTCTCCCTGTGGTCGTTCCGGTGATCTATCTCTTGTAAATTTTGCTATAATTTGTCTTTTTACCCCAGCATCTATGAATACCCATATACTAATTTTCTTAGATGTCCAATGAATTTTCATTGTTCTAAAAAACACATCTGATTTGTCTCCAATTGACATTGACTTTGTTCGGTCTACCGTCAATGCTTTACATTCATAAAGAAGAATTGATTCGATATAAGATGATAGAACTCGAATTTGCTCATACATTGTTGGTAGTCCATTGCGTAGAATGTTTATTATTTTTTGAAATGCTGATTTTACTTGTGCTATTCTGATTTTTATTTGGCAGGATAGCTTTTAACTGCTAATGAAAACACAACCAAGTAAGAAAATATACATTTATCTTCAAGATGCATTTATTAGAATTAAAACTTTCGATTGTATCATTGAATATGCAGGTGCCACTATCCCCGCCGCCTTTCAAACGCAGATTGATAAGCTGGAGAAAATACGAAATGAATCAATGTGCATCGTTTTCGGTTGCTGCCACTAAATATTTAGAATTTTATGAAAAACAACTGCAACTATTGGCAACACTTATATACAGCGAAATCACACTATTTAGAGGATATGTCCGTTATGGACCTTGACACTAGAGAAATATAACCATTCAATCGTTCTAGTTAAAAAAAAAGAATAATTAAATACACTTATACAATAGATATGGATAAAATTTGAAGTTTTCTACAAACTCAGAAGACCCAGATCTATCTGAATTAATGAAAAAAGTAGTTTTCGTGGTATCCATTGCATGCATTACAACTGCTTTTTCTATCATTAACTGAAAATATATTGGATTAATGTTTTTTCTTTTGTAAATTTTACTGTCTATTTTAGTTCATTTAGAGGTCTGTATTTTTGTTTACTCCAGTAATTTCTTTATTTCGTAGGATTGTCTCCTTGGTAAATATTTTGGGTAATTTGGAGTTATTTTTCTATAGTTTGTGACGTTCGTCTATAGAACGAGAGCCTGAATTGTGAGTTATTCTATTTTTAAACTTGAAGCGTAGTTCAATTTCAGCTGCAGAGGGTTGATAGCTGTAATGCTAAGAAAACAATAACACACTACATAAATTGTTTAGACAATATCACAGCCAAATGAAATGGTAGAAAATTGGGATATCCTAAATAGATTATGTAGCCACCATTGCACATCATGACGTCCTAAATAGATTACGTAGCCAATTTTACACATCACGACGACCTAAATAAATTATGTAGGCAGTTTTACACATCGCGATGTCCTAAATAGATTACACTGGTCAACATCAAATTTGCTGCCTATGTTTTTTTTACAGATTTATGATAATTTTATTGTGCTGAATCAAAAAATCACATTGGTTTTGGTCAACAGGTCAGGTTTTTTATCTAGCACCACATGTTTTTTTATAGGTGGGTTATATTCCATGTCAAATCAATCAGTAAAACGACAATTGATTTCCACACATTTGATCAAAAGTGTTTTTTTTCCTATTTAAAAGAACAAATGATATAGAAAGAAAGTATTTTATTGTCACATGTATGGATATTTTCATGCCATATGTTGCAAAATTTCTTAATCTATCTTGGAATATACAAATTATTAAGAATTCACATGTTTAAACTTACTAGTATTGCTAATTTATTTTAAAAAAATATTTGTTTAAGGTTTCAAGTGATTCAAATGGCTTCAACTAGAAGATCTTGCAGAAAAAAGTCTAACATCTACTGCTACATCTGCGGTGAATACACCCTTGTTCCTAGTAGGAATCCAGTCACAACTTTCAAAAAGCAAGCTTACCATGCGTATTTTGGTATAAAACTTGGTGACCAGGATAAAGCTTGGGCTCCTCACATGGTGTGCAAGTCATGCACTGAATACCCGCGTCAGTGGATTAAAGGCAAGACGAGCAGTCTGAAATTTGGAATACCCATGGTTTGGAGAGAGCCCACAAACCATGTCTCTGACTGCTATTTCTGCGCTATTGATGTAACTGGGATCAATAGAATTAATCGAAAAGTCCTCAAGTATCTTATCTTGAATCAGCACGTCGTTCTGTAGCTCACTCTGATGAATGTCCAGTATCTGTCTATGCAGAACTCCCTGACATCAGTGATGAAGATTCTTCCAGTTTTCTAGAAGGTCAAGAGGAGAATGAAAAAGAAGAGACTTTTAGCGATGATGCTTCACATCCTTTTTACTAAAATCTTTACGATCTTGTTCGTGATCTCAATTTGTCGAAGTCCTCAGCTGAGCTCTTGGTATCCATATTAAAAGAAAAGAACCTCTTGTCTGACAGTACACGCATCACTTTTTATCGCAACAGGCATCAATAATTCCTCCAATTTTTTCTTTGAAGAGAAGGGCTTGGTGTACTGTAGAGATATTGTTCACTTTCTGCAGAAGCTTGGAGTGCAACATTATGAACCCAGAGATTGGACACTGTTCGCTGACAGCTACAAGAGATCACTAAAATGTGTTCTGTTTCACAATGGCAATCAGTTTGCTTCTGTACCCATTGCTCACTCGACTACACTGAAGGAGAAGTATGAAGCGATGAAGTATGTGCTGGATAAACTTTCTTATTATCAGCACGAGTGGTATATTTGTGTTGACTTGAAGATGGTGAATTTCCTATTAGGACAACAGCAGACTTTACACAGTACCCCTGCTTTCTGTGCATGTGGGATAGTAGGGACAGGTCTCAGCACTATATCAAGAAGGACTGGCCTGCACGAGAAGAATTGGTGCCGCGTAGATCAAAGAACATCATAAACAATCCTCTGGTGGACAGAAACAAGATACTATTCCCACCGCTACATATCAAGCTTGGCTTGATTAAACAATTTACCAAAGCCCTGGACAAGGATGGTGGCTGCTTCACTTACTTGTGCCGCGCTTTTTCAGGATTAACCAGAAAGAGATTGAAAGGTGGCATATTTGATGGTCCTCAAGTTCGTCAGCTCATCAGAGATCCTGAGTTTGAAAAAATCAATGAGAAAATTGGGATTGGAAGCATGGAAGGCCTTTGTTCTGGTTGTGAATAAATTTTGGGCAACACCAAAGCCAGTAACTATGAAGAAGTTGTCAACAATATGTTGACTGTTTTCAAAAACCTTGGATGCAACATGAGCATAAAAGTGCATTATTTATTCTCACATATGGATCGCTTTCCCGAGAATCTTGGATCAATGAGTGATGAGCAGGGAGAGAGGTTCCATCAGGACATAAAAGAGATGGATACCAGGTATCAAGCACATTGGGATGCAGTAATGATGGATGATTACTGCTGGGCTCTGCAGAGAGAAATCCCTGCTGTTGAGCACTCGAGAAAGCCGAAGAAATTGAAGTTTATGTCTTGAAATTTGCTCAGTGATGACATAATTTATGTGTCTTTAACTTTTTCAATGTTTCTTCTTCATTTATATAATTTCATGTTTGTAACATTTAATAAATACATTCTGTTAAATACTTTTTATGTGAGAAATGTAACACATAAATCAACTACTAATATCACCAAAATGTAGTTATTAATAGAAGGCTATAGTCAGAGAATATAATTTTTTAAAGTCAATTTAGAAAATAAATCTGACCTGATTGAGAAAAATGGATGTCATTTTATCTACAGTTGTACACAATGTTTCTAATTCAGTTAAAATATTATAGACAACTTTCAACTTCCTTCTTTGTGTAAACCAGTGTTATGTAGGCAACTTTACACATCGCGACATCCTAAATAAATTATGTAGTCAATTATACACATCAATCAATCAAGTGTCATGCCGAATGGTGTAGGCGATTTTGTTTCTCCACGACTCTCTGTCTTTTGTGTTGCCAATATCTCGGTTGGTGAACTTCTATCGTGGTACAATACTAGTCCATCTAGGAACTTTTCTCTTTGTCGTCCCCTATCTCTTCTCCCCTACTTAAAACATCGCTAAATAAGTAAATAGGTTATGCAGTCAACTTTACACTCATCTAGATGTCTTATATAATCTATGTGGCTAAATTTACACTCATCGCGATGTACTAAATAGGTTATGTGACCAACGTGACTCATCACGACATTCTAAATAGGTTATCTGGATAGCTTTACGTTTACACTCATCGCGACGTCCTAAAGAGGATATATGACCAACTGCAAACTAATAGCGACGTACTAAATAGATTATGTAGCAAAACTTAACGATCATCGTGGCGTCCTTAATAGGTTATGAAACCTACTTTACCCTCATTGCGAGACCAAGATTGCCATTTCGACAACAAGTGTAGGCATATCATAAGGTTACTTGCACGTTTCCATCTTAACGGAAGATAATTCTTTGTTGTGCTTCTAAACAGGAATACGCAAATCATTCTTCAGAAATTGTCATACGCTATAATGCGAAACAATGTCACTTATCTTATTGATGCAACTAAACATTAAACATTTTGCATATACTGTCTATAACTAGCCAATGAAAACAGATGGACAAATTCGGTTACCAAAAATAGGTGATGATGCCTGGGATAAGATCGGATGACTAATCTGGAGAAGGTCTTGGTGTAAGCTACAATTAACGATAATGATAACATGATCCCGTTGGCTGTGAGCGGGTAGCTTTTGACAACATGTATACTTTTTTTTACAAAACTAGCTCAGGTCCGATGTTTGTTTTCTCTAAGACACGATTGTGTTTCGAGGCGTTTATAGATGCATGTCTATCCCCCAAAATGGAGGCACTCGAAAGCAGTAGTATCCCGGGACAATATTTTTTCCATGCAGATGACTTCAATTTCAGCCTCAGTTTGATATCTGGAGCGTTCAGAAAACAATAATCACATTGTTCCAGGAGAGTTGCTTGCTTACATGTGATGTTAATTCTACTGAGCCATCTGTAAAAATTGTTCTCCAAGTATTCTCGCCATAATGGAGTTTACCATAAATGAATATAGGTGCAATATCTATCAAACGTCATGACAGCTAGAGAATACCATACTGAAGAGGGTGATGTCAGGGTGACAAACAAGAGGAAGACAAAGAAAAAGATGGACGCAAGATATCAAAGACGAACTGAACATGACAGTAACAGAAGCAAGAAGACTGGCTCAATATCGATAGGATTTACCAAAGGTTGTGATGACTGCTACATCCTGTTCAGGATATGCTACTTATGATGATCCGCCGGCCTGCATATCTTTGTCTTCCATAGGGTCATGTGATGAGGGACAAAAAAATAAGGACTAGAGATAAGTAATGCAATGGCGATGACATTTTTCATTAGTGACAGGCTGTCAGCCTATTCTCCAAACTTTCAACATTGCCCTCCTACGAAATACATGAAAATAAGGCGATGATCATATTCTTTGTACCCTGAACTATATGTCCAGGCCTAGGTTGCCACGTGGAGGTCAATTCATGGTAGATATGGTTAGCATATCTAACAATCAAAGCCACACGAAACCTTTCTCAGAGGTACACGAATTTTGAGGTCTGATTGCCAGTTAGTGTACTATTAAACGCCGTTTATAACTTACGTCAATATTTAGGGGGTTGAGTGGGGGATCTAGCAAAGTTTGATAGTTATTGACAATGTAAACGTAGATCACATGGCAGCAACCTGCCGTCGGAGTTAACGATAACACTTCATTTACTAATTCACAGCAACTGTTGAGTTGGCCAGTTCCATTCCTTGTTGTCGTTACCTCCACTAACGCATGCTTCAGGTATCCACTTAAGCTGTTGATAAGAGGGAGTGGTAGAACAAATTCGCAGAGAATTGTTGACGTTTTTTAGGACATTTCCTTGTGTTGTTTCAAACAATAAACCCTTGATTTATTTACTCTCACCCTCTTCTTTGTCTTTATTCTATGCATTATATTTTTCTACCAAACAAAATTATTAATATCTTCCTGTTCCAATGGTTTTATATCAGACTGAGCTTGACATATACTGAGATGTATCGTGATTTGTTTTCAAAATCTCTTCATTTGTCATTCTATCCTGGCACTCAACTTCAAAAATGAAACGTGATCACAGAATCTTCAAGTTATTTATCCACATCTCTTAGTGTGCATTTGTTGACAGTGTCTCAGTATGGAAGAAAATCGTGATGATGACACATTTTAATACATATATGTTGATCATTATATTTTCCGCAGAGAGAGGGCGGTTTACAAAGATTTTGTCAATACACATAGGTTGACTGTCTTATTGCCATCGACGCTTTCTCGATGAGACTTTCTGAATACACATAGGCTGACTGTCTCATTGCCATAGCCAGTTGTCCCGACGATACTTTTTCTATGCCTATATATTTATTATTTTTACCATTGATGTAGAAAGGGAGTGGCGGTTCTATTATATATATATATATATATATATATATATATATATATATATATATATATATATATATATATATATATATATATATATATATATATATATATATATATATATATATATATATATATATATATATATATATATATATATATCATTATCTTTGGGAGAGGGGAAGGTTTCTAATGAGATCATCTCATTGCATAAAGGTTGACCTTGTCTCATTGCCATGGAAGGAGGGTCTGAAGGTACAAACAAAAAAAGAATTATTTTTGGCCAACTAATCTTTCTGTTACCCTAGACTTTGTTTTATTAGTCTGTTAATTATTGTTGATGTCTGACTTTTCTTTAGACTGAGCTTCTATTCAAGGGATAATTTATTACCGTCTGAGAATGCTAGATATGTAAGGTGTTGAACTATCTCCAGTTTATCAACATTTATGAAGCCAAACAGATGATGGATGCACATCCTTCATCATTGTTGTGTGTTTTTTTCCTTTCTCTTGAGATCACAAGTAGATACAACAAAAGCCAACAATATTAGATTTAAGCACGAACATGTTTGGACTTATGTTAAAATATGCATGATGCTATGAAAAATAATTTAATCCCTAACTCAATAAATAAACAAAATTATAATGTTTTATTAGAAGCAATATGTCATCATGGGCTAAACTATCCTTTATCAATATTTAATGTAATTTATTGATTGTTCTTTTAGTATCATGTATCTACAACTCTCAATTCATGTTAGTAATTGTTCTGTTAGTATCATGTATTTTCAACTCTCAAGTCTAGTAGTTGTTCTGTTAGTATCATGTATTTGCAACTCTTATCTTATGTTACCGGTTGTTCTGTTAATATCATGTATTTGCAACTCTCAAGTCTAGTAGTTGTTCTGTTAGTATCATGTATTTGCAACTCTCAATTCTAGTAGTTGTTCTGTTAGTATCATGTATTTGCAACTCTTATCTTATGTTACCGATTGTTCTGTTAATATCATGTATTTGCAACTCTCAAGTCTAGTAGTTGTTCTGTTAGTATCATGTATTTGCAACTCTCAAGTCTAGTAGTTGTTCTGTTAGTATCATGTATTTGCAACTCTGAAGTCTAGTAGTTGTTCTGTTAATATCATGTATTTGCAACTCTTAACTTTTGTTATCGATTGTCTTGTTAGCATCGTGTATTTGCAACTCTTAGTTCATGTCAGTAGTTGTTCTGTTAGTACCATGTATTTGCAACTCTTAATTCATGTCAGTAGTTGTTCTGCTAGTACCATGTATTTGCAACTCTTAATTCATGTCAGTAGTTGTTCTGTTAGTACCATGTATTTGCAACTCTTAATTCATGTCAGTAGTTGTTCTGTTAGTACCATGTATTTGCAATTCTTAATTCATTTTAGTAATAGTTCAATTAGTATCATGCACTTGTGACTCATATACCCTTCATCAAGTTTAAGCTCTTTCTTCATTTCACCGTATAAATTGCTTATCATGTTTTTCTATGTAACAATATTTCCTTTTGCAGTTAATGACGTATGAAGTTGTTTATTATATTTCTCTACACCATTCTGTTTCGTGTGCTGTCAATCATTTCCGATTGCGAAGTTCTCCCATGCCTCAATGTCAGGTTGTCAAGCATCTTCTCGTTTGGTCTTCCCCTACCCCACTTTCTCCTTAACTTTCCTGTTGTAATGATGTGTTGTGTTTCATCTTTTCCTGTTCACGATAATTTCAAAACTATGGACTGTCTTATGTTAAATAAAGTAAAATAAGAAATGTAAAAGAGATTCAAAAAAAATCAGGAAAAATAAGCACCACTTCCATGTAGATAATCTAGTTGAATAGTTTGAGAATAATTTCTTTTCTCTGATTCTGTACAATTCTAGGCATGATTCAACAGTTATTGAAAATTTGCAGCATCTTTGAGCGTGCGTATATTTACAATCTCGTAATCATTTCATTTCTCACTCTATCAATTCCTGGTGGCTTCTTAATTTTCCATTTTGATGTTCTGAGCTGCAGTTTCCTGAACGCTATTGGTGATTTCCTTGCGCACCTATGGTTTCAGCATGCTCCACTTGTTCAATTTTCTTACATATTTCAGTTTATTCTTTAGAATGAATTGTAAGGCGTTATTTTTAAAAGCAAATGGAACGTGAACGTCTGCATGTGAGAATTTCTTTATTCTTGATTAGAAACTGGCTTCACAGTACGTGGGGCATTTCCATAAGTGTTCCATCCTCCGTTCCAGCAGCCATCTCAGTGTATGTAGACTAGAGTCCCTGTTGGTTGCGTGATCTTCGAGGCCTATCAACATTACTTTTCCTTCACTTCTCTCTAGATATTCACATTTCTCTGTATATGTACGTTCTCAGCCTCATTGAGGAATGAATTTATTACTGCCTTGATCAAGTCTGCTTTATCTCTTCTCCGAATTGTGCCCTCTGTCGCCGCAGTGCCTGTCAATAAGTCGGTTCTCTCGTTTCCTCTGACCCCAGCATGACCAGAACAGTAGTGCCTGTCAATAAGTCGGTTCTCTCGTTTCCTCTGACCCCAGCATGACCAGAACAGTATATCCATGTAATGCTCTGGACAATTGAGTTGTTCAATAAATAAGTCCCATCATTCTTTTCTCAACATATATTTTTCTGTCTTGCGCAGCATGCTTTGAGAGTCTGCAAGTATTACCGAGTGTATCGGTTATCAGCCATTAAGTGCTGCCGTAACTCCCTCTATAAATATATTCTCATGCTCGATATGACAGTGGAATATGCTGAAGATTTCTCAACCAAATTCACGGCGTTTCTGTAAGCAACAAAACCCCAACCCCTTTTATTTGTGTTTCTGTTAACTGAACCATCTGTGTATATAATTATGTGGTTTCTAGTGTAGCCGTACGAGCTCATGCATTGTAACCTGGGCCATGACACCCGTCCATTTTCGACACGCTTTATCTAGTTGTATTATTACTTCAGTCAGTGATTTCTTCTCAGTGTCTATTTCTTCCAATTCACATACTCTTCGAAGTGTGCCTTCAGCCTCTGACATCCATAATCGGCCACGCTTTATTCGTTATATCTTTGACTCATCTAGATGTTGGTGTAATGGGTGGTGGTTGTATTCTGTCACTTTATGGTACGAACTAACTTGTGCTACCTGATGTCGCACTTTAATGCTGGGGAGATCAATAAGATAGATGTCCACACATTTATACGTATTTGTAAATGCATATTAATTTACATGGTTCAATGTATCCATGCAATTACTTTAGGTCGCACATTTGTATGTTACAATACATATACTTGTGTTAGAGAAATGCATGTGACTATCTTCATGTAAGCGAGTGTTTATGTTGATACATGTATATATCTCTATAGGTGGGAATGTTTATGTCATTGCATGTATTCATGTGATAAAAAATGTTTATATGAATGCATTTATATATTTGTATGTGAGTGCCTGTTTATATAAATGCATGTATCTATGCTTATGTACACCTATTCTTGTGTGAACCCGTACTTGTTTAAAGATCCATTTACACGCTAGTGCATTTTGTGTGGACATCATTCATACATCTATGCATTGATTATGTTAAAGATATGTGTTCGTATATGTATTTCAAATGTGTTTAGATGCGCCTGGATCAGGCTTGGTCTCAGTTTGACAAATAAATTTAATGTGTACCGCGCAGTGGTTCTACCAGCACTGTTTCATGCTTCGTTTTGCTAGACACGCTCGACAGCTTAACTCCTTTCATCTTCGGTGCCTACTAAATCTCATGGGAGTACGTTGGCAGGATCCAGTACCAGACACGGAAATCCTTCAGAAGTCCCGTATGCAAAGCATCCATGCCCTGCTGACTAGGTCCCAACTCCGTTGGACTGGCCACATCGTCCGTATGCCAGACAAGCGCCGTCCACAGAGATTATTCTATGGAGATGGAGAGCTGTGCGAAGGTAAATGTTCAAGCGGTGGGCAGAAAAAGCGCTTCAGGGATCACCTAAAAACTCTCTCAAGCACTTCAGCATCGATCCTAGCTCCTGGAAGACTACATAACGTGATCGCTCAGCCTGGCACACCCAGACCACGGCTGGCATCACGAAATTTGAAAAAGAAAGAACACTGCGGGCAATCCACAAACGCGAGAAACGGAAGGACAAATCCGAAAATTCTCCTACCCAGAACCTTCATTGGACATCTACGAACTCACATACCAAATGAGACAGTTACCAATTTATTATTATTGTTAATTTTTTTCATCGCATTTATTGTTTTTCCTGCCATGCCTGAGAAGAAGGAACATCATCATCATCATCATCATCATCCTCATCATCATCATCATATGTACATCATTATATACTTATGTTGTGTGTGTATATGCATGTATATATATATATATATATATATATTAGTGTGTTGTCACGTGTGTTTTTGTGTCATTGTACTCCTGCGCATAGTTATATGTATATGCATTTATGCTCGTATGTGCTTATATATATTTACATACTTGTATGTATGTGGGCACATGTGTATAGGTTATATTTAAATATTCTAAGTCTATGTATATATATACATGTTTTCGATTTTGTGATTGTATGCTGCTGATGTTGTACGCGTAACTATCCCATACGATGTCAACTGCTGATCCTCCCTACATATTTCTATGATCTCTGCGTCTACTGATAGCCTCCCAGCGACCAATTTCCTGTGTTTATATTCTCTTACCTTCCTCGTGTATTTCTCCAACTTCTTGATATTACTGACTAGTGGCCCCATACTCTGCTCTTACAACTTTCATTTTGTGCTTCCACATGATCTAATATATTACTCAGCGATCCGTGTCTATCTCTGTCTTCCAATAAGTGCACACATTTATGCTCACATATTGACTCACATATTGAATACATAAATTTTGTTATTTATTATGCACGCGTTGCATATTTCCAATTGACCTTGTTTCTTTGGTGTGGGAGACAGGTTCAAGTCCTTACAGCATTTAATATATTTATGATTAATATCTTTTAGTATGTTTTGTTGTTTTTCTACTTGTTCATCACAGTTATTGTTTTTCATGCCATACTCATCTGCGCTTGAGAAGGAGGAACATGATCATCATCATAATATATTTATGATTTTGTGGTTTTGATAGTATTTTTTTCTTGAAAAAGGTCCCAGTTGGAATAAACGTAGAAAAGTGTCCTTGTTCTATGTGTTATTGTTATCTAGTATTTTTTTTTACTAATGATAGGTAGGTATTCTTTAGTAACCATTATACTTCATTTTGTATTTCCTACTTATTCGTTTGGTTACTGCGGCACTCTCCATTTTGTCGGTTATGCTCCTATATTTCGGTTATTTATAACATCTGACACTGTGTCACTGACCAGATTATTATTTAAGGAGTACCAGACGACGTTTGCTTTCGAGGGATTGATCACATACAGCGTTGTATGTTCTGCACCATATAAACTATTGCTCTAGTCCACTATGTACACTGTCAGCGATGTCTTTTCTGTTCATGCCCATGTTGTATAGTAGGATATCATCAGCGTATGTTAGAACTCTACAAATCCTTGAGGTTTGCAATTGAGACATTCTCAACGTATACCTATTAAACAACACTGAGGACAGAGGGGATCCGTTTGGCAGACCAGGTGCTATTGTTATGATCTCAGACGTCCAGGATTCGCACCTAAAAATGTCTTCACAATAATTAATGACATTTTTAGTTCTCTGCAGTTTTATGGAATAATTTGACTTTATTCAAGATAACAAGGTTTCAAATAATCTCTTCCAGACTTTAAATACTCCGTTTTAGCTTCTCAGCATGGCTGCACCTTGCCTTTTTAAATTGATCATTAGCAGACTGTTAAAAAGTGTCGACTAATATATATAACTACTATAACGATCTTTCCATGTCATTACACAGCTGCTGTGGTTCGTAGATTAAGTAAACTCTATAGAACTTTTTCATGTCATTACACAGCTGCTCTGGTTCGTAGATTAAGTAAACTATATAGAACTTTCATTGGTATAATTTTCTACTATGTAAAATACGTTAGAGAATTTATCAAGAACTACTAAACACCAGCGCTGAGCGTAGGAAGCGCATTACACAAATGAAGACACAAAGAGACCCTTTCTAGATCAACAATCAGAAAGTAATGGCTGTTGATTTAGTTAACTAATAGGAATTGTTAGAGTGGCGTTGGAAGGCACACATAGTAGAAATCTGGTTTCTGCCCCAAGAACCATGTTCAGCGATGAAAGAATATATATTTAAACACACACGCATATACAGATAATCTAGATTAGAGCAGTGCGGTCGAATTTCCTAGTATGATGCAAGTCTTCGAAATGTCTCATCCCTCAACGGTTGTTCTTCGAAGTGCCGTCCCGGAAATATATTTTGATTGTCACAGACTGATGCAATCAGCTCTCTGTCTCTCTGCATCATAGCACATCACGGCCCTGATTTAGATAGGTACACAGATGGATCAATGGGAATACAGACGAATTTACAGACCGGCAGGCATTTAGATGTCATTTGCTAAGCATATCTACATTGTCGATAAGAAAACTAAGAAAAATGTCAGGGCAAATTCATGGCATATGCAGAAGTGCAATCATGACATATGCAGAGTGCAAAACCATGACATATGCAGAAGTGCAATTATGACATATGCAGAGTGCAACACCATGACATATGCAGAAGTGCAATTATGACATATGTGGAGGGGCAAAATCATGACATATGAAAAGGTGCAATCATAACATATGCAGAGGTGCAATTATGACATGTGCAGAGTGCAAAACCATGACATATGCAGAAGTGCAATTATGACATATGCAGAGGTACAATCATGACATATGAAGAGGTGCAATCACTAGTTATGCTAATTACTAGAAACACATAAGAACAACAAATTGGTAGCATATCCTAGTCACGATGTAGCCACTATCCCAGCATTTTTTTTACTGTATTGATTTTCTAGGCAATATAAATAATCTCAGTAATTTGCCATTTCTTTGTTTATGGTCCGGGTGCAAAATTGCCTGCAGCGGGATTCGAAATATGTACCTTTACCCTCACATACTAGCACTCTACCACTCCAGCAAAGAGCCGGGCATAGGAAAGCACATACACATCTTTCTATCAAAATGCCTGTGCACACCATAGCACCACGACGAGTAAAGAACGGTACTGCCCACGATCATGTAACAACTAATATGTCTAGGTAATAAGGAGTCTAAGACAACGAAAAGCATGACATCTTAGTGGGTAATGCTAAAGTTGATGGCACAGTGATTATAGGAGATATGGTCTTGCATAGCCAGCTGAGTCAATCATGGCATATATAAATAAACACAACGATGAATATGAGGTTAAACAAGACAAATCATATGTTTAGAAATGATCAAGATTGCAGTGAGGTGATGTGATGGCAGAAAATGAGTTATCTCATGAAGAACTATAGTGTATGACAAAGTGATCTGTAAAATCGGGCTGAAATAGTAAGCGAAGTTATGGATACACTTCAAAACAATGAAGAGGTTGCTGAAAACGAGAAAGTAGATGTTCATGGAGATGTTAGAAATGGGAGTGACCAGAGGAGAGGAGAGAAAGAGTATCAGCATTGGAAAAAGGAATGGCAAGCAGTGTATCTATGGAAATGCTTCCTGTGCAGTGATTCTGGTTACTAATCAAGAATCAAAATGAAATGCTAAGGCTGAAGTTACACGTAGTAAATGTAAATATTAACACAAATAGATAAATAGTTACACATATTTATAAACAAAACATACTAACAGCGAGACACAATCTGAAATGTGTAGGAAAGTAAATATTTTATTTGTTATAGGTTTTCAAGTTGAATCAATTCTAAGTGATACTGTAATGTTCCCAATTGTGTTTGATCTACCGTTCTTCTTCGATTCGTTGATACTATCCTAGTTTATTTTTTTCTGAGGGTTTTCTCTATTGAATTCTTCTGCGAGACAGTGAGACAAATCTAAATAAAGCATCAATTTATTCACCTATACAACTTTCCAGTTGATAACATTGACAATGTACACACTGCTGCCTCAGCTATAGTCAAGCTACTTTTATTTCCACAGCTTACCAAAACCTCCATGCAAGCTTTTACATTTTCGATAACTTTGTTTCTTCGTTCATTCTCAATATCCGGTAGGATAGTATGATGGATTCCAGAGAACGGGATACAGTGTGGTGTCATTTCGTGCATTCTGTCTGAGCTATATGCGCCTTTAGAGCAGTGCACATCTGACTCCAGCGTTACTTCTTGGCGACTTTCACTATGAGATGGACAGATAACTCCACTCTAAGACTTTCAATATGGGATGGGACAGATAAATCCACTCTAAGACTTTCAATATGGGATGGGACAGATAACTCCATTCTAAGACTTTCACTATGAGATGGACAGATAACTCCACTCTAAGACTTTCAATATGGGATGGACAGATAGCACTACTCTGTGCAGTTTCCAATATAGGATGGGGCAGATAACTGCACTCTGAAACTTTCCCTTTGGGATGGGACAGCTATATCCGCTCTGAAATCTCAATATGGGATGGGGCAAATAACTCCACTGTGAGACTTTCACTTTGGGATGGAACAGCCAACTCCACAATGAGAACCTCGTTAGTCGCCCCTGTATGATATGTATGGTAGGTAATAGTAGGTAATGCTATTATTTTATCTCATTTCCAGTCCCGGCAACACAAGGGCGATATCGCGATACACGAGCGATACGGCAACACACGAGTGATACAGTGTTCGGTTCACGGAAAAGCATGAGCGTTACGGTGTTCGGGTCACGGCAACACACGGGCGATAAGGTGTTCGGCCCACTGCAACACACGAGCGATACGGTGTTCGATCCACGGCTACACACGTGCGATACGGCAACACACGAGCAATACAGTGTTCTATCCACGGCTACACATGTGCGATACGGTAACACACGAGCGATACAGTGTTCGGGTCACGACGCACGAGCAATACCGCAGCACACGAGCGATGCAGTTTTCGGGCCACGGCATCACACGAGCGATACAGTGACACACGTGTTAAAAATATATTGTTTGCCAAGAAAAACAAATTAATGTCAATTCTGTACAAAGCTTATGGTTATGGCAAATCTGTATCTATGCACAAATCAATGAAATCACAATATCATCTGTAATACATAATTTATAGCATCATTAGTGGTTGTATCAAAGTACGTGAAACTATCTTAACATCGGCTGACAACATATTGCTATTGTGCACATATGTTATTGATACTCTGGTAACTGATAAGAATCTTACAATCATGTGACTGTTATGTTAGACACAATTGCTTGCAACACAATTTTAGTATCCGTGCAAGACACTCACAGTTTTTACACCGGTAGTCGTAACCTTCAAAAACAGTTACCATGTTGTTCCGACAGGCCGACGTTGTGCTTGAACTAGTTACGGGCAAGGCGTGGGTGGGCGGAACAACAAAGAAATCTGTCGCACGGCCAGAGTTGTGCACTGATGTTGACGTCTGTTTCGGCAACATTAGAATCGAAACACCATCGAGTTAAATGGCTGCTGGAACAGAGGTCAGAGCACTTATGGGAATGCCCCATGTGCCGTGAGGCCAGTGTCTAATCAAGAATCAAGAAACTCACAGTTTTTCTCTCATTATTTTCTAACCATTGCATATTTCTAATATTTATAGATATTTCATGTTCTGAATCTACAATTTATATGATACCATTAACTTTGAGAGGAATGTGACATATTTTGCACCGGTTTTATGCGATTCTCAGGGATTTCATAAAACTGTGAGAGTACCTTCTCGTGGTGCATCTCAGTAACAGATAGTTTCTAAGCTCTGCGAAACATTATTTATTAATATATTTTTGGTAAAGTTATCATGTAAAAACAGATATGTGCTTTACCGTGTTTTACCTAATAATACATATTTCCTGTTCTTGAAATTCTCCCCTTAAAATTTTTGTTGGTGGACAGCTCAGTGCATTTATGATTACCATTCAGATCTCATACCAACCTAAATAAATGAACAATGGAAAGAAAATCTTCATCAATCATAAAACATCGGGATGTCAACAAACATATTGAAACGTTTTCTCAGATTGATATGCGATTAAAGGTGTACAATATCGTTCTCTCAAGTCATCAGCAAATACCTGTACATACCAACAATCAGTGAATTGATTAAACACCTTCTATTTCCCATTTTTTGCATCTGTCGGTGTAATCTATCGTTGATATATTTATACGAATGTGAGTCCTTTCCTGAATGTTTGTTTGCTATTTCTGCCTCAAAAATTCAATCAAATTTGCATGTAAAGAATACTGAACATTGATCTGAATCCATGAAAAGACTTCTTGACATTTGCTTACTGCTGTCATCATCTTTTCATCTTACTTTATCATGTCAATTTTTAGATTACTTTGAACTTCTACAGGATGGTGCAGCTTAACAGTGACCATCGAACATATAAAGACTTGTGGACTACATTGGCAATTGTTCTTCTAAAGTGACTAATTTGACTTTACCAGTTATTTCAATTAATTGTTGTCACAAAGTAGGGCTTATATACAAAGTAAGGCTTATACACAAAGCAAGGCCTATACACAAAGTAGGGCTTATATACAAAATAAGGCTTATACACAAAGTAAGGTCTATACACAAAGTAGGGCTTATATACAAAGTAAGGCTTATACACAAATTAAGGTTTATACGTAAAGTAGGGCTTATATACAAAGTATGGCTTATATACAAAGTAAGGCTTATACACAAAGTAGGGCTTATACACAAAGTAGGGCTTATATACAAAGTAAGGCTTATATACAAGGTAAGGCTTATATACAAAGTAAGGCTTATATACAAAGTAAGGCTTATACACAAAGTGACCAATTAAAATCAAGGAAAACGTCTTTTTGAAGGATGATCACAAATGCCACATGTGTGGGGCATGGTTGAGAGAATAGAGCGTTTGTTTCACACTAGTGAGGTCTAGAGTTCGATTCCCCGGTAAAGAATTGGTTTCTTCTGTCGGAGAGTACATTAAAAAACAAACCTTGTAAATGACGTGGTGACAGCAAGAGCATGGGACCTTTCTCACGTATATACAAAATCCCTTCCTGCAACTCCTTAGCAGGAAACGTACAGTATACCTGATAGTTTTGATCACAAATGAACCATCAAGAGTGTATAGCTAACGAAGGAACACGGATTAATCATCTCTCAAATCGACTTAAGGATTTTACTGTGCCGATTTTAGTGTGCCGATTTGTGATTATTGTGAACTCCGACAGAACGAGCTAGTTTACTCCACTTTCAATTATCCTGCGTCGTCTTTACGACATACGTCAGGTTGCAGTATTACTATTCTTTGCTCCTCTTCAAGGTCCCGTTAGCATACAACGACTGTCTCACCTGTAGTCTACTTTTCGCATACGTAATGTATATTGAATTGTGTTACAAACGTGTGAGATCATACATAGAAATAGGAAATTGTTTATTTTCCTTAAGTAAAATAAATCTACTTCTGCAACGATCAATTGTTAAACATTCAGTCTAATATTGGTCACGTATAGAATGGCAGTACGGCTCTGTGGCGAAGTGGTACAGATCGCGTCTGTTACGGCCATGGAACCGAGTTCGATCTTCGCCACAGGCAAATGTGCATACGAAACATTCAGACAGCAATGGCAAACAACTGAACGTATTTATATTGCCCAGAAAATCACCACAGCGAACAAATGCAACGTTGATATCTAAGTCCTGTAACGGATATGCTACCAATAGAACGGTACAGTTTAGGCCATCTTGGGTTCCTCACAACTTGTTTTGCAGAGAAGCTCCTGTGGATCAGATTGTCGTTCTTTGAACAGCGAGACTGGAAAATTCTTTGTATACGTTTTAGTGTCTGTGCTGATGCTCCGTAGATGCAGGACGCACAGTTGTTGATACCGAATGGTGTAAAAGCAATGTATTGTTTGGTTTGTTGTTACAAGTATATTGCTGTAAATCAAACTATATTTAAGACATGTGGCATATTCTCTGCATTTTTCACACTACCTATGCACGATGTCATCGTGATATAGATTATTGGTTCGCTTCATACTTGTGTGCTAGGGGGTCGAGAAACTGGAGCAGCTAGTAGAGCAGCTAGTAGAGACACCATAACCTGCTATATATGTCGCATAAGTGACTAAGAACGTTTTGAGATGGATTGGGTTTAATTATCTAATAGAAGGTTACAGTAACACTATATCAATGAAGCACTTGGATGTGTCATGCCGTAGGTTTAGGATTCAGTCAAGCTTTAAAAATGAAACACATCTCGTTAACATATTTTCATCCTATATGTGACATATTCTCATTCTATATGTGACATATTCTCATTCTATATGTGACATATTCTCATCCTATCTGTGACATATTCTCATCCTATCTGTGACATATTCTCATTCTATATGTGACATATTCTCATCCTATCTGTGACATATTCTCATTCTATATGTGACATATTCTCATTCTATATGTGACATATTCTCATTCTATATGTGACATATTCTCATTCTATATGTGACATATTCTCATTCTATATGTGACATATTCTCATTCTATCTGTGACATATTCTCATTCTATCTGTGACATATTCTCATCGTATCTGTGACATATTCTCATCCTATCTGTGACATATTCTCATCCTTTGTGTGACATGGGGTGCAAAGGGAACGCATTGCTCTAGGTGGACTCAGGGTTAGCAGTTAACCAAGATCCCAAATGTACCTCCTCGCGGTGCACCCTGTTAACATAAAAAAGCAGCTCGAGCTGATTCTGGCCAAATAATTTGGGGATAGTGTCCGAGAATGTGGAGGAAACAGATGGAAAGAGATTTGACTGCAAAAGAGACAGACAATATCTCGACACCATTTGTATCACCACATATAGCGGCACTGTCGACATACAGTGACGTCTGTTAGTCCAGTCAGAACATTGGAGGGGCGGCCAATGTAAAAGGCACGTAAAGGTGGATGCATGGAGAGAAACAAATATATGTCATAATGAGTACAATGACACCAAGAAAGGGCAGAACAGCGCCAGATGGCAGCGCGAACTGCAAATAAAATGTGAAAAGTTCCTAGGAACGGGGAACTATAAACTCTGTTAGCTCGAGACGATCTTCTAGTTACCTGTGATCCGTATAGGTAGAGACCCAGACCCAATCCTGGGCGCTCGGAGAAGAAGATGACCTAAACCAACTCTAATGTCGAGTTTTCCTAAACCGGAAATATACTCGCGAAGAGAATGGGTTCCAAACCCGATCGCCTTAGGCAAGAAAGTGACAAAGATGACAGTCCTGGCCCAACTTTACTGGCAAAATTTCCAACACCGGAAATACACTTGCAGAGAGAAAGGGTTCAGTACCTGATGGGCTCAGGCGCTATTGGGACATGGTCGCTTAACTTGAGAACGCCTTGCTCTCAAACGCGTGGTGTGAGACTCGAACTTGGGCAAGGGGTTCACAATGTCGGTGAATGACACCTCGGCTAAGAGGGCGAAAGAGCCAGGGTCCAACTCTTCTGTTGAGTTCTTCCTCTTAAGGCACTAGGCTTACAGACGAGAAACGGTTCAGTACCCGATGGGCACAGAACGTCCAATTACACGAGGCAAGTTCATAGACAGTGGAACACCTCGTGCGAGACAGACGTGAGCAAAAATCGTCTGGGCGAAGAGTCATCACACACATGCGTGCCTGGCGACAGATAGGGAGGATGTCACAGGCTAGGTTAGCCCACCTGAATTGTCAAGGCATGCCGAAATCGGATGTGCTAGGCCTACAAGGCGCATAACGGTGGCAAAACGTAATCACGCTCCCGGCGGAAATCACACGGATATCCGTGCTGGTTACAATGGAGCGAACGAAAGAAACATATGTGACATATACTCATTCTATCTGTGACATATTCTCATCCTATCTGTGACATATTCTCATCCTATCTGTGACATATTCTCAACCTATCTGTGACATATTCTCATCCTATCTGTGACATATTCTCATCCTATCTGTGACATATTCTCATCCTGTGGCATATTCTCAACCTATCTGTGACATATACCCATCATATTTCTTCTTCTTCCGTTCACTTGAAACATGTCTATATCTGTAATTCTGTCTCCATAATAAAACTCACTGTCTTTTGTAGTTCATACAGTGTCCCATTGAGCTTTGATTCCAGTGTTGTTTCCTCTGGCCAATATGTCTGCCTCAGTGTTTCATGCTCAGAACACTCTTTACGTATATGTTTGGCACTCTGTGCTGCCTGTCCACATGTACACATGGCCGTGTTGCCAATCTTGAACTTTGTATACATGTGACTGCGGAGTCGGTTGTGTCCTGTTCTGAGACGTAGAATTATAACTTTTTCTGATCTGTTCATAATGTGATAGTCATCTTGCGTTGGTGTTTTCTTATTGACTTGATCATCTGTTTTTTCTGATGGTAGGTGATTGGTATATCTGGTTGACCCATCCTATAAATGACATATTATCATTATATATGTAACATATTCTAATGCTATATGCGACGTATTCTCATCCTATCTGTGACATATTCTCATCTTATCTGTGACACATTCTCAACCTATCTGTGACATATACCCATCCTATATTTAGCATATTCTCAACCTATCTGTGACATATTCTCAACCTATCTGTGACATATTCTCATCCTATATTTTCACACTTCTAATACACGACACCACATGCTAGTGATTAGTTGTTAGCTGAGTCCACGCATGAACCGCTAGAATGAAGGATAATCTACGAGACTACCAGATATACTGCGTCACACGTTAGGTTGGTTTTGTATAAGTTGTCTACTTCCATCAATTTCTCCTATGATAATATAGATGCCTACATACCTTCATGCAATGTTCTTTTTTCTATTCTATTCCAGCCTGTGTGCTTATCCTTATCTTGATAAAGGCTTACTGATCGAAAAGTTGAAACTATGTGTCCTAATTGTAAAACTGATATTCAACCATTTTTGTGTTATTTTATTAATTTTCATTTTTTTCCCCGTGGCATACAGTTAAACTGCTGTTGTTCTTTCTTGTACATACGTATATACATTGTTAAGAATTACATTGCAGAATAGAGATGTTCTAGGTATAGGGAAACATGTTTTAACAACATTATAACTAATTCAACAAATGCGCACCAATATATCTCAAACATTTATATAGAACCACATTGTAATGTAACGGAGCTCCTATAGCAACTTTTACGTTTACTACCAACCCATGATCTGACGTCACATTTCAGATATTCTTTCATCTACTCTTTTTCATCTTCTGTGTTCGTTCTACAGATTCACCGGATGTAGTTGAGTGACGAAATGTATTGTTTTATAGTTTACAGCTTTTCTGCGATATCCACGCATATCTGCATGGCTTCTTTGTCACTTTGACCCTATATGGGATGGGACAGAAATCCCTCTCATTTATCCTCACTTGTCCCCTCTTACAACATTTATTGAAAAAAAAAACACAGCGTTGCATTGTAAATACCCATTACAGCCAGCCTTCGATGAGAGATTAAATTTGACCATATCTCATCACTTAAACATGACAGGTAATATGAGAGTTAACAGATCCGTTGTGTATATCGATAAACATGATCAATCTGAATTTGTATATGCTGTGATATATATTATTCATTCATATAATTCGATGCTTATACATATTACTAAATTATCTCCCTTTAATGTTGTAAGGAGCAAGTACATATTGCTAAATTCCCACCACCTTTAATCTTTCAAGGAACAAGTAGATATTGCTAAATTCTCCTCCTTTAATGTTGTAAGGAACAAGTACATATTGATACATTCCCCCATTTCATTGTTGTAAGGAACAAGTACATATTGATAAATTCTCCCATTTCATTGTTGTAAGGAACAAGTACATATTGATAAATTCTCCCATTTCATTGTTGTAAGGAACAAGTACATATTGATGAATTCTCCCATTTCATTGTTGTAAGGAACAAGTACATATTGATAAATTCTCCCATTTCATTGTTGTAAGGAACAAGTACATATTGCTACAGTCTCTTACGAATAGCCTCGTTCGTCAATATGCAAATTAAATTCATACTGCTGGTTTTAACACCCACAGCAGAATTCGGATGCGCTGTGTCATTGTCATAAATAACTTTGCCACACAACAAATGCCGTGTCTATCTAGCTATAAACCCGTAATTCCTCAGGGTAACATGGGGTTCCACATTGGATGCAATAACACACAGAGTCAGGGTCGTAGACGTATCACAATGCTATCATCAACACAAAGCCCTCAAACGATTTCTATCTTCAATGATGCGTGCCAGTGAGGAAAAATATAGCCATGTTCAGTCCCTAATGTTGCTTTTGTTTTTCCTCTGCTTTTACCGCCTTTGCATTTCCTATTATATTTTCAGCAGCATGTAATCTAACACGACTAGTACAAAATATTCACAGTAGCCGCCGCTTGTTCAACTGGAAATATGCTTAAATCACCAACGACTCATAAGACGCACAATCCAATTAAATTGGTACTATACTCGGGTCCATCTAAGAATGAAGTATATCAATCAATCAATCAATCAGTCGCCATGCCGAATGGCGAAGGCGATCATGTTTCTCGACGACTCTCTGTCTGTCGATAATCTCAGTTGGTGAATTTCTACCGTCCCACAATACCAGTCCATCTAGCAACTTCTTTTTTTGTTCTTCCCTGTCTCTTCTCCTCTTGATCTTTCCACTGGTGATTAAGTGCTCAAGCTGTGTTCTTTCCAGGACATGCCCTATAAACCTTGACTGTCTGTCTAATGTTTGATATAATTGTTCTTTTTACGCCAGCATCAATGAGAGTATCTGCATCAGTTTTTCATGAGGTATGTCACATCCATATATTACTCCGTGACAACAGGTGATTTTTAAAGAACTGATGACATTTAAAAACAATATTACATAATTATAATTAAAAACAATATATAAACAACATATAAAAACATTTAAAACCAAAATGTACAAACAATATTATGGCGTACTAAAAAATCGATTAGTGCTTTCTTCGTCCAACAACCAATCAGAAGCACTGAGCTACTTCATTCTTAGATGGAACCGAGTGTAGATATAATGGGAAATTACAAGCGGCGATGGAGATGCTGATAAAATATTTCCTAGACATGTCGTTGATCAATCAAAAATGATGGTCTAGCACCATATTCTCCAATATGACTAATGACAGTGCAATAGAGAAATTATAGTTCTTCCCATGTCAGTCATCCATTATGCCGTTTCATTCATTGATAGTTCCACATAATAATGGTACTTCATATTGCTACTATATCACTAATTAATACTGCGACTGTCATAAAAGACGATTAAGAGGGCTGGTCGCTAGATTGATTACCCTATCTTGTAGAAAAGTGGCTTAGGATCTGGGGTTAAACTGTCCCACACCGGGGATAAATGAAAATTGTGTGGACAGTTAAGGCCAAAGAAATAAATCTTTTAATATATTATTTTATATCAATCTTCCTTACAACAAGCAAGTATTACTTTATTTAAAAATTGTACACATTCTGTTATAATACCAACACGTTTGCTTCGGGCGGTGGGTGGTATGTCGAAAGCAACTTCAAAGATTCGAACGGAACTGTACTTGAATGGGCAATATCGGTGCAAACAAATATAATTTGGGATAATAAAGGACACAATTCCCCGGCCACTGTTGTAGAATGTTAAAATAACCAGCACAGAACATTATAAGAACTTTAGAAAAATAATAACTCTGCAGGTACCAACCAGTAAGACAAGTCAGACACTTGTAAAGATTCATTACAGCCAGCCTTCGATTAGAGATGACATGTGACCGGATTTCATTACTTAAATCTGACAGAACACCTGAACGTTAAACAATCTGATAAAGTGATTGATAAATTAATTTTATCGATTATTCTTGTCTCAGTTTTAATTTCTCTCAGTTTTAGATTATCCTGGTGGAAATATATCACTATTGTAGGTATCCAAGTGCAAGGTTTTAATTCAGTCCCTATCTCTCCATAAGATCTTCCAGTAATTTGATATTGTTTAAATGCTTTAATCGTGACCATCTGTGATACGATTAGACCTATGTACAGAATTAATTAGAACCTTATTCGTTACGTTTTTGATTAATGTCGTTATTTTCGTTGGTCATTATTTATATACTTGGAGTTAATTTTGGTATTTGATTCCACGTATATAAATAGCAAGTAACGAAAAGCACAGCAACAATAAAACATATGTGACGAATTAAGTCCTAATGAATTATGTACATAGGTCTTCTATCTCTGACGGTCTCGCTCTAATTCACAGGAAACACATTGTTCTGAGCCTGCATTCTTGTTGTTAGTTTCATGTTGACAGAATGATGTCATAAAAGTTAACTGTGTCTCTTTCTGCTTCTATGTTCGTTCACAAACTCTTGCAGATAAATAATATGCAACTCAGATAACTGAATATATTGTGTCACGTCCTACAGCTGGACTGCAATTCTTCTTCTTCTTTCGTTCGTTTGAAATGTGTTAATATCTGAAGTTTTGTTTCTCCTATAAACTTACGTGTACAGTAAACACTGTGTTTTGTAACGTATACAGAGGTCAGTGATTTGTAGCTGCGATATCTGCGCAATTCTGCCTGACTTATGCGACTTTAACATGACCTCTTTCTTACTTTGACCTACAATAGAAAAGGAACGCTAACTTCATGTCTATCCTAAGAGCTAATCCTGGGCACCAAAACTCTTAGTATGGGCGCTGAGCATGAATTATTGAAATGTGCGCGTGTTGCCTACACCTGAAGGGAAGTAAAGGATATCAACACTGTTACTGCCATTTATGTCGTATGACGCGAATAAGATGATTTGGGGTGTAGAGTTGTCTGTCTCAATCCATAGAGGCCAAACGTGATCCAGACATAAATGCTGCAGTCGGATGTGCCAGGCAGAAAGGCGCAGAAGTTCTAGCAAAACTGTAAACCATGGTACAACGCAACAAGTTCGTTAATGTTGTAATAGTGCCTGTTTCGATTGGTCTGTTCTCAGTGACTCGAGTACACAGACTGAAAGTCTTGACCGCACCACATCTTTTTTTGGGGGGATGTGGTTGGTCAAGTACGGAAAACCCGTTTACTTGTGTTGCAAAGCGATTCGGTGCTGCTAGAACAGACCTGGTTCAATTCCCGTCAGGTGTAAGGATTCTATAAGACAAAGTTCTAATTCGCCAAACGGCAAGCTCTGATGTGCATAAGACGATTTTCTGTTTGGCCAAACGACAAGTCATGATGTACACACGCCACATTTCAATGAATTGTTACTTCAGTCTTTGGTTATTATAAATATTAATATTTTAAGAACTTATATTTCCATTTCATATAAACATAAACTAGTAATTTAGACATGACATTTTTGTTTTATTTATTAATGGCCTTCTTCTTCTTCTTTAATTCTTGGTTGGTTGGTTGGTTGCTGATCCAGCGGTTCATGGGCTCATGCCCTTTGACCTAATGCAATTAAATGGCATTATATTGCAGAGAAGTCTTCTTTCATTCTTAAACTCCTTGTTATCAGAATGTAGAACCGAAGAACAGATCGTATTGTGTCATCAATTATATATCTATTCTTCTCACCTCGAAACAACCTAGTTCAGTATGGTTTTTGGGTTACATATGCCTTCAATTTAGGATGAAACAGCCCCATATCTTCCTTTGTCGTCTCTTAAGCATGCAATGGTAGATCATTGCTTTGATCCCTTCGTTTCCCCAAAAAGCACATTCGATATTGTTATTCATAAAATATCAATTCATAAGTACTAACGTATAGTACTTAAAAATGTGTGAACTATTGAAAGATATAGCATCGAATTTATTCTCGCAGCTGCATTAAAAAAACATATATGCTTTACTGTTAATTATAACCTTTCAAATATAGTTTATTTTTACCTCTCACAAACTTATGATTTGTAAAATAAAATGATTTTCTTTCGGATACACAAATTAAATTGTAGACTTTGCACGACTCATGGTGTGAAGTTTTCATTTAGAGAAACCAACTCCAGTTCGCATTATTTGCTTTTCAACAACGATATATGTATGTACACTTGGAAAGTTAACCATCTGTACTAAATAAGTCACAATTATCACGCCAATTGTGTCTAGAAGAAAAATAAAGTGAACTCCCAGAAACTGTCCATAAACTGCACTTTGCTAGAAAATATTAATTCGTGTGTGTGTGAGAGTGCGCGTGCATGTGCGTTGCGCGCGTGTATGTGTGTGGATGTGGATGTTTACCAATATAAGTTGTTGAAGTTAAAACAAATCACCTTAAATAAGACGTCACACATATTATTTTGTAAAATTATAAAATCTCATATTTGGGCCAGATATGTAGTACACATTATTAAAAAAATCAATATATTATGTCGTTGAGCACAATACAATTAATTTGTGAACATATAGATTTCAATGTTTAATCAGAAAATATTAGATTGTATGCAAAAAGTAGGGGTGTACCGGATTTCGGCTCCGGCTCCGGTAAATCCGGAATCCGGCCATTTTTACAAATCCGGCTCCAGCTCCGGTCCAATTTTGCTGGATTTAGGCCGGATTTGTGTTGCCTAGTCAGGTGATTTTTCTGTACATGTTTCATGAGGTCAAAAACAGTAGCACTTCCTGTTTACTATTTCTCGCTGATGTAAATAAGCATTTTGAGAAGAAGAAAAAATTCATTTTGGTTTTTAATGGTACATTACTTCATGAGTTCGTGGGACTTGAATATTTCGAATATTCGTAAATTTCTTTGGTCCTGCCGATAAAATAAAATGCGATCAAAATCTAAGTCACACAGCGCCGTTTGGGATTACTTCAAGATTAAAGACGATGATTCAGCGAAGGTAATATGTAAGATTTGTGTCAAACAGTTCTTGCGTGGACGATAAGATCGCCCCAAAGACTTCTCAACATCATCAATGTAGCCCCATTTGCGATCGATGCACAGGAAAAGCTATGACGAAATGATGGAAAAGAAAGCATCACTGTAGGCCATTGTATTGGCGACCACACTATGATGAATCTGGGAACGTGTTTGCACAAAGCAAGCATCAGTACCCAGCAGTCAATTATGTAGGCTCGGGACGGGACAAAATTTGGGACATCATAATCCCAATGCTAAACGCATTCATGCTGCCGTAGCCGAATGATAGCCATAGATACGGAGCTTTCTCAAGTAGTTGAACGATGCATACAATGGAAAAAAGGTATGAATTGCCTTCAAGAAAGTACATTGCTGAACTTGTCATTCCTGACATGAGTAAACGTCTGAAGGTAAAAATTGCAGCAATGATATCTGACACTGATTACATATCATTCACAACAAATACGTGGAAAGCTGAACACACCACTCAGTCATTTATAGGCCTCACTGGCCATTGGTTAACAGACTCATTCGTTCACCGCAGTGTAGTCGTCCATTGTATTGCATGTGATGAACATCATACGGCCACAAACTTGCTTGCATATTTTGAAATGATGCTGGATGAGTGATCAATTGCACGTGAGAAGTGCCATGTTGTTGTGAGAGACAATGCATTTAACATTGCCAAATGCTTTCGTGATGGCACCTATTCAAGTGTTGGATGTTTTACAAACACACTGCAGCTGTGTGTGCGTGATGGTCTTTTGAGTCTAAAGTTTGTTGCTGACATCATCGGTACTAAAAGAAAATTGGTAGGACATTTCAAACACTCTTTTTCAGCAACCAGTCGTTTGCATGAACTTCAAAAGGAATTAAACCTACCACAACATCAGCTTATCCAGGACGTGACAACACGATGGAACTCAACGTTTTATATGCTACGACGTCTGTTAGAACAACAGAGCAGCATCAATCTGTTAGTTAGTTTGTTCCTTTCGTGCAGCAAGCGGCACATAGGGCAGAGGTTTTGGCTCTCCATATGATGCGGTCCGCTGCCTGCAGCTTTAGTTCCTGGATGGTCTTACAACCTATTAATTCCTCTTCTTTAAGAATGGCGTTTTAAGGGTTTTTTTTAGGACTTCCTCTTTTTCTTTTACCCTCAGGTGACCACATAAGGGCTTGTTGGTTTATTCTGTTTACATCTAGTCGTAAAACGTGACCAAGGTATTTTCATCTTCGTTTTATTTTGATGTTTGAAACATACGCTTGGTGAAACATAATACGTCTTGTACTGTGTTGAAATTGATTCGGTAACTGGGCTAACGGCGCAGCATTTGGCAGTAACAGAGAATGTGGTAGGTACTTTGGCACCATTTGAAGAACACACACGTGAAATAAGTGCAGCTCACGCACCAATATCAGTTGTGATCCCATTAGTAAAAACACTCATGACTTTCCTCCAGACAGAAGGTAGTGATGCTGGAATCACAACTATGAAAATAGCCCTGTTTGAAGCTGTTAGCAAGAGATTTGCGGACATTGAGTATAACGGTATTTACACCTGAGCCACACTACTGGATCCAAGATTCAAGCTGTGCTTCTTCTCCAAACGTAGCAGAAATGATGCACCAGCCCATCTGATGTTAGCAGCTAACTCCATTATTCATTCAGCAAATAAAGTCAGTGCACATAATGCATCAGCTACTAGTAGCAGTACTAGTGTTTTGACTTCTGTGAGCACTGCCACACAGTACGAGTCTAGCCTATGGAGCTGTTTTGATACAATTGTCGAGGACAATCCCACCGCAGATCGTTCTGCAAGTGCCGAAGGCAACAGCATTAACACTGAGGTCACATAGTACCTGTCAGAGCCACTTCACACTCGACAGTCATATCCAGTTTCATGGCGGCATGCCAATAAGCAAAGATTTCCAAGTATGGCTAGACTGGCGCAGGCACTTCTTGCACTAACACCTACAAATGTGCCATCGGAACAGTACTACAGGAGACCTTTTCCCTAACCACCGTAGTAGCCGTGTACCATAAAACTTCACGGCCATGATGAAGACTGAATGACTGAAATAGTGAAAGTACTGAATGAATGTATTTCAATAAATTCAATCTGTTCAATGTACTGTTGTTGTGAGTTGTATCTGAGCAGCCAAATTGCCAACTGAAAACAATGTGAAAACTAAAAACCTAAAACTAAAAATTAAAATTACTACATTAGCATTATGTGTTTATGTATTATGTTTCATCTTGAATTTATTGAACTTAATATTACTTATTCTAATGTAAATATAACTATTTTATATTTAAATGATTTAATATGAGTATATGTCATCTTTTTCATGTCTATCGTAAAAACTGCAGCAATGAACAGTCGAGTGACTTCACTCACCTAAGTCAAGTGATGTAGTACATTATTCAACTTTAAATTTTTTTTTTATTTGTAAATCCGGCTTCGCCTCCGGCCGGATCTCACTTCACAAATCGGGCCAAATCCGGCTCCGGCCGGATTCCAAAAGTTTGAATCCGGTACAGTCCTAGCAAAAAGTCAGTAGAGAATATATAACATATTTTGAGATAGGAAAAATCATGCACATACCGTAGAAGCAACATCTACTAGTAGACAAAAGCATGCATATATCTTAGCAGCAACATTTACGAGTAGACAAAAGCATGCATATAACTTGGCACTTGGCAGTAACATTTACGAGTAAGGGGAAACAGACATGAATATCGTAAGAATGCAAAATAAAGGGGAAACCTTATGGAGTTGAGAAATTCGTGGATACCAAAAACAAACATAAGTAGAAAAAGACCTAAAGAAATGCCGCCGAATATGCACATGTCAATCATTAAGAAGACCAACGGAAAACATAATAAAATAAATGATTTTTCTTCTACGCAAGCGAACATGAGCATTACATTAAGATGGGATTAACATTGAGTTATTTTTTCGTTTTTTTTTGTTGTTGTAAATCCTCAGATGGATTATGAGTCCAATCTGGATTATAAAAGCCCTGTTGAAGTATGAGCAGAAATTTAGCAGGTTTCGAGATGAGTGTAAACATTATCTCCTTTCGTTTTTGTTTCTCATGAATCATCTGCAATGTTCTACTCTTTTCACAATGTTTAATACCCGCTCTGATGTAATTGTTGAGACTAATGGGAATTGAACCAGTCCGTTCAACGGCACCAAATCGCCTAGCAACCATTGCACAGGCGTTCTTCCGTACTTGACTAACCGTATCTCCAATAAACGATGCGATTTCGTCAAGACATTCAACGCGTGCACTCAAAGTCACCCGAACGGACCAATCGAGATAAGGACTATTACAACAACAACAAACATCTATCGACTTGTCGATTGGTCCGATCGGGTGACTTTGACTTGTGACTTCGGGTGACTTCTCCCCCTCCCCCACCCCGCCAAAGACAGGGAAATTTATAAGAGAAAGCACAAAACACTAACTGATTAATTCAACATTTTGAGTAAAATATGTTAAATTTGCATACATTAATTAGCGTATAATGCAGCATTATTGACGTCATTTTTGTCAATTCCGATTCAAGCTTGTCAACAACTGTCAAACACCACTCATACTTGTCAACAACTGTCAAACCCCACTCATACTTGTCAACAACTGTCAAACCCCACTCATACTTGCCAACAACTGTCAAACCCCACTCATACTTGTCAACAGCAGTCAAACCACACTCAAACTTGTCAACAACAGTCAAACCCCACTAAAACTTGTCAACAACTGTCAAACCACACTCAAACCTGTCAACAACAGTCAAACCCCACTAAAACTTGTCAACAACTGTCAAACCACACTAAAACATGTCAATAATTGTCGAACCTTTTATGAACCACCCCCACCCCACATTTCTCCAAATATTACACTTAATGTGTGGATAACCCCCTTTCAAATACAGGCAATGAAACGTGATGGTTGGAGAAAGTTTGTGAATATTTCTTCATGATTACCCCAATTATCGTCAAAATTTCTGGTTCGATGATGATTACATCTAAGGAGTCTATATTTGATACGTCTTAATTGATCGCATCTGTACACTTAACTGAGGCAAGTCAGAGAATTGTGAAGTCATAAAAATACAACTACACTCCTAAAGTTGCCTGATTTGCGTGAGACAACTTAGCCCACGGATATAGAAACCACTGGATTGATTGATTCACTTGCAAGATTATCATTCACTTGTAATCGTTATTCCATTAAACAACATCTGCTCTTGTACTTAGTCTTGGCTTAATCTTATCTCTGTCAATTGTAACTCATTATTTTTTCTTCACGTTCCTCTGTCTACACATATACAATATAATTCACACATTCTCAAATAATGTAGATGTTGCTGAATATTTTCAAATGTACCAATTACAACTTTTTCCAAGGTGTAACGATAGAAGTATTTCTAAGTTGCAAAGATTGTCGCACTTCAAAGCTGTAGCGATACACGTATTTCCAAGTTGTACAGATACAGGTGCTTCCACGTTGTAACAAAACAACTACTTCAAGGTTGTAACGAAACAGCTACTTCAATGTTGTAACGATACAACTACTTAAGGTTGTAACAAAACAACTGCCTCAAGGTTGTAACGATACAACTACATCAAGGTTGTAATGATACAACTACATCAAGGTTGTAACGATACAACTACATCAAGGTTGTAACGATACAACTACATCAAGGTTGTAATGATACAACTACATCAAGGTTGTAATGATACAACTACATCAAGGTTGTAATGATACAACTACATCAAGTTTGTTATGATACAACTACATCAAGTTTGTTATGATACAACTACATCAAGTTTGTTATGATACAACTACATCAAGGTTGTAACGATACAACTACATCAACGTTGTAATGATACAACTACATCAAGGTTGTAATGATACAACTACATCAAGGTTGTAATGATACAACTACATCAAGTTTGTTATGATACAACTACATCAAGTTTGTTATGATACAACTACATCAAGGTTGTAATGATACAACTACATCAAGGTTGTAATGATACAATTACATCAAGGTTGTAATGATACAACTACATCAAGGTTGTAATGATACAACTACATCAAGGTTGTAATGATACAACTACATCAAGGTTGTAATGATACAACTACATCAAGGTTGTAATGATACAACTACATCAAGGTTGTAATGATACAACTACATCAAGTTTATTATGATACAACTACATCAAGTTTGTTATGATACAACTACATCAAGTTTGTTATGATACAACTACATCAAGGTTGTAATGATACAACTACATCAAAGTTGTAACGATACAACTACTACTATGTTTTTACGAAACAGCTATATCTAAATTGTAATGATACAATCACTTCCAAGTTGTTACGATGCACATACTTTCAAGTTGTTACGAAACAAGTATTCTTAAGTTGTAACGATACAGTTACTTTCAAGTTGTAGCGATACAGCTACTTCCAGGTTGTAACGAAACGAGTAATTTCAAGTTGTAACGATACACTTACTTCATGGCTGCAACAATACAACTATTTAAATGTTGAATCGGTACAAGATGTAACAAAACTTCCAAGATGTAACAAAACATGTAATCTCAAGTTGTAATGATACAAGCACTTCCAAGATGTAACAAAACATGTAATCTCAAGTTGTAACGATACAAGCACTTCCAAGATGTAACAAAACATGTAATCTCAAGTTGTAACGATACAAGAACTTCCAAGATGTAACGAACGAAACATGCACTCTCGAGTAGTAACGAAACATGCACTCTCGAGTAGTAACGAAACATGCACTCTCAAGTAGTAACGAAACATGCACTCTCGAGTAGTAACGAAACAAGCACTCTCAAGTAGTAACGAAACATGCACTCTCGAGTAGTAACGAAACATGCACTCTCAAGTAGTAACGAAACATGCACTCTCGAGTAGTAACGAAACATGCACTCTCAAGTAGTAACGAAACATGCACTCTCGAGTAGTAACGAAACAAGCAGTTCCAAGTAGTAGCGAAACAACTTCTTGCACGTTGTAACGAGTAGTACTTTCAGTTCATTACTTTAAAAAAAACATTAACGGAATTATTTCTGAATGGTTTTCTGCTTCGTAGCTTAACAGTTTTAGAAACACACTTTGAGCTGGAGTTTTTTCGACTTATTGGCATAGTGTCCATGTCTAAGTTACGTTATTAGAGACTTAACGGAGATAAAGAGATTCGATCTTGAAATCGATTCACAAAGTATCCAGAGAATGTGTTTTCTTATCCAGTTTGAATAACTTAAATATGGACATCATGTCGTTATCTAACGTGTATGAACGTATCGGTCGAGTTTTATATGACATCTGATAATTATTATATTCCTAGGGAAAACTGAAATAATAAAACACCAATAAAATATAGAATCAGACATGGATAATTATATCAGTCATTCATTTTCTTTCCTTTGTTCGATAGATGTCTATATCGTCATACCGTGACAAATCGACGATATGCGACTGCTGGCGCATTAGAAAGAAGAGCAATTGATGCCAACTCCTTGAAGTGGAGAAGGGTCTTAGCACAGACTATAGAGGCCAGAAAATAAGAGTCTTTGACTTCAAGCGGGCCCATTGTCCACCCCAAGCAAGCACGAGTGCTGAAGTAAGAGATCACAGGCCAAGAGGATCACCGACAACTATGGTATCATTCAACCCGATTAGTTAGCATGTATTGACACGACAATACAAGATGTGTAGACATGTTATATTGTAAACGAGATGAAGATTAGATGTGTAGACATTATATTGCGAATGAGATGAAGATTAGATGTGTAGACATTATATTGCGAACGAGATGAAGATTAGATGTGTAGACATTATATTCTACGAAGAAGATGAAGATTAGAATACATCTGTATGATGTGATTATTTTGAATTTTTCACTATTTTCATTGCATACTTTGTGTTTACTTTGTATCCACAGTCAATGAAAATGACGAGAAACGTCAAATAATTCACTTTACAAGTTTGGGATTGATTAGGACTTTCTGTATCTCAGTGGAAAAAGTGATAAATGTAGGAGACAATCACAATCATGAGAGTGGAAGAAATTCCTAGTAGAATATGAAACATTGAATCGAGAGAAATTAGTGCATCCTCATGACTGAATTATAATCTTGTTACATGGATGACATTCACAACAAGCTGAAGCTTCGTAATGTCTGATTGACATCGATATTGTGCCTATTTTCCGTCAAATCTAATTTACATCGAGACGGTGCCTATTTTCCATCAAATTTAATTTACATAGACACTGTGCCTATTTTCCATCAAATATAATTTACATCGACACTGTGCCTATATTCCATGAAACCTAATTGACATCAATACTGTGCCTAATTTTTATCAAATCTTAATGTACCGTGCAATGTTGTATCAAATCTGATTAATACCGATCATCATCATCATCAGGTGCCATGCCGGGTGGCGTAGGCGGTCATGGCTCTCCACAGCTCTCTGTCCACAGTATTATGTATCAAAGTCGTTGTTGTTTCTTTGCCGTGCCAGGTTTCAAACTGTCTAATATTTTTTCACGTTGTCGCCCTCTGTCTCTGGTGCCTTCAATCTTGCCTGTTGTGATTATGTTCTCTAAATCTGCCTGTCTCATGAAGTGGCCAAAAAAAGAAGATTGCCTTTTTCTTATATTGTTGATTAAGGTCATGTCATGTGACGTATTCCTTCCAGAACGATATCTTCCCAATGAACTCTCTGAACCTCATTCTGTCTTGGGCGATGTGGCTTGCATTTTCTAACGATGTATTCATGTTATCTTTAATGTCGTCAATCCATCGTCTTCTTGGTCTGCCCCTTCTCCTCATCCCAGGTACTCTTCTCTCCATTATTTGTCTTTCTAAACAGTTATGTCTCTTTATATGACCAAACAGGCGTAGTTTTCTTTTAGTTATTGTGTTTAGTAACCAACACTCTGGAATATTCAGTGTGTTTATAATTAAGGTCCGTTTCACATTTAACTATTTTAACACCTCTACATTAGTTTTTCTGTCAGTCCATGGTATTCTCAGCATTCTTCTGTAGAACCACATCTCTGTTGCCTCCAATCTCCCACTTTCCAGTTTGTTTATTGTCCAAGACTCGCACCCATATGTTAGTATAGGGGTTATATAGCACTGTAGAACTCTCTTTCTCACCTCTAATGACAAGGTCATATTACACAGTATATTTTTCATTTTTCTCAATGTTGTTTTTGCCTGTCCTATTCTGCATCTTATTTCGTTTGAACTTCTTCCATCTGCTGTAATCATTGTACCTAGATATTTGAATTGGTGGATCTGTCTTAATACTATATCATTCACTATGATCTTGCATGGTGTGTTATTTTCTTTCTTTGAAATAACCATTACTTCTGTTTTCTTGATATGTAGGAAGAGGTCTTTCTCTTTACTTTCTGTGACTACTACTTTAATTAAGTTTTGAAGGTCTTCCTCACTTTTTTCAATCAGAACAGTGTCATCTGCATATCTCAAATTATTTATGTTATGTCCTCCCACTGATATTCCTGGGATATCTACTATTGCACGCAATATGTTTTCACTGTATAAAGAGAACAGGTCTGGTGAAAGCACGCATCCCTGTCTGACTCCTTGTTTTATTTGTTGAAAAGGGCCGAATTGATTTCCTACTCTTATTGCTGCTGTTTGTTGCCAGTACATGTTCTTGATTATTCTTAAATCCTTGCTGTCAATGTTCAGATTCTCTAGCATGTGTATAATTTCGCTATGTTTAACTTTGTCAAAAGCTTTAGTGTAGCCTATAAAACAGAGGTACAGATCTGTTTTTACCTCTATAGACCTCTCTATTAGTGTTCTCAATATATAAATAGCATTGTTGGTGCCTTTGTCTTCTACAAAGCCACATTGTTCTGGACTTATTTCTGATTTTATTTTGTTTCTCACTCTCTTCATGATGATTCTGAGAAGTATTTTGGTTATTTGGCTCATGAGGCTGATTGTACGGTGATCTTCAGATTCGGTGGTCCATTGTTTCTTAGGTAATGCTATGAATATGGATCTCATTAAGTCATCGGGTATGTTTCCGCTGTTATATATGTCATTCAGCAATTTTGTGATTATTTCAACTCCAAAGTCATCTAAAGTTGCTAGTTCTTCTAATGTGATATTGTCTGGACCTGGGGCTTTGCCATATTTCATGTGTCTTAGTGCCTCCCTTACTTCTGCTGTGAGTATTGATGGACCCTCGTCGTTATCTTTTATGTTTATTTCTGGTCTATTGTCATTATAAAGTTCTTTGATATATTCTGACCATCTCTGTACTATGTGATTTATTCCCATTAATACCTGCCCTGTCTTAGATTTTAGACACCCTGTAACTGTTTGCGTTCTCTTTCCTGTTATCATCTCAATTTTCTTATATAGTAACGTATCTTGGTTGTAATGCAATTCTATTTCTGTGCATTTCTGGTTCAACCAGCCTTCTTTTGCTTTTTTGTATTTCTCTCGTATCTCCTTATGCATTTTCTGATATTCCTCAATCTTGTGTTTATTTTTCCTTCTGGTGCTCATCAATTCTAATATTTCTTCTGTCATCCATTTTTGTTTTGATGTATGTTTTACTTTTGGTATGATCTTTCTAGATGTTTGGTTTATTGACTAGATTAGCATGTTCCATTGATCTTCAATACTCTGAATCTTTGCAATAGCATTGTATCTATTTTGTACAATTATGTTGTATCTTTCTTTAATTTCAGCATCTGATTTCAATAAAGCTAAATCTAATTTCATATTCCTTGGTGCTCTCTTGATCTTCTTTAATCTTATACACAATTTCGCTACCAGTAGTATATGATCACTGTTGCAGTCAGCACGTGGCCTTGTTTTCATAGATCTAATGCTGTTTCTATGTCTTTTAGAGACTAAAATGTAATCAATTTGGTTCCGAGTATTATCACCTGGGCTAATCCATGTACACAGCCTTCTTGGATGTTGCTTGAACCATGTATTCCCTATTATTAAATTATGTGCCTGTGCCCACTCTATCAATAAATCACCTCTTTCGTTCTTAGTTCCTAAACCAAATCTTCCTGTCACATCTTTTATTTCTGTTTCACCTACTTTTGCGTTAAAGTCCCCCATTACTATAGTTACTTCCTGATTTTTACACTGTTTCATTGCGATTTCTAGATCTTCATAAAAAAATTTCGATGTCCTCTTCTGAACTGCTTGATGTAGGTGCATATACCTGCACAATGTTGATATCCAACGGTTTTCCTGTTAGTTTAACTAATATTACCCGATCTGATATTGCCATAAAACCCTTCACCGTATTTTCTGTTTCTGTGTCTAATAATACTCCTACCCTCCTCTCGTGTTTTTGTCCTCCTGAGTATATGACTTTAAATTTATCTGACTGTATCTTTCCTGCCCCAGTCCACCTCATTTCGCTCATTCCTAGGATATTTATTTTCATTCTTTCCATTTCTTGCTTGATGTTGTCTAATTTACCACACTGCGCTAACGATCTGACATTCCATGTTACTATATTAACTGTAGGCCTACTTCTGTTTGTCGCCATGACTTTTATCTTGGGAGAATACTGATACTGTTCCTATTTTCAAAAAATAAAGTCCTCTCGTCGGTTACATTATTTGTTGAATTCTGTTTCTGTGAGCATCGTCTGATGCTCGGAGCATCAGACACTATCTTTAAAAAAATAACTGTTGGCATTAAGAAGTTGGTCCTGACAGGTAGACAGATTATAGATGCCTTATACATGAATCGATCAACTACAAATTGATACGCTCTCGGAAACACAGACTTCAATGTCAAATATATGTGAAATACATTTCACACACACACACACACATACTTATATTTCGGTATAAAGACATGTGTGATATGCATTTCACACACACACACCACATATTTGGATATCAGGATGTGTGGGAACTATTTCACACGCACACACAAATATTTGGGTATGAATACACGTGTGAGATTCATTTCACACACACGCACGCACACCACACATATTTCGGTATGAAGACATATTGCAGATGTATTTCCCGCAAAAATCTATTTTAGTATCGAGACATGCATCAGAAGCATTTCACACACAAACATGCACACAGAATTCGGTTTCAAGAGATGTATGATAAAGCAAATCACATACAAACACTCACATATTTGAATATCAAGACTTGTATGAGAGTCATTACACGCACACACACACACACACATACACACACATGTTTGAGTATCACGACATGAGTGAGAAACATTCCACACACATACAAACAAACAAAATCACAAGCACATATACGAAAACACACACAAACATAATTAAAATACTAATAATAAATTAGAGTTCACATTTCCACATCTCTCCTGAGCTGTATTTAGAAATTACCAATTGTGCACATATTTCTCATTGTCCTATCGTCAGAAACACGCTCGCTGCCAGTAGTTTCCTAAATATATGTGCACATGTGAATGTATGTACGTGCCTGCGTGCACTCTTGTCTGATATAAATCATCTTTAAACTGTTTGACATGTAATCTATAAGTAATGTTGTTAGCTATGGCAGACAACTGGACAGTTTTGAAAAGAATGCCATTCTTTGGGATGTTAATAACAGATTTTGCTAAGAATAAACTATAGACGTAAGTGTTTTGATCAGAAAGTTCTAAAAAAAGAAATATGCAATCAGCATAACATAGCACGGTACTCAAGAAGATATACATGTACGTGTTCATCTGCAAAGTCAATTATTGATCAGACAACCAATAGATGGTTTCGCGGTTATCATGTGCTCTGTAACGATGGAGGGATTTCTCGATCTTACTAGACCAGTAAATATTGAGAACAATTAGAAAAGGTTAACCATCAGTTTTATTTGAAACAATATTCAATAGCGACGTTTCGATCAAAATATCTTTATTAAGAAAGCAACCAACAGTGACAGAATGGAACTACACAATCAAACGGAGACTACATGAAGCAGAAATGTGATGAAATTTACAAGTCTAGAAATCAAAAAATAGAGACGAAGACAATCAAGAAGCAGAGCACTGTGATTACATAAGGATAAATTATATTGGGACAAACACAGAAAATGCAAAATTGCACACAACAGTATTAAAATGTGTTAATATTAATAGTAAAAATGTCTTATCTTTATATGCTTTGAGACAAGTTTAACAGCCAGAAACTGCTATTTAACACTTTATATATATATATATATATATATATATATATATATATATATATATATATATATATATATATATATATATATATATATATATATATATATATACACATATATATAAATGTATATTGTCACTGCACACAACTTAAATTCAATAAGCAAAGCTTGGAAAAGGGTAATGAAGTTTTGCTAATCACCGGAAATACTCCAATGTGTGTTATGTGTTTCCAGTTATTAGCAAACTTCATTGACTTGTTTCAAGATTTGCCTGTGCAATTCTATATCAGAGAATATTTCTATATGAAATTCTATTATCAAGCCCTGCATAATTGCAAAGGTGGAACCTGCATAACTGACCGTCCCACCAATCATATTAACCATTGCCCATAGCTGGGTTTCTATGGAAACTCCTGACAGAAAATGATTCTTGGCAAGAAAGCTGAAACTCACGACTTGAAATATGTATTTTACAGAAAGGTAGAAATACCATAAAACCCCAGAATTTACCCGCTCTGAGTATGAAACTTTCGCTAAAAGCATTTCTCTTCTATTAAAACAGTTGGAATCTTATGGGTTGGCCTATTAAAACAGTTGAAATCATATGGGTTGGCCTATTAAAACAGTTGGAATCTTATGGGTAGACCTATTGAAACAGTTGGAATCTTATGGGTAGGTCTATTAAAACAGTTGGAATCTTATGGGTAGGTCTATTAAAACAAACTCTGAAGAAATAATCCAATTGTAAATATGAAATAAGAGCTAATCGCTCGCAATTCCCGGGATTTGAAAAAGGAACAATTACAGCAAAAGTAGTCATGCCAAGCCAATGTAACGTTGATCGTGTTCACTGTATAGGGCATAATTGCTTTGCAGTTCTGAATATATTTACTGTCTTATTTATATGTTTATGTGCATCAAGTAATTAGATTTGGGATACAATAAAACCTATTTAATTCTCACTGTTTGAATAAATTGCCTGCACACTGTTTTTAAATCAGGACACAATACAAGAAAACAACACTTAATTTAAGGCGAGGAGACACACATAATAGAAGCGTAATTAAGAATCCTGTGAGAATTAAAGAGGAAATAAGCGAATGGAAAGAAATGATAAACCAATAATAAACCAATGAAAATAAATCAATTCGAACATAAATCTGTATGTAAAAGAGAACTGTAGAAATTGATGTAATAAAGATATGTAGAATATCAAATAGACGGCCTTCTTGTTCTTTGAAACAATACGTTGACAACATTTAAGTACCTGTATCTTTATGTGTCCACTTCCTAGTTTAGTATTTTTAGCACAATGAATTCTTTACATGGAAAACGATAAATTTTGGGTTGTAAAAGCAGATAGAAAACTATTATGTTTTACGTAGTGCTAATAGGAGTAATAGAACAAGAAATAATATTTTTCCTGAGAATTAACTTGGCACCGACAATTAATGATTTGCCCTTTTCTCCCCGAGGGCATAATTTCCCATAAAATAGCTGTCAATAAAATACAACTAAAAACTTCAAAAAATATATTCTTGTATTTACATATTCAAGTATTACGTCTCCAAATGTAAAGCAAAGAATATCAATGAATAACAATGAATGTAGTAAGAAACAGCTAAGGAATTTTGGACGGTGTTGACCTGTTACATCCTGTAAAAAGTAGAAGCCAGAATATGGTTAGAATAAGGCGCAATTATCCAAGCTATGCTGTAAATTGAAAACGCTGCGCACGTTCTTTCAAATCACAGAAATACATGTGTGTTCGTGCATTAAAAGTGATGATGATCATTTTTACATTCACTTTTTAAAATTCAGTTAGAATTATGACCATGCATAATAGTTCGTAGATGGCTAATGAGCCTTATTCCAGCTGTAAATGTTCTTGGACAGTTCCGACATGGAATTAATTCTATACAGAAATATATAAATAGTTATTGTAATAAATAAGAAGAAAATGAAGGGAAATGAAGTAGTTCTGCGTGTTGTTTTTAATACAAAAATTGAAAATAGGGTGATGAAGTTAAATTTTGCTAATCGCTGAATACACGTGAATATACATACACAAATGTTGACGTTTCTCAACCAAAAAGCCTTTTGACATGAAGACAGATGATGATGATCTCATTTATAAGCGAAGATGAGCATTGGCACGTTTGATTTGAGTTCTTCTTGAGTCCGCAGATGGTCGGTGGGTTCAATCCGGACTCTGAAAGACCTGTTGCTGTTTGAACCGGTCTTGAGATGAGAGCAAACAGTCTGGTCCCTCATTTAGTTTCGGTATCTTTTGAATCATCAGCAATGTGTCACCCTGATCAAAAATGTTCATGCTCACACCAATCCGACCCTTTTTTGGCAGGAGGGTCAAGAGTTCTATCATCCTAGTGCTTGGATCAATCATGTAGTGCTTGATAGATGTCTTCAAGTAGTCCTTCAAGAGTTTCTTCTGGCCTCCACTGAGAACGCCTACCTGCACACAGTTCTCTGTAGAAAAGTCGTTTTGCAAGACATTCTTCTGGCATACAATAGATGTAACCATACCAAGAAAGATGAGACCATGCTAACAAGGCGTAGATGTTTTCCATAAGAAATAACAATACATAACGGATGAGTAAATAATGCCAATGTCTACAATCACATAAAGAGAATTGGAACACATACCGGAAGAGTATGAATAATAACTGGAAGAATAAAAACTATAAATGTAGAGGCGAAACAAAATGAACAGAAAACGGACACTGGATAACAGGATATTTACAAGTAAGAATGCTGAATGTTAAGCAAGAAATATCATAAGTAGGAGTACCCGGTACCACACGTGCTGTTTCTTACTTGTATAAACACTTACTTTTTCCAGCTTCGCTATTAGAGAACTGATAGCGCGGTGACATAAATGTGAAACATTGCTGTGTGCTAACTACTGCTTCCATACATTTGGTTCAACATTTTGACAATGTTACTTTCGTTACCCTGTGAACATGTCCGTATTTTACTCAATAATAATCATGAAATAACATTACACTTCTTCTCTCTCTCTATCTTTCCTTCCTCTTTTTCTCTTTACGGGTGTCGAGGGAGATACAATGTTCTTGTTCTCGCTTTTCTGGCAGATCAGATAATGTTATTTGGTGTTCGTGTAATGTCTCTTTGATGTTGTCGATCTAGCGTACTCTATGTCTACCCGTGGCTCTTATTTCTGCTTCTCCTCTCTTCATATACGATTGATAAACTAATGAATCACACGGCATTCTCTCCAGATGACCAAACCATTGCGTTGTTGATTTTGTATGTATTGTAGAATTGATATGACACCCACTCTGTCTCTTATGCCCTCGTTTATAATTATGTGTCTTCTGGTCACTCCTATGGCTTTTCTCAGACATTTCATCTCTGTTATAACCAGTTGTCTCTTATGTATTGTTGTTAAAGACCATGTTTGACATTCGTAGCACACAGTTGGAATGAAAATACAATGGATAAGATGTGTTTTTTTTGGTTGTCATCGGTAGCATTTTGTGTGTTGCAATAAAGGGGATAATTGTCCAAATATTTGATTCGCTTTGCTACAACGAATGTTTATATCGGTGTCCATCGTGCCATCTGAAGAGAATGTTGCGCCTAAGTATTTGAAGGTGTTTGTTTGTTTTATGACTTGATTTTCTACTGTTATATTTAGATTGTGTGTATCCCTTCCTATTGCCATGTTTTCTGTTTTATCTACGCTTATCTTCATGTTGCTGTTCTTGCACTCGATGTCCATGGATGTTAGATGACGTTGAAGTTCAGTTTCTTCATATTCTATTGTGACCTGATCGTCGATAAAGAGTAGCTTATTGGTATTTTATTTTGCAGCTTGCCTTTTTTCGTAATGCTATCAATATAAGTGATAAACAGAAGTGGTGATAAACGCACCCTTGCCTAACTCCCGATGTGACCTTAAATGGTTTTGATGTTCCTTTATTTGTTCGAATTACACTCTCACAGTTCACATATAAGCTTTGACATACTTTAATAAGGTGATTGTTGACTCCATAGATAGCCAGTGTGTGACATAGAACGTTTCTATCTACTCAGTCGAAGGCTTTCTCCTGATCTACAAATATTACGAAAAGGTTCCTATTGTATTCAATGTTTTTCTCCATCATCTATCTGAGAATGAAAATTGGATCTGTGCAGCTTCTGTCTTTTTCTAAATCCCCTCTGCTCGTCGGATAGTTGTAGTTCTTTAAAATGTCTTGGCCTGGATTCTATGATTTTGGTGTACATTTTGGCTACATGGCTTAGCAGTGCGATGTCTCGGTATTGTGTTCATTCTCTTTTACTACCTTTATTCTTCCACAGAGGTATGATTATTGCTTGCTGCCAATCTTTAGGTATTCTTTATTGTTCCCTTGCTGCGTTCAATATTCTGTGTTACCAGTTGATGCCGTACTCTCCTGTTACCTGTATAATTTCGGTTGGTAATCTGTCCACCGCTGGTGTTTTGTTTTTTTGGTGCTCGTCTGACCACTCTGTTTACTTCATATTGTAATATTTCTGGTTCTAATGTTGAAACCACTAGATCTGTTGGTATTGTTTTGTTCTTTTTTCCCAGGGGGTTAAGTAGCTCTTTGAAATATTCTCTCCATCGCATGGTGACTTTTGAAGGATGTATTAAAGGGTTTCCATTCTTGTCATTAATAATATCTATTGTGTTGTAGTTGTCATCTCTTGTTCGTATATTTCTAGCCATCTTAAAGAATGTTCTGGTAGCTGTTCTATGATTGTTTGCTAATGTTACTTCAAATCTTTCCCATGACTATTTTTTTCGCTGCTTCAACTATTTTATTTATTCTTCTGCTTTTGCATTCTATATATTACATAATCTACATAATTTTGTGACTTTATCAATTCGTTGTATATATCTTTTTTAAATTTTGACTACATTTTTTACTTCTTCACATTCCATGTTGTATGTTTGCTGTTCACAATTTGTCTATTTCCATGTCTCCACTTACCACAAAAACTTTTAGCACTTTTGATTCGGATCGATCTGTATCTAATCCACTCTTTCTCCACACTGTCAACTTCAGTAGGTAGTTGTTTAAATATGGATTCTACTGTCTGTTGGAGCTGTTATTTTAGTACTTCATTCTTTAAATTCATTATTTTAATAAAGCTTCATTATATTCAATATTTGCGCTATGTTTCAGCAAACTATAATAATATTGTGATGCTATTCGAAACGGTTGTGTTGAGCAGATGTATTAAAATTTTAAAAAATTACGAAAAATAATATTTGTAATAGTTAAACCGTTATTTTTATGTCCATATGGTCGCGGGTTTGAATCTCTCTCGCGACGTCTTGCTTACACAATGGATTTTTTTCTGAGATCCCTTGGAATTTTCGCGTATAGCTACGAATTTATATGTATTTTTGTGTATTGTTCTCTTGTCAGGTGTTGTGTTTCTTCGTTGAAAGAGATGAAATCCGTGTGAGGAAATCCGAGTACATTGAAGAAAACATCTACAGATTTTCAAACTCTAGTTTTACTACTGTATTTATTTTCTTATACTGTATCCCTCCTTTTCTCTTATCAACACACCTTGCATACCTGTGTTACTTATCTGTGTGTTTTCATGCAAGTTCGTTCATTGTATTGTATGGATATTCCTGTGTTATATATGCGGATGAATATATTTAGTCGAAACGTCGTATATGTCTGTACATTATTCTTAGTATAGTGTTTAAACCATTCTCTGCCACTCACTAAATATGCACTTTAATTATTTTAATTCAATATGTGTTTGCTCCGTGACACCCACACCTCCTCCCATATTTCTAATGTTTAGACGTATATCTAATATTCTGTTAACGTGATATCCATATCTGATTTTCTCTGAATATGGCAATAAATAATGAATTATGTGGTATCTGCAATGATCCTATTACCACAAGTTAGCCGTGCCACTAAATTATTGAATATTATTACCATAGCGACTGTATTCCAGAACGTTCCCCATATTATAAATATTCATTCATTCATTAATTTTCCTTTAGCGCTGAAGTTAGCGGATAGGGCAGAGGTCAGATCTATCTGTTCAATTATATCTGTTCAAAGCTATTCTGAGCAGTTCTTGAATAATATGTATATTGGTTGTTTTACATTCTCTAAGTATTGTTCCTCTGAGTATTTATTTTGGTATTTTGGTATACCCCTGGCTCTTTTGCATGTAGACATCCATTCCATAGAATGATGGTGTATTCTGTTGATGTCTGCTCGTAGGACTTGCCCGATGTAGGACCAACGGCGTTTTCGGATAACATCTGTGATGAAGTTTTGATGTGTCTCTTCTCTGATTTTATCATTCCATTTGAATTCATTCCAATGTGTGTTAGTTATCCTACGAAGACATTTGTTATTTGTTATTATAAATATATTAACAATAAAATTGAGACGCATGTAGAAATAAGACGTCATGAGAAGGAACGTGTAGTTTGACGTCATACTAATATTCCACGTGAAAGCGAGTTTTCTAAACACAATTACTGATAAGTTATGATAAGTCAAATACAGAATTTTTGTTACACGATTATACGATACTTGAAATGCAATATGTTTTCTGTAATATCTCTGAGAGATGTCACGTGAGCAACATCACGTTCCATGTTACCTGTGTAGTATTACGTCAGTCATAATTACTTCGCAAGATTTGTTCCGTGAAATATTTTTCGAATTTTTTAGAGCTGTTTATGTGGAATAAAATCGAATGGATCGTAGACGCATTAGAAGGCAAAACTCCTAACCGCAGTGCGACTGTGACTATTTGATTAGCAACTATACTTGTAACAAAATATATAATATTGAATATTAGTAGAATAGTCCAATGATTCACTAAGGAATTAATACACTATGTGACCATCTGTCATGCAAGAGCAACCCCACCACTCCTCCCTGTCCCATTAACAGATAACAAGAGTGTATATTGAGACTTTCCTCTTGTAGTAGTCTCGCAACACGTCGTCTATAGAATTTGTTTTTATTCCCTGCGAGTAGGAGGCTGCTTCAACACAATGTTGAGGGTTGAAATATTCTTGGTATCAAATAAAGAACTGAAAGAACGCGATCCTTCATTTCACACAAGATTAAACAAATATGTTGTTAGTAAATCCTGAATCCCATCCCTCCATTTCACACAAGATTAAGAAACTATGTTGTTAGTAAATCCTGAACCCTATCCCTCCATTTCACACAAGATTCAAAAACTATGTTGTTAGTAAATCCTGAATCCCATCCCTCCATTCCACACAAGATTCAAAAACTATGTTGTTAGCAAATCCTGAACCCTATCCCTCCATTCCACACAAGATTCAAAAACCATGTTGTTAGTAAATCCTGAACCCTATCCCTCCATTCCACACAAGATTAAAAAACCATGTTGTTAGTAAATCCTGAATCCTATCCCTCCATTTCACACAAGATTCAAAAACTATGTTGTTAGTAAATCCTGAACCCTATCCCTCCATTTCACACAACATTCAAAAACTATGTTGTTAGTAAATCCTGAACCCTATTCCTCCATTTCACACAACATTCAAAAACTATGTTGTTAGTAAATCCTGAGAATCGAAACAAACCAACTCTATCTCTCTGTACGTATGGGATTATCTTCCTAGTTATTACACAAATAATATTCTGTGTACAAGGGTCGAATATCTGTTTATAAATCATGCATCGTAGAGAAAGTAAATACGCAAATCATCTAGCACACATTCTCTGCAGGCGTATAGATTCACAACTTCACAACTCAGCCCACACGCAGACAAATACTTACGTTATTCTGATACTTCTTGTGAATAGGATCCTTGTGGTTGACCAGGGGCACGACCACAACAGCAGCCAAAGTGGCTGAGACTACAACGGTCACTAGTATGGCACAGCGACAGCGCTGTTTGGATGAGCTGTGGATATTCGTGTTGAAGTAAGATATACTTGCCAGTGTAGAGATACAAGATGTTTAGTTGATGATAAATAAGGAGTGTCTGAAGATGTTTAGTTGATGATAAATAGCAAGAACAGAGTGTGAAGTGTGAATGGGTGATAGTCAAAGCCGTAGATAAGGGAGGAGGAAGGTTGGGGGTTCAACTCCCTCCCTCTTAGCAGATCTGAACATGGCTTCTAGAACTAGGATTGTTGCCAAAACATAGATAAACAGCTACCTCATACTTTTTTCGCAAACAGTAATGACATTTCTCAGAAAAAAAAGAATGGGGTAATTATGCACGAAAACGAGCGAATGCCATTTTTTTGGGAGGTGTTTGTTTCGGTAAAATTCTCTCCTGTCTGAAAACGTACCTACGGCTCTGTTAATCGAAGTTTTTGATTTTCAGACAGCAGATGTAAATAGAAGAAAACTGGTGAGATAACAAGAGGGTGCATGATGGTGAAATAGTAATGTAAATTAGACAGATTGATGAAGAGGGAAATATTAGAAGTTCATAGTTATGAATGAAGTCGAGATGAAATGTATTTACAACATAACACAATGTGTCAAATTGGCAGAATGTGGACACAGTATAGCATATGAGTGGCATCAAATTGATTAGCGTTATACTTCTTTTCTGCTCGTTCTTCTGCCGCACGTCACGGCACAAAAATAAAAGTTATTTCCCGCACAACGATATTCTCACTGCTTCCAGCCACTTTTCCAGAATGCATCCTGCTTGAATTTCCACAGTCATGCTCATCGAGTCACTGAGTATACCGGCATCTGTCGCAGTCTGCGAGCACACTAATTTCACAGCTTTGGTTACCGCCACAATCTCTATTGGCATGCTGCTTGTTGTCTGAGTGAAAGCACCACATTCCTCTCTGATGGTCTTCCTCAACCTTTGAGCCGTGAAGACATAGGCACTCCTGATGTGTCTCAACCATAATATAAGCAATCACCTTTCCTTGAATTCTCGCAGATCAGAGCTTGCACATCGAACTCCACGACTGTCAAACAACATTCCATGCATTCTCTATTGAGTATTAGTATTACTTTAAATGCTGTTTGGGCGCCCGACTCCATCCCGCACCAGGTAGCAAATCCCCCAACATGCAAACATCTTTTATAATATCATCTGTGCTCCCCATCTAAGACTTTGCTCTCTTAAGTCGACTGCCTTTCACTTTGAGAAGTTCAGGGTTTAGAGGGTGTACTTTATCAGCGGTGATTTGTAGGTAGGCACGCGCCCTCCACAAATGTATTCTTTGCTCAGCAGTTGAGCAGTCTAATACCATAATGTATTCTCATGGATATTATTTAAATACTCATCTGCTACCTATCACACCGACCACTCTGTAACCTATCACACCGACCACTCTGTAACCTATCACACCGACCACTCTGTAACCTATCACACCGACCACTCTGTAACCTATCACACCGACCACTCTGTAACCTATCACACCGACCACTCTGTAACCTATCACACCTACCACTCTGTAACCTATCACACCGACCACTCTGTAACCTATCACACCGACCACTCTGTAACAGTAAACCTCTAGTAGAAGGAATGCATATATAATACTTGCATATATAACATCTCACAATACGTTATCTATATTGTATGTCCTCTGAGTGCAATATTTCTTTCCAATACATTGCACATCGATGACAGTGTAAAAGCCCTATTTGTATGCAATCAAGCTCTGGAATAAATGCCAAATTGCCAACATGGCTCTGTTGTGGATCCTAATACAACAAATAACCTTCGCTATAAATGGTTGACTGGACCAATAAAGTGATGTAGAATAACAGCTGTGTTTTTTTTCCTGCTTGCTGATAAGCAAAGATTCGGAAAAGAGTAGGATGCCATCGTGTCAATTCTTCTCATTTAAATGCTAGAGTGAAGAAAAATTCGGCACAAATTACTCAAACTATTTTGTAGGGTGTAATCAAGAATGGAAGGAGAAAAGGAATGAAAAGAAAATCTAGGAATGGCAATATCGAGGAATGGTCTGGAAATATTTTTCTATTCTCGTTCGAAGAAATGAAAACATATTGTTGGTGGGTTTTTCTGTTGATGTCTCCAGTTTGGCACCCCTACAAGTTTAACACTGTATTAATCGTAAAAATATTGTTATTATTATTATTATAATGTTGACTAAGTACATGTGGACTGGTCCGAAATACAGTGATATCGGTTTATAGTCACTAATCAATAACATAATTCGAATGATCATTTGAAACTATTCCGTACTTATGTTGATACATACATTCAAGTAATACTGTTGCTGTTCGTCCATCACAAGTGATGATGACCATTTGTTACATCCACTTTTGAAAATTCAATTTTAGTTATGTCCTTGATTATGAGTTCGTAGATGGCTAATAAGCCCTATTCGAGCTGTAAATGTCCTTGGACAGTTTGGACATGGAATAACGACTGTAGACGGATCTTGGTCTATCCGTGACTTTCTAGCTGCTCTCCGCTGTTGAGCTGCTGCATTTCTCTTCTTTTCACAAGATGATGCGCTCTTTTTTATTTTAGAACGCCATGTAGATCTATTTTGTGCAAGTTCTTCCCATGTATCGTGGGCTATTTCAAAGACTTTCAGTGCGTCCTTTAACGAGTCCTTGTAGCGCTTCCTTTCGCCACCTTGAGATCGTATACCCTTCTCTAGCTCACCATAGAGAAGTATCTTTGGCAGACAATGGTCTGGCATACGCACCAAATGACCTGCCCAACGAATCTGTGTCTGCATTAGGATCGTGTCAATGCTTGGGATACCAGCTCTATCAAGGACAGTTGTATCTGGAATCTTGTATTGCCATCTGATGTTCATAACTTTTCTGAGACAATTTGTATGAAAATGATTGAGTTTTTTCACATGACGTCTATACACAGTCCATGTTTCACTAGCGTAAAGCAGCACTGGAAGTACCACTTCTCTGTAAACTTTCAGCTTAGTCTGTAGGAGTCGAGGAGTGTACGTACATTCCATGCTCCTAGAGTCAGTGGGAAAAGCTTTTCCCTTCGGGTGAATTTTCGTGAATGTGAAAATGACTTGCACTGGGGATTTTTATTAAAGTGAGGAAGAGTTGTGCAAAGCGTCGCCCTCACTCTCTTGTCGTACCTCATTTGAAACCAGTGGCAAGACGAATCGAGATGACTGGAAGTGAAGTACGATGCAGTGGCTGACCATGGTTTTCTACGTGTCTCACCATGCCCGATGCGGTCCACACCGAGTTGCTGGCGTTCGCCTACATTACCCGGTGGGTCGATAAACCATCGTACCTCGTACGCGTAAATTCGCCGAATATCAGACTTTACGTGTTTTGGTTGACAAGACCGTTATGCTTTTTGAGATAGTCTCAGCACAATATCACCTACTTTATGACTGCCTAACAGGCTGTCAGTCGAGTGTGGAGCCAGAACACGCCCCAGGCAGTCCACTGGTGCTGTGTTCACACGACACGTCAAACCTGTTGTTGTAGCTACATGGTGAATAGTGAGCTATTTCAATGTGTTATTGACACCGAAGTAAATTTGTTCATCACATAAACTTCAACATTAAGTAATACTAGTATTTCGTTGTCGAACTCTCCGTAGCGAACACCCCAGATATTTTTTAATGTAGTAATTAAGCTATTTGTAGAAATGTGAAAAACTACCAATAACAACTAACTCAATTGAAGAAGAATGAGAAATATTTAAGAAAACCATAATGCAAATAGCGGGAGAAGCTTAAGCATACATGAAACACGGAGGTAGAAAACGCAAAGTAACACCATGGTAAAGCGAAGAGGTCAAATGAACCATAAAAGATTAGATAATTATTTTATAAATGGGCTGCAATTAAAACCCAAGAAGATTATATTGGACTTCCAGCCAAAAGGTATAGAACATCAACCTTGCTTTTTCTCTAATTGCCGATAGGCGAAGTTTCGGAGAGGATTTGGACGTCACTGAGTAAACTGTGGCTAAATGAAACGCTACAGGAAAAACAAACCACAACGAATTGTATTTCACGTTTGTCTACCAAGAAAACAACCTTCGACATACACCAATTATAGAACATACTATCATAACATGGGGTATCACAACACCTAATCAATTTATGCAGGAGTAGTTACACAGGTAGTCAATATACAGTTAAAATCAGTGTTGGACTTCCAGACAAATTCTACATATGCACTGGCGTGCGACCAGGATGTGCTCTATCTCCCTTGCTATTCATCACATATATCGATTGTATATGTAAAGATTGCCAACCCCAATGGAGACGATAATCTAAACAACCTCCTTAGTGGAGCTCTTTCTGCACACCAGTAATAATATCAAAATAAGGAGAACAGCTGCAACATGAATATACTTCACACAATATGTGTGGAATTTAACTTTTCTAAGATTTAGACCTTGAAAAAGACGTGCAATTTGAAATTTCCAACTGTCGTGTATACTCCTATTTGTATTATTTTTGGATATCCACACCCTATAATCTGATATTATACGCGTTCATTGTACCTTGTGTCTAACGTCAGTAACAATTTCTTTTAAACAGCATGATTGTTGCATCAAGCATGTTCCATTTATGAAGAAATTCTTTCTATACATGACTACAAACATGTTCAATCCCTGCAGAAATTCCTTCAAACAAACATCAAACATCATCAATACAAACATGTGGAAAATCAATTCCAACTTTTCTCCCTCCCCAACTTCTCTGTATCAGTATTTGTAATAATAGTGCGTTTTTAATATCTTTCAGTGTATATTGATTCAAATAAAAGCAGCATGGAACAGTAGATTGACATGATCAGATATTGATTCAAATAAAAGCAGCATGGAACAGTAGATTGACATGATCAGATATTGATTCAACTAAAAGCAGCATGGAACAGTAGATTGACATGATCAGATATTGATTCAACTAAAAGCAGCATGGAACAGTAGATTGACATGATCAGATATTGATTCAAATAAAAGCAGCATGGAACAGTAGATTGACATGATCAGATATTGATTCAAATAAAAGCAGCATGGAACAGTAGATTGACATGATCAGATATTGATTCAAATAAAAGCAGCATGGAACAGTAGATTGACATGATCAGATATTGATTCAACTAAAAGCAGCATGGAACAGTAGATTGATATGTTCAGATATTGATTCAAATAAAAGCAGCATGGAACAGTAGATTGACATGATTAGATATTGATTCAAATAAAAGCAGCATGGAACAGTAGATTGACATGATTAGATATTGATTCAAATAAAAGCAGCATGGAACAGTAGATTGACATGATTAGATATTGATTCAACTAAAAGCAGCATGGAACAGTAGATAGATATGTTCAGATATTGATTCAAATAAAAGCAGCATGGAACAGTAGATTGACATGATTAGATATTGATTCAAATAAAAGCAACATGGAACAGTAGATTGACATGATTAGATATTGATTCAAATAAAAGCAGCATGGAACAGTAGATTGACATGATCAGATATTGATTCAAATAAAAGCAGCATGGAACAGTAGATTGACATGATTAGATATTGATTCAACTAAAAGCAGCATGGAACAGTAGATAGATATGTTCAGATATTGATTCAAATAAAAGCAGCATGGAACAGTAGATTGACATGATCAGATATTGATTCAAATAAAAGCAGCATGGAACAGTAGATTGACATGATCAGATATTGATTCAACTAAAAGCAGCATGGAACAGTAGATTGATATGATCAGATATTTTCAATGCCAGCATATATACCGATTAACCTACTAGTAACAGAGAACAGTGGATTGACATGATCAGATAGTTTCAATTCTAGCTGACCTCTTATGAGTATTCTACACATATCTCATACATCCAAATTGTGTTAAAGCTAGTATTATGCAATGGGTATATATATACAGGGTATGCATCTGATGTTTGTATTTGTTGATCTTTGCTAGTACTACGAAATTATAAACTAAAACCAGTTCTGTAGTCTCCAAGACGATAGTGGAGAGGCATGTGAACAGAGGATGTGTTCCCTGCGAGATCTGTCAAATTCCACATTGTTTATTGTCTCACGGATTAAATCTCACAATCTAGACAGTGTTCTACTATCGAAAATACTTGCGATCGATTTTACTGACCAGTTTAATTTGACCGTATTGATTCTTTCTTAGCTTAAATCTTCAGAAGGGATCACCAGGCAGACACCATGTCTTGGTTTTCTTCGATACTCTGCATTTTTATCAGCCCTGAAACTATGTATTAGGCAAGCTTTGGCCAAGCTTAAAAAAGAAACTAGATTGACTGTGTTTATTCCTTTTTATGATCTATATCTAATTTTGCTACTGCTTTCTACATAACACACATATAAACACATAGGCTCACGATTTTAATAAGTTATCACAAGTAAGAGAATTTGCTACTTCAACTCCGAAAACCGTCTAGCAATGTGAAATATATCACACTTAAAACAACTTCTCCGCCGAAGACGGATGTGTCAGGCCATTATCGCAAATAAAACGGCGACACAACGCATTCCATTCTCTGGACTACATCCTGCTGGAAATCTTATAGGATCATTGTCCTGTTACAAGAGATATCCAGCGGGAGTTTGAGAATGAACGCTGAAGAAGAAGAAGAAGCAACTTCGACTCTATCTGCTATGTCATATATTATTCACAGATATATAGAGATACTATATACAAGCCAAAATAGTGATACTTTTCTTTTGTTGAAGTCACATAACGTTTCATGTATACAATTACGCTTTCCTTTGTGGCGCAAACTTAAGAGAACACAGGTATTGCACACAGCGATATTGTAGCTAGATGAGTCACAGCCCGGACCATGCTATCATAGAGTACGCAGGGGTGCCCAGGCAAAGAATAGGTCGCAGATTGGGTGTAATCAAAGAGCTGTGCAGGACTTGACACATCAATGGAAGAGCCCAGATTCAGACGATTGATCCTCTTGGATGACAGGAAATATATGTCTGGCTACCCCTGTCATCTTAGTGACCGAGGCCAAGAGCTGTGTTTTCATGGACACCTCAGACAACATTGAATGCTTGGCAGAGAAGCAACAATTCATGACACCAATACTGTATACTGACAATCAACGAGACCACTAAAACTTACTACCTCTCAGTAGGAGACTTCTTCTCAAAGTAGTGCACACCGCTGAGAGTTGGTGCACACCGCTGAGAGTTGGTGCACACCGCTGAGAGTTGGTGCACACCGCTGAGAGTTGGTGCACACCGCTGAGAGTTGGTGCACACCGCTGAGAGTTGGTGCACACCACTGAGAGTTGGTGCACACCGCTGAGAGTTGGTGCACACCGCTGAGAGTTGGTGCACACCGCTGAGAGTTGGTACACACCGCTGAGAGTTAGTGCACACCGCTGAGAGTTGGTGCACACCGCTTTGACTTCTGGATATGAAATAGAGATTTGGAGAAACCATTCTATTGCTCACATGTAGTAGGAACCAATCATGCGTAAACATGGCTTTACTTGGAGGTAGAGATGAGAGGCCCGAGAAAAGCGTCTGCAGAAGTGTAAGTTAGTTATTTATTTATTCCTCTAGGGTCAAATACGGAACATAGGGCGGATGTCATAGATTTCCATGTCTCGCGATTTATTGTAATTTTACTTAGGTCTTCATTGTTTCTGATACTGATGGTGAAGAGCTCTCTTGTAATAGTTCTACGTAAGGTCTCTCTCGGTATTCCTGGTTTTCTCTTGCCCTTGCTGACCACCTCAAAGTTTGACATGGGAGTCTTTTGGTATTCATTCGCAGCGCGTGTCTGATTTAATCCCAGTGACGCCTTCTAATATTAGTAGATACATATTCTTGTTTTGCTTCTTGCCTGATGAGTGTGTTTGATTTAAAGTTCGACCACTTGATTTTCAGTGGTCGTCTAAGACATTTGTTTTCTAAGGTGTTTAGTCTTTGTTCTAAGTTTGATGTTGTTTTTCAACTTTCGCATTCATATGTTAATGTTGGGATTATCCAGGAGTTACAGATGTTGAGTTTTGTGTTCTTTCTTAGAGTTTTCGAATGCCAGCTATTTGAAAATTTATTGAATGCGTTTGCAGACAATGCAATAAGGTTTAATATTTATGTTGATGATTCCCCTGTCGTTAATATTTTACTACCAAGGTATGTGAAGTTGTTATTGCTTTCATGAGTGTTGTTGTTTAGTTTGATGTCCGTTTGATGAAAATTTACGTGACAGGTAACTATCATGCGATTGACAATACACAGTCTATCACAGTGCACCACTAAAAGAAGCAATAGATGTTGGTGTAGTTTCGTTGAAGATAACCTTCGATGCGAAGACGACATTACATTGATATAATGATGTGTATCGCAAACATTGAAAGTACACCTGATAAATTGGCTTGCTTAACGTATCTGCATAACTGCATGTGTATAAGTCAGACATTACAAGCTGCACTATAATAACGTATGTGTTTCTCTTGCTTCGTCACATGACCCGGCAGATAACTCCAAATAATAAATAGCGTGTGTATCTAAATTAAGCAACTTTTTAACAAGGAAGATTCAACTTTCTAACATAGGGAAGATTCAACTTTGTAGAACGTGAACTTTTTTTTTACCTGAAGAAGAGCAAAATACTTCATAGAATACTCATGTTGATGTAGTTTCCAGCAGCTCTGAATAAACAAGCTAGATCTCGTAAAATAAACAGATGTCTGTTACTGAATAATTTCTCATTCTACGAAAAAAAAAATAAACACAAAAATACAAACAAATTCTACGAGATTTGTTTCTGCATTTATTCGCACACGTCTGTTTATTGTGCACGATTTAGTCTGGTACTTTGTGCCATGGTCACACGTCTGCATAATGTGCAGGATTTAGCCTGGTACTTTGTGTCATGGTCACACGTCTGCATAATGTGCAGGATTTAGCCTGGTACTTTGTGTCATGGTCACACGTCTGCATATTGTGCAGGATTTAGTCTGGTACTTTGTGTCATGATCACACGTCTGCATAATGTGCAGGATTTAGTCTGGTACTTTGTGTCATGGTCACACGGCTGAAAAATTGCAGGATTTAGTCTGGTACTTTGTGTCATGGTTAGTTTTATAAATACTACTTCAGTAAGATGGAGAGGTTACCTAAAATATGAAAAAATGGTAATTTGGTTATTTTATTGATTCAATTTTGTTTTCATGCGATATGATTTTTTTTTTTTTGAAACTTTTTTTGAACATTCGTTAAAGGGAGTGAGAGGTGACGCGCCTTTTGGATACTATCCTAGTATTAAAAGTCATGATTTTATTTCCTGGTATTGGGGGGGGGGGTGGGGTAAACCCCTTCCTCTCCAGTCTACTGACGTGCTCATGGTTTACATCAGAGGTATGCAACCTTTTCGATTCAGCGGACCGGAATGTCGATATTTTGTGGCAATGACGTAAACAAATCATTTTTTAAGTCTCGTGTAATTCACAGTTCAGAAACGAGTAATTATCAATCACCAATCAATCGATCAAGTGCTATCCCGAGTGGCGTATGCGATCATATGTGTTTACAGCTCTCTGTCTCTTGCATTTTGAATACGTTCAGTTCTTGGCTACCTCAAACCACAGGGACAATCCACCGAGAAACGTCTCTATATGTCTTCCTCTGTCGCTTCTCCCTTGATATTTCCAGTAAGTATATTCTTTCGAATAATATATTCTTTCCAGTAAGTATATTCTTTCGAATAATATATTCTTTCCAGTAGGTATATTCTTTCGAATAATATATTCTTTCCAGTAGGTATATTCTTTCGAATAATATATTCTTTCCAGTAGGTATATTCTTTCGAATAATATATTCTTTCCAGTAGGTATATTCTTTCGAATAATATATTCTTTCTAGTAGGTATATTCTTTCGAATAATATATTCTTTCCAGTAGGTATACTCTTTCGAATAATATATTCTTTCCAGTAGGTATATTCTTTCGAATAATATATTCTTTCCAGTAGGTATATTCTTTCGAATAATATATTCTTTCCAGTAGGTATATTCTTTCGAATAATATATTCTTTCCAGTAGGTATATTCTTTCGAATAATATATTCTTTCCAGTAGGTATATTCTTTCGAATAATATATTCTTTCCAGTAGGTATATTCTTTCGAATAATATATTCTTTCCAGTAGGTATATTCTTTCGAATAATATATTCTTTCCAGTAGGTATATTCTTTCGAATAATATATTCTTTCCAGTAGGTATATTCTTTCGAATAATATATTATTTCCAGTAGGTATATTCTTTCGAATAATATATTCTTTCCAGTAGGTATATTCTTTCGAATTATATATTCTTTCCAGTAGGTATATTCTTTCGAATAATATATTCTTTCCAGTAGGTATATTCTTTCGAATAATATATTATTTCCAGTGCATACATTCTTTCCAGTGAGTAAATTCTTTCCAGTGAGTATATGACTCTTATTTCATCCTGGCCTTCCAGTAGAAATGAATTGTGGTGTGGGATTCGTCAGACTCTGAGCTCAAATTTACGTAAATCAGTTGAGCGCTGTAGTTACGTCTTCTGTAAGGGAAAGGAATTTACGTGTTTAAATATAAGGAAATGTTAGCCACATTATGTTTGAAACTGAAGCTAAACCATACTTTTCTTAGTTCCAGTCCACCACTACACACACAAATTCAACCAGTCTTGCTAAATCTGCTTGGAGTACTTCTGATTTTAACAGGGTCGGTTCCTGGTTTCCTCAGGTGCTAGCGGGCCACATTTATGTCTACATTATAGCCCCTAACAGGTTGTATGTAAGAATCCGCTCTTCTGAAACCCTGCTGCCCTATCGACATATGTTTCATAAACTATTCTATAACACGACACTGCGAGAGTGTACTTACATGTAGCTAGATAATGCAAAGAACAAAGTAGCCAAGCATGCACACATATAGGTTTCTGTGATGAGTGTTTCTTTGTGGGTGTTTATATAGGACATATTTGTACTCTCATTGTAGACAGGTGTGGCTGGTCCGACATTTTAACTTTTAAACTCTATTAAGGTAAATGGTCACGTGATTCCTGTAGTGAACTACCCGTCAGATGCATGTATGAGTTCTTCATATGGTCCAAGCTGTGAGGCGTTAGTTATCATGTTTTTCCACAGCCTTCTATTTCGTGTTTTGTCAATCATTTACGATATCGATGTTCTCGTATGCCACACTGCCAGATTGTGAAACATCTTCTCTCTTGTTATTCCCATATCCTTCATGCTCATCATCTTGCCTGTCGTTACAATGCGTTCCATCTTTTCTCATTTCATGTGAGCAAAATTGTGAACTGTCTCTTTCTGATGCGGATACGTAGCTATATTGTATGTATAACTTATGTTCTGAAATACGCCAGCTAATAAATTATGATTTCAATCCTGGAACACATGATGATCTCTACAGAAAACAACATATTCTACGCACATAGAGACACGCATCACCAAATAAACGAAGCTCTCTACAATAAAAAACTTCCCCAAAAATAAAACAGCCTCACACTTTCAGTATTAATTCTCACATTTGCTCATATTTCCCCCGCTTTCCTGGAAACATGACAATATTAACTAAAAGGATACATATTTGTCAGCATGACTTTCTACTTAATTAGAAATTCTAGGCAATCACAGCAAAAAGCCCCTGGGAGAGGGATATGACTTCTAGCAAAATTTAATGAATCCTGGTATCTAGATAATTTTTCATTAAAAAAAAACTAATAACGAACAACATTTTATACATAAAAAATTAATAACGATGAAAATGTTATAATTAAAAAGTTGTATAAAAGATGTATATCCAAACACATTTCTTAGCAGCAAAAATAATCAATTAGTTTAATCCTAATTTATGTTTTATGACGTTTCGACTTTTTATGTTACTATGAATACTTATTACAGTACGATAATACAATAAGGAAGAAATAGGATCGTAATTTACGCATTTAGTCAATGTGCCGATAATTCACAATATCACTACTATCTATCTATCAGTCTTCTCTCTCTCTCTCTCTCTCTATATATATATATATTCACAGTGACGAAAGGCATCGGTGCATTGGTCTTGGTCTGCCAAAAGTACAGAAAATTGGAGGGGCAGCCAATGTCTATGCCCTGAAATGGGTAGATTTTGTTGGAATATGGTGATCACAAGAGTAACACATTGAATTTGGAAAAAGCAACACACGATTGAGGGAAGCGTGGTATTTGTTGAACAATATAGTGGCAGCGAAGATACAATTGTCCAGCACGAGACCGATCAGCGGAAGTGCTGATCACGCTAAAGAACAAGCAGCAGCCCACATGTCCTACCACAAATGACCCCTATTAAAAGTAGGAATCATGACTCAGGAATTGGTTAGGCTAACATGAACATGCTTTCCTAGACACGGAAAGAAACATTGAGTACAGCTCTCTATTGGACGCAGGAAAAGTAGTGAAAAGATGTCGGGGAGTACATTGTTCAACCTTAACGGCAGAAGCAGTCTTGAGACTCAGACTCTGGACGCTGTGAGCAAAGTAGACGGGAAGCAAGTCCTTGTCTTGAAGGACATAACAAACATAACCTAGCTAGAATGATGTCGTTTCCCAACAAAGCTCATACAGAAAAAATTGAGTTCAGTACCCAATTTAATAAAGGTGATGCTGTCATTATTACTCGAGATTTGTTCGCATAATGAGAAGCTCGTCATTAGAGATAGGCGCAATCTACCTACTTCTTTGGGTGATAAACACAATTGCGGAGAGTCAAACACAGGCCGCGTCTGGCGATGGATTAGAAGGCCATCACAGACGGACGAGACAGGCACGTGCAAAATTCGCAGGTCAAATCTCAGACACCCCCAACCCATCCCCCGATGTGTTTTGGCAAAGCAACATCTCGTCTAGGAAGTCCAAATGACATATAGCCCAAGTGGCATATACCCCCCTCCGAGTGGAAGGTTCCTTTTACTAAGCATTTTACTAAGCCACAATCTGAAGTCTCTTGGTATTAAAGAAAGCTCTGAGAAACCATCCAACTGCACGTAGGAAATAAGAGCTAATCGCCTGCAATTTATGAGTAAAGCAACCAACAACCTATTTATCTATATCTGTCTTTATGCTCACCCAACCGTCTGACTATCTAACTTTATCTACCTACATACTCACCTACCCATCGGTTTCTCTCTATATCCATCTATCCACCTATCCATCCATCGAACTATCCATCCATCCACTATCCATCCATCCGTCCGCACGTCTGTCTGTCTGTCTGTCTGCCCTGCTGTCTATCTATCTGTCTGTCTGTCATACTGTCTGTCTATCTGTCTGTCTGTCTATCTATCTTTCTGTCTGTCTTTCTGATTGTCTGTCTGTCTCTCTGTTTGTCTGTCTGTCTCTATGTTTGTCTGTATGTTTATCTAACCTATACAGGCCTATCTATCATCTTTTTTATGCATTTGCCGTTATACATAGCAGGAATTAATCACTTTCTATAAACATAATAGATAGTATGGAGCAACAAGATGCTAATATAGATGAGCTGCTGGGGCACAGGTAGAGTTGTTTCAGACAGATAATATAAAGATAACTGGATTACGATAGTGAACGCAGGTCGTATGTGCTATTGAAAGCTTTCCCAAGGAGCTTGGGATCTTGCGGTGCACAGATTCTGCCTGTATTTTATAAACTGCAAAAAGATGTCCCATGGGTAGATTTAATGAATCAATTATGGGAAGATTTAATGATTTATTCTGAATTTTTAAGCCGCAGCGTGTGGGAAACAATAAGTTCAAATTACTTCAGAGAATACGTTTAGATCGAAGAGTGTATTGTCTAGACTTTAAGATTTGTAGACTTAATTATTTTTTTTTCATTACTTATTGTTGTTATTATTATTATGGTTGAGTTTTTGGACATCGTCGATTACTACGGACGAACATCATGATTTGTAGAGAAAATAAATATTAGGAGATACTGAATAGGAAGAAATAAGTCCGGTTGTTTTTTTATATTCTGGGTTTATGAGTTGTATATGTTTTAGTGTGAATTCTTTGTAGGTGTTCGGAGCTCTCTAGATCGTTCTCTAATACACAGACGATTCTACATCTCCAAGGGTGCACGATACACAGACGACGCGAGTTCTCTACGGGTGCACGGTACACAGACGACGCGACATCTCTACGGGTGCACGATACACAGACGACGCGACATATCTACGGGTGCACGATACACAAACGACGATACACAGACGACTCCACATCCGCTCTAATTTTCAATCAGCCAGTAAAAATGGCTAGATTTGTTGCTTTTGATTAGCCAGCCATATTTTACCCACCACTGATTTAGAAACAAACAAATAAATATATTATCTTAGGCTGAGACCGTGGACAGTAAAGATCTCTGTACAGAAATTAAACTTGACATGAAAGGTTGATTTTCGATAATTTCTGTGAATTTCGTTGGTTGAATTTGATTTTCTTGTTTTGGCATGCGGCTACACGTATGTAAATAGTGACCAACAAATAAATGGCAATACCATTAATATGTTACGAATGATGTCTTGTTTCGTTCTGATGACAGGTCTATACTGAACTATGGTCATGCTTAGCATGTCGTAGCCGAATGCGTTGGGAGATAAACGTTCCAATGTCGTGTAACAACCCAAAACTGGAAATGTGTGGTTTGAATACAACAGAGTTGTGTATCGTTGCTAAGTTGAATTGTCATTTCATGGGACGTATTTTTTCCATATGTCTTCCTTATGAATCTACTGAAATATCTACGGTCTCTGCCAAGTTGTTCCGCTTCCTAGAGCGGATATGTGCATAAATTCATAAATATCTCTTGTCCAACGACGTCTTGGTCGACCTCCTTCCTCTGCTGCCCTCTATCGCCCCCTCCAACAAGACTCCTAAAAAGACTTAACTTCCTTCTTAATATGGTATTTAAACACCAGCCTTCTCGAACGTTGATTTTTTTAAACATATGTTTGCAGGTCTTTCCTGCTGCCCATGATATTCTCAGACCTCTTCTACTCCACTTCATTTCGAATGCCTCTATTCTGTTGGCTGTAGGTGTATTTATTGTCCATGATTCACAGCCGCAGGTCGCTACTGGGAGCACACATATGTTGTTGTATTTACTTATTTGAGTAAAACTTATGCCTATTTATGCTCATTTTGATGAAAGCGTTGGCTATATTCAACATCTTGTGTTGTTCCCACACGTTGTATAACATACTTTCCAGAACTGAAATTACAACCCAAAGTTGTTTGCTGCAGAATTTAAATAAAAGAAAACAGAACTTAAATTAAACTTAAATATTACGAAACTCATAAATGTTTATAAAGTTTAAAGAATGAGCCAACAGTTGACGTAAAACTACGCAGAACGGTGAATAGATAACATAATTAATTATAGTTTGTTTACTTCGAATACTGGGATTCTTTTCGAAATAATAGAATCCAAACATGCACAATGAATAATTTACGGAAATAATTAGTCACGTCTAAGACAAGATAATTTGTACAAAAATGGACATGCTTTTAATTCTAATTAGATGAACAAATTTTATTTATTTTTATTTTTATAAATTGGACTGTTAAAAACTAAGTTATTTAAAGATCGAAGTCTCCAAGTATTTTCCTAAAATCGTAGATAGCAGTATGCTCTTGTGAAGCCGGGTCACGAGGTGGGAGAAAAGAATATACATACTTGGAAATGATATGCATGTTGTCAGAGGAGAATATGGTGATTTAGGGTGAAGTTAACTATCTTATACCATACAAAATGTGTCACATAAGCCATAAGAATTGGATGTGGCATGCAGAAAATGAATTGCTATCGCAGGCAAGTTATATACTACACTGTAACTCATCCCGTTATCCAGACTATATTTTGCTAATCAGCAGGAGTTTGAGATGTAGCAAAGACGAAACTAAAGAAGAATATAACACTTCTGTACGCATGTACACATTTCTGTACACTCGATCACACATGTTTATGTCTTCCTTCAAGTAGATGCAACAGTTGGTGCTTCAACACATAAATAATCTAATTGATGTTCCTAAAAGTAGATAGTCTATTTGATGTTCCAACACGTAGATAATTTATTTGATGTTCCAACATGTAGATAGTTTATTTGATGTTCCAACAAGTAGATAGTTTATTTTATGTTCCAACAAGTAGATAGTTTTTTGATGTTCCAATAAGTAGAATGTTTATTTGATGTTCCAACATAGATAGTTTATTTGATGTTCCAACAAGTAGATAGTCTATTTTATTTAATGTTCCAATAAGTAGATAGTCTATTTGATGTTCATAGAACAAGAACGTCTATTTGATGTTCCAACAAGTAGATAGTTTATTTGATGTTCCAACAAGTAGATAGTTATTTGATGTTCCAACAAGTAGATAGTTATTTGATGTTCCAACATAGATTGTTTATTTGATGTTCCAACAAGTAGTTAGTCTATTTGATGTTCCTGTAGATATTTTATTTTATTTGATGTTCCAATAAGTAGATAGTCTATTTGATGTTCATAGAAAAATGAAGTCAATTTGATGTTCCAAGTAGATAGTTTATTTGATGTTCCAACAAGTAGAAAGTCTATTTGATGTTCCTAGAAGTAGATAGTCTATTATATTTGATGTTTCAATAAGTAGATAGTCTATTTGATGTTCATAGAAATAGATGGTCTACTTGGTGTTCTAACAAGTAGATAGCATGTTTGTGGTTCCTACAAATAGAGAGCATATGTAATATTCCTCCTTCTTAAGAGAAGATGGTCGTGGCAATGAAATAAAATTAAGTTACCACTGAAGACAGATGTGTCGGGCTATTGGCGCAATTAAAACGGCGACACAACGCAGTTCCATTTTCTGGACTACAGCCTGCTGGAAATCTAGTTGGACCATTGTCTTGCTAAAAGAGAGATCCAGTGGGAGTTTGTGAATGAAGGCTGAAGAAGAAGCAGAAATTAAGTTAGGTTTAATTGTTTGTGAGTCCTCAGTCCTAACTTGAGTACAACATGGGCTCTGAAAGACATGCAGCAACGCGAGCAGGAACGTAGCAGGTCTTGAGAACAGAGGGAACAGTAATATCTCTCCTCCCATAGAGAATGTAGACAATAGTAAGAGCACTGTTTGTAGACATTAACTAGATCACTGGTGTCATCAGTGTTTAGATTACTGGTGTCGACTATAAGTAGAACACTGGTGTGGATAGTAATTAAAAGAATGATGGTTGGTTGGTTGGTTGCTGATCCAGCGGTCTATGCGCTCATGCCCTTTGACCCAATGCCATTAAATGGCAATATTTTTCTGGGACGTCTGTGGATTTTCGGCCCACCCCGGGACAGAGAGAGAGATTAACTATCACACTTCCAGGAAGGTAGGTTTCAACCTATGCACTGCTCCAAGCCACTGTAGCCAAGATATGGTTCACTGTGCTCATTCCCCGCCACCAAATTACTACTGGTTATGCCAAGCTTCTCTATTGCTCTAGGCATGCAACCAAATGTTCAAGTCAAAAGGATTGTCACGTCCTGAGTCACTGTGCCTCTATGATGGGTCTCAGCCATAGGAAAAATACAATGCTGTCAGTTTCCTCCTCCCCAGTGCTGCACAGTACATCTCTGGCTCCCTCCCAACCACAGAGGGTGCATAAATATATTCAAGTAAACTTGAAACACAATTCAACAACAAAATAACAACAAAAAGAGCATAATTGTATACATGATATGACATGAAGCTTCTATAAGAAGGTAACCTCAATATAACGGCATGTCATCTACTAAGGTTTTCTGTTGCATGGGTGGTTTGTCTAGTGGGCCATTGGTGAGACCCACAGATGCAACCACATGCGTAGAAGAATGATGTAGATAGTATTCTGAACACTGGCGTAGACTGTAGTTGAAGCTCTGACGTATGCAGTTATGAGAGAACTGGTATTGACTTAAGCTGGAGCACTGATGTAGGCAGTTATGAGAGAACTGGTATTGACTTAAGCTGGAGCACTGATGTAGGCAGTTATGACAGAACTGGTATTGACTTAAGCTGGAGCACTGATGTAGGCAGTTATGAGAGAACTGGTATTGACTTAAGCTGGGGCACTGATGTAGGCAGTTATGAGAGAACTGTATTGACTTAAGCTGGAGCACTGATGTAGGCAGTTATGAGAGAACTGGTATTGACTTAAGCTGGAGCACTGATGTAGGCAGTTATGAGACAACTGGTATTGACTTAAGCTGGAGCACTGATGAAGGCAGTTATGACAGAACTGGTATTGACTTAAGCTGGAGCACTGATGTAGGCAGTAGTGAGTACAATGGAGTAGCTGTGTTTAGGTTAACGGTGTAGACAGTAGTTAGAGCACTGGTAGACAGTAATTAAGTTATTTGTGCAAATAGTAGTTAGGTCACTGGTTTAGACTCAAAGTAGAGCACTTGTGTAGAAAGTAGTTAGAACAATGTTGCAGACTGTAGTGAAAGCGTTTGTGCAGGCAATATATAGAGTGGTGGTATGGACGGTTTTAGAGCACTTGTGTAAAGTGAGAGCACTGGTGTATGCTCTTACTAGAGCACTGTTGTAGACCGTAATTAGATCACTGGTGTAGACAGTAATAAGAGCACTTGTGTAGACAGTAGTGAGAGTACTGGTGTAGACAATAATAAGAGCACTTGTGTAGATAGTAGTGAGAGTACTGGTGTAGACAGTAATAAGAGTACTTGTGTAGACAGTAGTGAGAGTACTGGTGTAGACAGTAATAAGAGCACTTGTGTAGACAGTAATATGAACACTTGTGTAGACAGTAATAAGAGAACTTGTGTAGACAGTAATAAGAGAACTTGTGTAGACAGTAATAAGAGAACTTGTGTAGACAGTTGTGAGAGCCTTTGTAGATATCACTGAGAGAACTGATGTGGTTAGGACACAGGTGTAGCCAGTAGTTAGAACACTGGTGTAGACAGTAATTAGATCATTTGTGTAGACAGTAGTTAGATCACTGGTTTAGACTAATTAGTGAACTGGTGTAGATATTAGTGAGAGCCCGGGTGTAAACATTAGTTAGAATTATATTATAGACAATAGTGATGGCCCTAATGTAGACAATATTGAGAGCCCTGGCGTAAACATTAGTTAGAATTATAGTATATACAGTAGTGACATCCCTAATGTTTACACTCTTGAGAGCCCTGGTGTAGAAAGTAATGAGAGATCTGGTGTAGCCAATAATTAAAGCATTGTTGTGTATGTTTAGTGTGTGATGTACGTTATAATGTCACATCTATTAGCAGCTCTAAACTGATGTCACGCTAGGTTTACTTACCTCGACATCCTGCAACTTGAAATCCTGCAACATGCTGCTGATGTATTGATAGATCCAGGATTTTCTGTCAGCGTGTCGCGTTCTTCTTTCATTTCGAAAACTGAAATCTATTGTATTGTTTATTATCCTTTAATCTTACTCGAGAACCGTTCACGTGATTTCCTTGTATGATATTATCCAGCAGTGAATTTTTGTAGGGCACATGTAGTTCCTAACATTGTAGAGAAACGCATATTTGAATAATCTGCACAGATGTTACGAGAGCACAAAGAAAACAGCCATTCTATACTCGGTCTTTATGGATACGTTAACCTTCTACACTCGTTCTTTATGGAATACTGTAACCTTCTGAAATTCAGGACTACGTTTTGAAGGGTTATTTGTATTACCTGTTGCATGATCGAAAGACTATTCATATATGTAGCATTTCTATGGTGTATTATTGTATTATAAATATAATAATAATAATAATAATAATAATAATAATAATACTAATAATAATAAATGTCCATTATTGAATTAATAATTGAGTAATAATAATTGATGTAATGTTAGACATGAACATTATGTGTTAACAGAAAGCTCAAAGTAATACGTTGTACAGTTTACGCTTCAGAGTAACCGACAGACACACAATTGGTACGCATATTTATTAAAGTAAAATAAATTTAAGTTCTCACGTGTCATTGGGAAATATGTTGTTAGGCACGTTTTCTTTGATTGATCAATGGAAAATCGGTGTTAGGCACGTTCTCTTTCATTGACCATTGTTATTATTGGATAGATGTGATCAGCATCAAGTCCGCCATCTTTATTCTTCCTGAAGATCTGGAACCGAATTCATTAGAATTGGTCGCCCTCGGCGCTTTATTTATTACTCAGAAGACCTCAACTCACAGAGGGGTACAATGCTTTGAGATGTCTCCTACTGAGAGGGGGGTGGGTACATTCTAGGAGTTATGTGTCTTTCTACATTTTCACAATATGTAGACACGGAGACATGATCTTCAGAACTACTGCCAATCAGTCTTTTCTCTCATAGGTATTTATATAAACACCTCTCTGGCCATCACCACTGATATTCGAGAGAAAAAAAAAATGTTCAGAGTTTAGATATTGTTGAAAAAAAGTAAAAATTCTAACTAAATTGTCACATCTAAGACATATTTTGATAATAGACTCCGCAATTGGAAATAAAATGACATTGCACAAACCTTATTCTAATAACCGAGAAAATAAACATATATTTAAAAAAGTACTCTTCATGTGGTATATGTCATTATGGATGAAGTTGGTAGTAATTAGCAGCGATGATATGCAGAACTCAAAGACAATTCCATGGCTGCCACAACATAAATGAGTTTATGTACTGGAGTGCCGAAACTAGAACTTGCCCAGAGCGCTAATATATCTAAGCTCGATGCTGGTAATACTACTCTGTTATAATATCACATCCCCAGTGCCAGCGTGTTGAAGATTTGTGATTGTAACCAGTGGCCAACCAGACAGACCAGCGTGATAAATTACATTTCTAGTAGTTATAGAGCTATGATTTTTTCTTCCAGTGTAAATTCCTCCTACATTCAACTTTACAGTTGTATGTTTCGTGTTGTAGTATATGTTGTTCAAGTCTCGTTGATTAAATGCATGTCGTGTTTGAAAAGCTCACTGTCATCTAGGATCCAATATTTCTATTAATGTTACCATTGCCATCTGTCAATAAATATCACATGTCTTACTATTTTCTGCTATCAAATAATATCATCTGTCTTACTATTTTCTGCTATCAAATAATATCTGTCTTACTATTTTCTGCTATCAAATAATATCTGTCTTACTATTTTCTGCTATCAAATAATATCTGTCTTACTATTTTCTGCTATCAAATAATATCACATGTCTTACTATTTACTGCTATCAAATAATCTCCATGGTTGACAAAGAGATGTCGACCAGCGGACATTCTACTTTAGTTCCCTTTATGACATACTCTTACATGGGTGGTAGGGAATACAAGATGTACCATCAATGAGGATGTGTTAAAACGTCTTACCCAATAATGATGAATATGTTGTCCCAGATATATGATACGCTACCAACCGGATCAGGGCATATTAAAAACAATATAATTGGTATAATATTCTATTCTGGATGTAGCTATCAACCTAGAATTTTGTGTTTGACTGCAGTCATTTTCCTGGTAATATAAATGCGTGAATTGTTTTTCATTGCTTTCTGAATGGTCCGCATGCACGAATGCTTTTGGTGGGATTCGGGCTCGGTACCTTGGCCGTCACAGGCGCTCACTTTACCCTCCGCCACAGAGCCGGACTATTACATAAGATCAGTATCTTCTGGGTCCTTTCGTCGGAAACCAGATTTTCATCGATAACCAGATCCCTACTAACACAAGCATATCTTTGAGACAATATAGAGAATAGGGATACAGATGTAGGGAATGCTTCATTATCAACAACGCCAGTATAGGATTGTATGTTATGAATGAAAATCTGTAACGATATGAGTATGAACTATAAAGTAACTTCCTTCTCTGTAATCCTATACATTTCGATGTTTATTACTCATATAAATTAATCATACACTTGGTGATAGCTTCTGTAGTATTTGCATGTTATATCGTTTATCACTCGTTCGTTGATCACTGCATCTGCCAGATTCAATAACCCTGATTATATGAATGCTTTCGACAATAACATTTTATTTGTTTGATGGGTTTAATGTGAAACCCATGAACCTTGAGCAGTGGAGCTCTTGCTTTATATATATATATATATATATATATTATTTATATGTTAAGGGGAAGGAGAGAAAGTATGTCTCCAAGGTTTCCATACTATGGAGACATAACGTTTCTGTGAATGTGAATACTTTGAAAATATTCTTACTTCTTAGAGAGGAGATATCACTAAGGATGTGATATAAAATAAGTCTAAAACAAAACCTAATTAATAAGTAGAAATACAACATGTACAAGATAATGAATAATAAATCTAAAAAAGACACTGTTTACGTTGTGACAATCACGGTTTATTTTTGCCTATTATCCTCTGGCACCTTAGTTATTATCGATTCAGAGAGTACATTATTGTCACTGCTATCCCATTTCGCACCAGTGATAATCGATGACCATTAATTTTCGCAAGCGCTACTTTTGTAATTATATGACACTCAGCGACCCTTTACTCAAACATCAACTTGATTTATATGGTTACTTTAGTGCTCACATACCGTATTAATAACACACTTATAATAATTTGTAATACTATTCCATACCAACTTGTCGTGGTAGAAATTGAACATACGATTCAACGTAAAATCACATTTGCAGATATAATGATATACTAACTAAAATGATGTCATTATCAGATATCACTACTATCATCATGTGCATACCAACTAGCGTAGACGATCACATATCTACACCATGATTAGCCAAAATACTACCCGCAGGAATAGTCCGGCGCACCAAGCCATTTTTCCTGGACCGACATCCTAAACTAAAAGTACTATATGACCTGCCCCACATGTTAACAAGCCACAACTGTGATCCCTGCAGCAATACTTCAAAAGAGAATGCATTTGGCCTAATGATCTAAAACTGTTATCCACCTTTGAGGTTACACGACCTAAAACTCAAGAAGAAGGAGGTTACACGACCTGAAACTGTTGTCCACCTCTGAGATTACACGACCTAAAACTGTTGTCCACCTTTGAGGCTGATGTCATGTGACGTATTCCTTCCAGAACGTTGTCTTCCCAATGAACTCTCTGAACCTCTCTCTGTCTTGGTCGATGTGGCTTGCATTTTCTAGCGATGTATTCATGTTATCTTTAATGTCGTCAGTCCATCGTCTTCTTGATCTGCCCCTTCTCCTCTTCCCAGGTACTCTTCCCTCCATTATTTGTCTTTCTAAACAGTTATGTCTCTTTATATGACCAAACAGGCGTAGTTTTCTTTTTGTTATTGTGTTTAGTAACCAACACTCTGGAATATTCAGTGTATTTATAATATCTGAGTTTCTGATTTTATCCTTCCATGATATTCTAAGTATCTTCCTGTAGCATTTCAGCTCGAAGGCGTTGATACTCTTTGCCGCTGTTTTACTTAGAGTCCATGTTTCACAGCCGTATGTTGCAACCGGAAAAATAAAAGTTCGTAACATTAGCACTTTCGTTTCTATTTTGTTGTTTTTCCATATGTTTTTAAGCCGTGTTATTTTGCAATATGCCATTGCCAATCGCTTCCTTATTTCTGCCATGCAGTCTCCTGCACCGTTGATGTTTGCTTCTAAGTATTCAAATTTATCCACACATTCTATCTCGGTATTGTCTATTCTGATTTTTGGTTGTTGTGTTGTTATATCTGTTGACATGAGTTTTGTTTTCTGCGTGTTTAAATACAAATTTTGTGCTTCGCTATATTTCTTTGTGTTCTTGATTAGTTGTTCCAATCCCTTTATATCGTTTGAAAGAAGTACTGTGTCGTCTGCGTAGCGTAGTTCCGGGATTAGGAATCCACCTATGTTTAAAGCGTGGTAGTCAGTGTTGTGTATGTCTTCTCTCACGTTCCTCATTATACTTTCAGCGTAGATGTTGAACAGGTATGGGGAGAGTGTGCACCCTTGCCTTACTCCACTCTGTACCTCAAACCACTCTGAGAGATCGTCCTCTAACTTCACTGCAGCCTTTTGATCTTGGTAAAGTTCCTCTATTAGATGAATCAGATGCCTTGGGAAACCCATGCTGTTCATTATCTCCCATAGTTGCTGGTGTTGGACGCAGTCGAACGCTTTTGAGTAATCTATGAAACACATGTGCAGGTCATTAGAAAATTCCCTACACTTTTCTATGATCAATCTCATGTTAAGAATGTGATCTCTTGTTCCTCTGCCCGATCTGAAACCAGCCTGTGTTTCGTTTATCTCCATCTCTAATTTCTGTTTGATTCTTTGCATTATGATGTTTAACATTATTTTACTTGCTTGACTTATAAGGGCTATAGTTCGGTAGTTAGAGGAAATATAAATGTGGTTTTTTTTGGGAGGGGTATATATAATGATTTTTTCCATTCATCCGGCCATGTACCGCTTTCCCATATTTTGCAGCAGAGTTTGTGGTAAATGTTGATTCCGGCCTCGCCGCCTGCGTGTATCATTTCAGTTGTTAAGCCACCATTGCCTGGGGATTTACCTTTCTTTAAACCTTCTATTGCGTATCTTACTTCTTCCTTTGTGGGTTCTGGCTCCTTTTCATATTCGTTTATTGTTCTGTTTTTGGATTTTCTTGGGTCATTATACATCTCACTGCAGTATTCCTTCCATCTATGTAAGATATGCTTCCCTTCTGTTAGTATGTTTCCTTGTTTATCTTTCAGCACTTTTAATGATGGTTGAGGTTTGCTGTCTCTTAGGTATCGTACATTTTCGAATATCGTTTTACTGTTACCTTGGCTTTTCTGCCCTTCTATTTCCAGGCATATTGTGTTTATGTAGTTTGAGGCTACATGACCTAAAACTGTTTTTCACCTCTGAGGTTACACACGTGGAAGCCATTCATACTAGCTAAGAAGTTCGCATTCTTACATTTTCTGCTAGTATATAATGCTGCACTATCCCTTTCTCTCTCTCTCTCTCTCTCTCTCTCTCTCTCCCGCCACATATTTTTACAGCTATCTTGTGTATCCGATCTTTTTCTCATGACATACAATAAAGATGACGTAGAAGAAACATGGCGTAGAAGAAACATGACGGAAGAAACATGACGTAGAAGAAACATGATGGAAGAAACATGACGTAGAAGAAACATGACGTAGAAGAAACATGACGTAGAAGAAACATGGCGTAGAAGAAACATGACGGAAGAAACATGACGTAGAAGAAACATGATGGAAGAAACATGACGTAGAAGAAACATGACGTAGAAGAAACATGACGTAGAAGAAACATGGCGTAGAAGAAACATGACGGAAGAAACATGACGTAGAAGAAACATGATGGAAGAAACATGACGTAGAAGAAACATGACGTAGAAGAAACATGACGTAGAAGAAACATGGCGTAGAAGAAACATGACGGAAGAAACATGACGTAGAAGAAACATGATGGAAGAAACATGACGTAGAAGAAACATGACGTAGAAGAAACATGACGTAGAAGAAACATGGCGTAGAAGAAACATGATGGAAGAAACATGACGTAGAAGAAACATGATGGAAGAAACATGACGTAGAAGAAACAATACGAACACTGCGCATGACATAGAAGCAACTTGACGTAGGAGAAACATGACATAGAAAAAAACGTGACGTAAAAGAAACATGACATAGAAGAAACTTGACGTAGAAGAAACATGACAGAAGAATTTTGCCGTAGAAGAAACATGACATAGAAGAAACGTCACGTAGAAGAAACATGACATAGAAGAAACTTGACGTAGAAGAAATATGACGTAGAAGAAACACAACATAGACGAAACTTGACGTAGAAGAAACTTGACATAGAAGCGACATGACATAGAAGTAACCTGACGTAGAAGAAACATGAAGCACAATAAACATGATATAGAAGAAACAACGTAGAAGAAACTTGACGTAGAAGAAACTTGACGTAGAAGAAACATGAAGCACAATAAACATGATATAGAAGAAACAACGTAGAAGAAACTTGACGCAGAAGAAACTTGACGTAGAAGAAACAATATGAGCATTACACATGACGTAGAAGGCTCGCAACGTAGGCGAAACATGAGTTAGGATAAACATGACGTACAAGAAACGACATACAGGAAACATGCCACTCAACCTACACGAAACATGACGTAGTCTGACTATGACTGGAAAATAGTGAGGGTGGCTCAGAAATCACAATTTAACGGATTCGTGTTCAACAGCAGTTTGCTAGGCAAATTCAGAAGCAATAGCAGCAAAACAGACTCAAATATGTGTGAGCCTCATTTATCACTGACGTCATGAACAGATGTTTGCAAAGCTATACCAAAAATAAACGAATGTTATTTACAAAATGGAGTCCTCATATCTTAGTCTGCTGTAGCCAGGCGTATGCGTTCACATCTCTGTGTTAGCCATCCAATCTGGCTGTAGTGTAAAATGAATGAAAACAATTTATGTGTATAACATAGCCGATTTAGCTAATGTCAAAGTAGACCGAAAGAAAACAATGAATTATGAGAACGAAAGACTTCAAGAACAGTTAAAACGAAATATAAGTAAATTGTGAGTTATGAAATCAGAATTGTGTTCAGTTTTCCACAAATATAACGAAGTATAGCAGCTATATAGCTGTAGAAACGCGGATAAAAACTGTGGTAACAAGATAAGAGAGATTTATAATTTGATTTTAAAATTATTAGCGAATTTCGACAACAACAAAGAGACTAGCCATTTGTTATAATGAACTAGATAATGAAACAGGCAACAAGAAAATGCAATTATCACGTAATAATGTGAATTAAAAACCCTATTTTTTGAGAGAAACGAAACAGCGAACAGTGGTAATAAAAAGAAATAATGAACATTGATACCTATCAAGTTAAACAACTGTGATAACAAAACAATTAATATTATTAATATGAGAAGATACTAGGATATATGGACAAATAAATCCTTCAAAACCTGCGAAAATTACAAACTCACATTTAATTTTTCTAACAGTTAAATATAACTTCTGAAGCTTACCCTCGAATTGTCTTCCTGAACTTACTATTCATTTCTTCACTATTCCATCACACAACTCTAAGGAAAAATTACAAGTTCAACATTCTAATAATATTCCCACATTTATTTTATGGAGAAACCGTCATTTCCGAACGTTTAGCCTCAATTTAGAATAGAAACATGAATTTAGAATATGACTTGCTAAACATAAATTGGACACAATTTCCATCACTTTTCTGTTATATTTCTCAATAGCTGATATGAAACTTGTTCTCTGCGGATAGAAGAGGCTTGCTTTCAACAGAATACTCTCGCTTTCATGGCACTGAGACTCGCTAATTGGGTTCCGGTTATATAACACAGCGGAAAACAGTGCTTACTCACTGAAATGACGAGCGCTCATAATGCACGGATTGAGTGGGTTGTTATAATATCTTTGTGAGAAAATAAGTAATTCATGTAATGAACAATGATCCATGTAATATAATTATGTACAATGAAATATAATTTAGACTTCAAACAATCGCAGACGTCGTTCTGGATAAAGATCCATATTCCTAGGCTGTCATACGTCATGAAAAATACAGTGTTATGTTCGTATTTTTTTTATTGATTGACATATCTAACGATTATGTGGTCAGTTTCACATCCACCACTTGTGATATATCAGTTTCCTTCAATGAAGGACAGACTGCAAAATCTGGCTATCGGGTGACTAAAAATAGAGCTGTCCACCAGGTCAAATAACTACCCAACAATATATATATATATTACAGAGACAGTGTTGGAGATAGTGTGTGAGACGAATGTATGTGATACTTGTGTGAGACGTATGATTGGAGTTAGCTTGAGAGACAAAATCAGGAACTAAATACTAAGGAAACAATTAGGGATCAAGTCAGCAATAGAATACACCCAAAAACAACAAGTTAAATGGTACCGGCACATAACCAGACAGAAAGAGCAAAGTATTATTTAAAAAAAACTTAACAATTGATACGAAAACAGTCGACCTATTGGACGCACTCGTAAATGGTGGATAGATAGTGTATTAGAGACACTCGGAAATATAACAGCGGAAGAGGCAAATAGAAGGGCAAAAGACCGCACCCTCACTCTCCCCTCAACTCCAAAAGGAACATGAGAACAGAAAGAAGAAGTAGCGAGTTGGAGAAACAATCAACGTATCAGTAGGGACATTTTGTAATAAATACGATTCGTATATGCTGCTTGGTTGCAACTGAGATGATCTGAAACTCAAATATTTGTTTACAGTTTGTGGTATTTCTGACAGAGGAAAGATCAGTACTCCAGGCAGTCCACACTAAACAACTACCAGATTTGTAAACAATACTGACCTGAGTTGTACCTGCATAATCTAGCCAAGATGATGGTGCTATCTGGTTGTGGGATAGCAGAAAATGAGAGAACAGATCAACTAGGTAAGAAACGTGGTGCAGAAATCATCCCGGATGTACCGTTGACTTACCATCAGAAATAATAAATTGTGAAATTCATATATACCACTTACGTTGTTTCAATTTGAATTTTTTTGGGTAAATATAAAAAGTCATATAGTTTTTGTGTCGTAGGCTTACTGCAAAACATTTTTTTTAACTGGAAGAGTTGGACATGCAGGGTGAAACGGGGAGATCATGAATTCTTAATAGTGTGTTGAAATTGGAGTTGCCACAACTTGGGAAAATAATGTTGAAGTAATTTATGGACATTCCCCTACATAAATACGAAAACTATACATCTCACTGAAAGATGTATCTCCCACATCAATACGAAAACTGAACTATACATTTCACTGAAAGATCTCTCCCCCCCCCCATCAATATAAAAAACTATACATCTCACTGAAAGATCTCTCCCCCCCCCCATCAATATAAAAAACTATACATCTCACTGAAAGATCTCTCCCCCCCCAATCAATATGAAAAACTATACATCTCACTGAAAGATCTCTCCCCCCCCCCCCAATCAATATGAAAAACTGTACATCACACTGAAAGATCTCTCCCCCCCCCATCAATATAAAAAACTATACATCTCACTGAAAGATCTCTCCCCCCCCAATCAATATGAAAAACTATACATTTCACTGAAAGATCTCTCCCCCCCAATCAATATGAAAAACTATACATCTCACTGAAAGATCTCTCCCCCCCCCCAATCAATATAAAAAACTATACATCTCACTGAAAGATCTCTCCCCCCCCCCCAATCAATATGAAAAACTATACATCTCACTGAAAGATCTCTCCCCCCCCAATCAATATGAAAAACTATACATCTCACTGAAAGATCTCTCCCCCCCCAATCAATATGAACAATTATACATCTCACTGAAAGATCTCTCCCCCCCCCCCCAATCAATACGAAAAACTATACATCTCACTGAAAGATGTCTCCCCTACATCACTACGAAAAGTATACATTTTACTGAAAAATGTCTACCCCCCATCTATACGAAAACTATACATTTCACTGAAAGATGTCCCTTCCCCCCCCCCCATCAATATGAAAAACTATACATCTCACTGAAAGATGTATATCCCACATCAATACGAAAACTAAACTATACATTTCACTGAAAGATGTCTCCCACACATCAATACGAAAACTAAACTATACATTTCACTGAAAGATGTCTCCCACACATCAATACGAAAACTAAACTATACATTTCACTGAAAGATGTCTCCCACACATCAATACGAAAACTAAACTATACATCTCACTGAAAGATGTCTCCCCTACATAAACATGAAAACTATACATCTCACTCAAAGATATTTCAACCTATGAACATACCAGAACAGATAGAAATTCGATGTCACAGAACAAATAGCAATTCGATGTCACAGAACAAATAGCAATTCGATGTCACAGCTTACTACACAGTTACATTAATATTACATTTCGCCATTCACAGCACGAGCCTTTGTACGTGTGGACAGGCACCGCACTGGGAACCATAAATGGAAGAATAACTCCTGTATCTTATTTCCGAATCGTTTTTTACTCTGTGCATGTCACGATGTCCAATTATCTAATCCAGTATTTCCCAATTATGTGTTTTTACCATGCCCCCACCTAAGTATTTCTAAAATTCCTATAAACCATGTTACATATACATATTTTGTATACTGAAAAATGGAATTATTGCATAAATAAAACCTAATTACAATTTGTTACCCTTGCCGCCCCCCTCTCTCTTTTGAATGGTCAAATTACCTCCTTGTGGAACGTGGCCCCACGCTGGGAAAAACTGCTCTAATCTGTTTCTATTGTCCTCGATCTTGCTAGCCTTCTATCAGGCCCGTTGCAACTATGATAACAAATGTATACATCGATATCTTGTATACTACTAAGTACAGCTACATGGCATGCTGTAGATACTCTGACTTTAATCAGACTACATGGCATCCTGTAGATACTCTGACTTTAACCAGACTACATGGCATCCTGTAGATACTCTGACTTAACCAGACTACATGGCATCCTGTAGATACTCTGACTTTAACCAGACTACATGGCATCATGTAGATACTCTGACTTTAACCAGACTACATGGCATGATGTAGATACTCTGACTTTAACCATACTACATGGCATGCTGTAGATACTCTGACTTTAACCAGACTACATGGCATCCTGTAGATACTCTGACTTTAACCAGACTACGTGGCATCCTGTAGATACTCTGACTTTAACTAGACTACATGGCATCCTGTAGATACTCTGACTTTAACCAGACTACATGGCATCCTGTAGATACTCTGACTTTAACCAGACTACATGGCATCCTGTAGATACTCTGACTTTAACCAGACTACATGGCATCCTGTAGATACTCTGACTGTAACCAGAGTTTCAAAATTCATAGTTTCAAGAACGTTTACAGAATTCTACTGTGTAGAGATATTGTGAATTCAAATTAGAATTTAAAGAAAAACAAAATTAAACCAGTGTGTTTTTTTTAGTTGAGTTAAATTGAGTTGAAAGAACAGCGACACTATTACCTGCAGTTCATGTTGTGAAAAACGATTAAGAAGGTTTTATGGAGTTTTTTGCCCTATTCCTTAGATAAAAGTGATTCAAAACCCACGATGAACTTTGTTGTGTCAGGCTGAAAGATGCATACATCTACCCACGCTGTAAGCCGTGAAACAAGATTACATTCGCAGGACTACATTCTAACAATCATAATGAGTTTGAGAACGAACGCAGAAGAAGAAGAGGAACATAAAATAAAGTAGATATTGTCAGGAAAATAAAAAGGTGAAAAAAATAGAAAGTATCAGGAATAGAGAAAGTTGAAAAGGAGAGAAGAAACATGATCATAACAAGAATACAGTACTTCAGTACTGGAAATAGAGAAGAAACATGATCATGACAAGAATACAGTACTTCAGATCTGAAAATAGAGAAACATGAGCATGACAAAAATAGAGTACATTGGCTGTGAAAATAGAGAAGAAACATGGTCATGACATGAAAACAGTACTTCCGATCTCAAAATAGAGAAAACATAATATAATTCACGGAATGTGTGTCACCCACAAGAAATTGATCATAATGTCGGTCCATTAATTATGTCAACAACTGGGGAGGACGGAGTGCGATCTGAAATAGTTTGACAGTTGCTGTCAAGGAAGAAGAGAAGGGGGGGGGTGGTGTTTGATAAATATTGGTGTCAAAAATGATGTTTTTATACACCAATCAAATTTTATGAATATGAAATGTTTTTCTAAAAATCTGAAAAATGTCATGTAATTTTGTTCTCTTATATTTTACTAAATAGGCAATTGGGGAGGGGAAAGGGGGAAAGTATGTAACATTTCGTTGACATAATTAATCTGGTTGGGTGGGTGTTTCTGAATCCTTAACATTAGTTGATTAGGCGGGGGAAGAAAGTACAAAATTTACAAGCAAAATTGATGAAGCAATTTATGGGCAGTCATTAATACAAAACATGTTCTTAGAGAGAAGTTCGAAGACAGAAACAACACAGGGAACATAAGAAGTTTTTTTTACCTAAATTCTAAAGAATAGAACGAAGGAAACACAATGTTTTTAAAACTCATGAAGATAAAAGAACAACATATTGTGCTATTTTCAGAAAGAAGAAATGTAAAAAAAAAATATAATATTGTTTTCAAATCACGAGCAAGGTTAAGAATCAGAAACTGCAAGAGAAAATTAAATCAGTGCCAGATAATAAAACTAATTTTCCTTAAGGCCTGGGAGCTCCCAGAGGATGTTCACGCTGATGTGAATCAGTGACATTCACCAATAGGTTAAGACTGAAGTGGTAGTATATGAAGTAGGTGTAGTATTCTGCGGCATAACCTGCATGCAGGGGAAACTATGATCAAATACAATATGATTAAACATGTGCAACAAAGCAGAGAAAGATACAAACAACAATCTTCTGTTGCTGTATATAATATCTCGAACATTTCATATTCATGTGAAAATGCTAAATGGATTGCTTATTCTTTCTGCTTAATGACAATCTGAAAGATGCAAAAGACCATACACATATATAATATTTGAAACAAATTGCTACAGAACAATCCTCAGAATATCATGAACAATAAGAATGATAAATAACGTCATCATGAGATATGTGACGCAAAAGAGAACTTGATAAACAACACAAATCTCTCTAGACCAGGGGTCGGCAACCTTTTGCTGTGTGCCAGCTTAAGGTTTCAAATTCTTCAGAGTGCCAACATCACATATCATTTTATACAAGTCGAGTCCAATATTCTTATTTTACCATATATTTTATTTTTATATTTTAATTAATTAATATATAGTGATATTCAATAATATGTAAATATGTATAATATGTAACAAGTCTGGATAAGTCTGTGGCTGGTACCCTGCTACGCCCAAGTGCCGAAATGAGCGAGGAAACCCCGAGAATCTATTTATAATCAACTTTATACAGGAAACATGAAGAATCTGTGTGCCATTTGAAATTGCTTGGCGTGCCAAGTGTGGCACGCGTGCCATAGGTTGCCGACCCCTGCTCTAGACGACATAAAAGTATTGAAGGACGGTAATGTAAGATATATTAAGGATAAAAAAATAAATGTGCGTAAACACTGAAGACAACCAACAAATGTGACTCATAAAGCAGACAGATTAGCTTAATAACGGCAGGAGTTTTGAAAGGTTTTATTAAAAACTAAATTTTGTCCAGGTATGTTACTTGATGAATATTTGTAAAGACACGCTCAAGTCATCCTTGAAACATCTTAACATTGACGTAGGCGCTTGGGAGAGCCTCGCTCAGGATAGAACAGTATGGCGTTACAGCATTAGAACGGGAGCACTAGCGGCTGAAGAATTCAGACAAGAAACTGCAAGACAGAAGCGGACACGTAGAAAAGAAAAAATATCTCAACCTCACACAGATACCTTCTATTGTTGTCAATTCTGTAAAAGAACATTTTGTGCGCGCATTGGACTTGCTAGTCATTTACAAACGCACTATGCACTTTATTATTTTATTATTTATTGTTATTATTATTCTGGTTGAGTTTTTGGTCATCGTCGATCACGACGGACGAACATCATTTGTAAAATATAGAACATTTCTGTTGCTTTCTCATAATTAATCTGATACTGAGTGTACAATGAAATACGATACCGAGAGAAATAGAGGATCATCTTTCTCTACAACGCACTGTCTCTTGTGATGTTAATAAACTAAGTTTGTGATATGTTCTCACGCTACAGTGACAACCCATCCATCAGCTTCTCTCGTTGCCTTCCATTGTCTCTTCTCCTCTTAATCTTCCCAGTTGTTACTAAATGTTCAAGTTTTTCTTTTGTCATCTCATGCCCTAAAAATAACTGTCTGCTTATAGTTTCTTATATAATTTGTATTTGTAATCCTGCATCTCGTATGCCTTCTACACTAGATTTCTTGGCGGTTGACGATTTCTTAAAATCATTTCTCTCAAACAGCCACATATCAAGTGTACAATATGTTACATAAACGTTTTTATGACAAGCTCTGAGATATTGTTCTCACAAAATGCAAGAACGTATTGACGAAGATGTGTTTGCTTTTTATTTCCTATCCGCAAGAATTACGATCTATAAACTCTTACTTCCTTTGGGCAAAGGGCTAATTTCTTAAATTGTATTCCATATACTGAAGATTCTAACTCTCAGCGGAGTGACTCGTTTCGTGAAAAAGTCTTTTTCTCAGAGGGAAAAGAAATCAAGGGATTCTGGAGTCATGAACTGCAGTTTTCATGAAAAGCACCGTTCCCAGTCTAAGGTGTCCATAGAAACCTAAACCCGGACCATGGTCAATGGAATGGGTAGAGCAGGCAGTTTTGCATTCCATTTCATTCAAGGGACTCTCAGATTATGCAGAGCGAACTTATGTCCCTGATTCTATCCTCTCACAGGGAACTGTCAATCTCTACACATGGTTCATTTTCACAAAACCATATGTGACACATATTTATAGCGGAGACACCACATACACGTTGGCAGCTGGGGCTATAGTAAGAGTCTGAACTCGTCTCGTTCCAACAGCGTAATGTGAAATGCTGAATTCTCCGAATACTGTACCATAAAACAGCCCTTAATTATACAGATGAAATGCTGGATACTGAGGGAAGTTTTACAAGATGAAAGCTTCACTATATTGGCATGTCATCTACAGAGAAGTTACGGTTGCATAATGTTTAGTCAGATACTACAAAAATGAGACCTTTAGATCTTCTGTGTGCCGGCGTAGCTGCGGTAAACAATGTAACACAGCTCTCTTTCGCACACCACAAGGTGATCTAAAAGTAAACTGGACTTTTCTAAGAAAGATTCATTTTAAAATAAATTTACATGATAGAAAAACTTTAAATATTTGTGGCACACTTGGCACACATCAGCATCATCAAGTGACATATTCTTTCCAGAACGTAGTCTTTTCATATCAATAGTAAATGTTTATCAACGGCAGAAGGTACATATTCTCAAAGTAAGCATATTATGATGACGTCATCAACTTAGATATTGTAATTGTAGCATCCACTGATATAATCCAGATAAATTCGCTAGGAGTGAAAAAGGGACGGGGGGGGGTGAGTGTATTTCACAAAACTTGATTCTTGATTAAAAACTAGCCTCCAAGCACGTGTAGGATTCCCATATGTGATCCGCCCTCCGTTCTAGCAGCCACCCCAGTGTATGTAGACTCAGAGTCCCGGTCAGATGTTGATTGCGTGATCTTTGGGGCCATCCAAAAAAATTACTTTTCCTTCCCTCACCTCTAGATACTCCTATTTCTGAGATTCTCTGTATGTGTATGTTCTAAGTCTCGTTGATATCATCATTTTGAATTGAATTTATTACAGCCTTGATCAAGTCTGCTTTATCTCTTCTCAGCAATGTGCCGTTTATCGCCGCATTTCCTGCCAATTAAGTCGTATCTTTTGTTTCCTTTGATCCCAGCATGATATCCATTTAATTCTTTGAACAATTGAGTTGTTCAATAAATTCCCACCATTCTTTTCTCAGCATGTACATTTATATCTTGTGCAGCATGCTTTGATAGTCTGCGAGTATTACCGAGTGTGTTGATGTATCAAACAATTAAGTGCTGTTGCAACTTCCTCTATATTCATCCCCATGTTCGATGTGACAGTGGAATATGCTGAATATTTCTCAACCAACTTCACGCCATTTCTGCAGACAACAAAACAGAAACCACTTTTATTTGTATTTTTGTTAACTAGATGAGAATTGATCAGACAATCCACTTTTTCTGGTTCCTTTGTTTTTCCTAAAACCGAATTGCTGTTCACCGACCTCAGTCTATCTTGTTTTTAATTCTTTCATGTATTATCTTGAGTAGTGTTTTAGTTGTATGACTCATTAAACTTATTGTTCTATATTCTGTACAGTCCACAGCCCTGGAATTCTTAAGTAGTGGTATGAATATTGATGATGTCAAATGATGTGGCCTGTTTCATATATGTCATTGAAAAGTTCTGTGATAGTTTCCACACCAACTGAGTTGTTATTATATCTGCTGCTATGTGGACGGAGCCTTCGGCATTTCCACATTTTATTGATTTTATTGCGTTGGGTACTTCTACCTTCAGTATTGATGGTTCATCATTGTTGTGTATTGTTGGTTTTTTTGTTCCGTTGGTCATCAACAGTTCTGCCACATAATCTGTCCATCTGGTAAGTACTTTGTTTGATTAAATACAATTTTTCCGTTTTATCTTTAATGCATTAATCCCTATTTATATGATTTTTCTATATGACATTGGATATTGAATTTGAAAATAATTAAATTGACCATTGCATAGCTTTCGTGGATTTAAATTCAGTAGCAATTTTATAAGTGCTCAGTTCTCCAAATGTTACTCGTGAGATGGAAGGCCTGGAATATCCAATGAACGTAAAACTTCTGTGGGGTAGATGACTAATTTATTTTCATCTGTAACTGTAGAATTAGATGTGTATATATATGGAGTTAAAGGAATATAATCTAGAAGCTGTATGTTAGTAGAATTTATGTTATTAGTATCTTGGCTCAGTATATTCCAATTAGATGACCTAACCATTGCACTTCGCAGGCTTCCAATATGTTCAAGAAATGTTATTATACAAACTATTTATTTCGTGGAATCATCGTTGAAGAGGGAAGATGCAGTCAAATTCAGTAAAAATGTGCTTCAATTATAGAAATGAAAAAGCATAATGTGAATTGTCAACTTGTAACTACAAAGAAAGTTCATTAATGCTTGTTTTCCTGTTATGGAGTGCAGAGAGGCTTTTTGGCTTTGGAAAGAAATGCCGCTTTTCCATATCTGTTGCCGAGACGCGTACATGAAGACGTTTTAATGTACCTCCGAAAGAGAAAATTCATTTTCCCAAACGTGGATTGAACCCGGGACGTCAGGGACATGAGATTCGTTTTCTAGCCATACTGTTACTTGCTCCACCAACTAGTAATAGATACTAGAAAATTGAACAGATGTAATATGTATATATGTTTATATGTAATGATTTATACATAAGAAATTGAGGCTTGCTATTTTTAAAATTACATATTGACATCACATCAAATGTCAACACAAAAACCTGCTTGTAAGTTGACTTTTGTATTTCTCCGTCTTTTGTGTGCGTTGTCAAACTTCTGCAGATTTGCAGAATAGAGTTTGGAGAAATGAATGTGCTGTGTCATGGTATACAGCTGATACAGCAATATTTGCGCCTTTTGGTCTTACTCATCCTTTAACCTGTGTAATGGCCTCTTATGACTTGTATTGAAGGTCAAGAGTGCTGCTATTATTTGCTCCCTGTCTGGCCCTGTCAGAGCACAGGTTGATGGAAGAATTATAATCACGAACAACAGCTCAGACATGATTATATTGTTATGGGCAGGCGTATATTGTTGTCTGTTGTGCTTTCATAAGATTTATAGCGTAAAAAAAGTATAATTGAATTATGCATTAACTGCGTCTGGATTGCAGGTATATTGAAACATGTTGGGTTATGATCAACATTTTTCTGTTCATGAAAATGTGGTGCGTGTATTTTATGGATATTGGGGTATGGATGCTAAGATATACTATATACTATTACAGTCTTAGAGTAATTGATACCAACCTCCATGACAACTACTTAGTTTTTTCAAGCTCGTTTACAGTATTTTTGACATTTACAAATTTGCCACTCGATAAGTGAAGTAACAAGATACTATTAATCATTCAATCATCAAGTGCCACGTATAGCGTCTTAGACTTTAATGCTTCTCCACAACTCTCTGTTTCGTGTATTATGAAAAAGTTCTTTGAGTTAATACTGTTTTGTATCACAGCGACAACCCATCCAGAATTATCTACTTTGTCTTCCTACTTCTATTATTTATGCTGTAATTCGTCGTGTAACTCTAGCATGTCTATGAGAACATCTGTATTAGTTCTTCTATGTATGGTTGTCTATGTAAGAGTATATATCTCTACACATAAATGCCACTACTCATGAGGAAAATAGCCACAGATTGAGCAACAGATCAACGTCTATTTATATCTACATATGTTTGGCACTAGTGTGGTTAGCGAGAACCAAACATTTCCTATTCACAGGCATAACAAACTCTACCCCGTAGCACTTGTCCCAACAACTTTTTAGACGGTCTAGGACTACACTATCTTGGAAGCATCATAGGCCAAAGAAATGCATCACAGATGCAACATAGTATTCCGAATCGTGGGGCAGATGTCTTCTATTTTCAAATACAAAAATGTGAACATGAACAACGAAGCTGCACTATATAAAACGATCATCATACTACCACTAAGCTACCACTGTCAAACTTGGATACTAACAACAGAATACACAAGAAAAACATATTACAACAGAAATTACTTTTTTACGTAGAATTCTCGGAGTAACAATAAGAGACAGAAGCAGAAACACAAACATCTGAATAGCAACAAACACAATGTCGATCCTCGATTATACTAGAAGACAACAGATTAAATGGTTTTCGCATGTTTACAGACTACCATCAGTCAGTGGCCACCAAAAAGCCTTACTATACAAATATGATGCATATAAAGCCATGGGATGACCATGCAAACGATGGATTACAAAAATACAAAAGTCCATGAAACCTAAAAAATATGAAGCACATAAAAAAAAGTCATCTCCAGAGAAATGTTCAACCCTAATGCCGCATGGCAGAAGCAGTATAAAGCGAAATGAAAGAAGAAACACAGAAAGAAGACATACTTTATTTAATGGATGACAATTACGTAAGCTTTTTCAAGAAATAAGAAATAAAAATATGCAATACACTAACCCAGGGGTCGGCAACCTTTTGCTAACTGTGTGCCAACTTAAAGTTTCAAATTATTCAGAGTGCAAACATCACATATCAAGAGGAATGTGAAGAGTCCAGATTCATCACATGTGAAGAGTCTGCGTGCTATTTGAAATTGCTTGGCGTGCTAAGTGTGACATGCGTGCCATAGGCTGCCGATCCCTGCACTAACGCATTAAAACAATGTATTCATAGAGAGAAGACACTTAAATGTATAGGCCTAATATTACTAGATATGCCTACCGCAGTGCATCTGTAGTTGGATTGCTTTCCCATTGTGAGAAATAAACCTAATAATATAAACCACAGCATTTGACGTTGTAATAGAAGCGAATGAATACCGTATTTGTTTAGCTTTAATTGCTATACACAAATACGTTATAGGGTCTCCAAGTTACAGTGATCCTTCAACCAACAGTGGAACGTATCATATAATTGTTTGGACCTACGAAAAAAACTGCTGCACGTTATATTATAATTTAATGTAGGTCTAGACCTACTTGCGTTGCGTGGATCTAGTGAATATGTCGTACATTAATGTTGTACAGAAGGAAACAGTACAGGTACCTATGTTGATAACATTTGAAGATAAATGAACTGTAGATAGTAAACATAAATTCTAGAGATACTTACTTGATAACGTGATATTGTTTAGCAAAATGTGTCATTTCTGTTCGCCCTGAAACCGCCACAAAATGAATAAAAACTGGAAATCTAATGTTTCTTTCTACGAACCAAATCAAACGGTACACATACTATTGCTATTATCACTTTAGCGAAGACCGCCACATTTTAAACTGTGAGAAATTTAATTTAAACAATGAAGACTATTTCTGTATAATTAAATTATTAAAAATTGTATGACAAATAACATTAACCATTTGAAATTAATGTTTTTAGTGGAAATTGAACTAAAGACTCAATTATTAGAACTGTGTAAATAGTGTTGCGCTCTATTTAACTGTGTAAATAATGTTGCATTCTATTTATTAGGCAAACGCGGCTCATTACATAGGAAGGAAAACTGTATACATAATTATTAGAGTTTAATTTCCTTATGTAAAATAGACTTTTAACACACCTTTGGTAACGGTCCAAAAGAAATGCGAAATGTTCCCTTTTTTTATTGAATCAATTATCATATACAATAGCATGAACGATATCAGACAATGTATTTGATCTGAAAAACTCGATGGCAACATGCAAAGTCTGAAAACAGTTAAATGATCGCTCAATAGATGTAACCGTTTGGGCTTCCCAAAACATATTCATAACCGTTTGAACCGGGGTCATACGTCAAAATCACACATCGTATGATATTTTGACCTATAGCGCCTTAGTGGTCCAAAACAGATGCGAAATTTTCCATCTTTACTGAATCAATTATAAACCGAAATATCAGACACAATGTTAGACAATATGTTACATATGAAAATACATCGTCTACGATAATTAATTCAACTGCAGCACAACCCGATATTTATTAAATATTCGGTGAGCAGTTACGAAAACATGTTGACATTATAAAGGCAAATATTGTGTCTCGGTCAGGAGGGTGAAATGTTAACAAAATCGGACAAGGTTATCTGGACAACGGCGGGACAATTCAATTTTGTAAAAGCGCTACGGGCTAGAGAATCGATCAATCTGTAAAGTGGTTAAATACAGTTCCTTTTCCTGCAATAATCAAAGAGGGTATACATAAACCCAAATACAGGATTACAGATGTAACGACGTATATATTAACTATAATACACATATATTAATTATATACACATATACTAATTACATATAGCTCTACACAATATAATATGCACACAACTAATTCTATGAATTTCTCTATGCCTATTTACTAATTCGACATTTACCGTCACTAGGCAACCAGTAATCATTTAACAGCGAGATTACTGACTATTATTAGAATTCCAGAAACGCTAAGTATCCATTAGATACTCAATAAGACAACGATGGCGTGTTGCACGTCAGAGGAAATATAGTTAAATCGCTGTAAGAACACCGAGGATGAACGTTTTTGGTACCATGGATATTGTGTGATGAAGTTGTTCAGAGTTCTATCATCACGGTTAATGCCGTAGTGAGACGTGTTTGTAAACTGTGTAGACTAGGAACAGTTACAGAGACACACTTAAGATTAGGAAATTGTGGTGATGATCTAGCTGTCAACGCACAGATGGAGTGAGTCGGCAGTAAAAAGACCTCTGAACGGAATTAGTTACGGCCTCATTCATTAAGTTTTTTTATTATTGTTGTGAATTTCAATGCTCAATATTTATATACTTAAAGTCGCATGTCAAAAACAGTCATGACCTAACAACGAATTCCAGGGAAATAAATCGAAATCGGCTTTTCAGCACATGTTTACATTATCTTTACACTTGTCTTTACACAACAGACCGATCGATGTCTGAGTAACAAGATATAAAGAGAAGATTATAAGCTGTAGTAACAGTAAATGTAACAGAATATCAACTTGCAGGCAAAGTGTTTCTACTTCTTCCTTCTCTGCCTTCGTTCTTACACTCATATTAGTTAGCGAGATGTAGTCCAGATAATGGAATGTGTTCTATCATGGCTTACAGCTTGATTGTAAACTACTCCTTCTAGTATGAGACATCCGACTTCAACATGACTTAAATATCACTGTGATCTTTCGAATGCGAGAATCCTCCCCCCGCCCCCTCCAAACCCTACCCTCCTCAATGCTTCTGAAATGTTTTTTACGATTTCACGATCGATAACACTATTGCTATTCATCGCTCCTCCATGGGCTACGATAACACTAGGCAGCGAACCTGTTTGAGAACGAATTAACAGTTTGCATACAATATTTGGTACAATACAAGAATAAGTGGACAACTCTCGTGGCAACATATCAACTTTTAAATTTCATATGCTATTGCACTATCTCGGAAATTTAAAAAGTCGTAACTTAAAATACATATCTAGCAATTTGTGCGCAATGAACTGGCCATCCACCTCTCAATCAGTGTGCAGCGCGCACGTCGAGTGATCAGGGGCTCCCATCGCGCAGTGTGTAGAATATTCGTTGTCGGTATATGCGTCTTTGTTTGGAATGTCGTTCCGTTTAATTATATTAGTTATTTGTTCCATAGAAACATGTCCATTGATTCTTGTATTGTACCCACTACTTTGAAGTATAATTATTTAGATTTGACACTTCGTCAAATATAACTGCCAGATACTTTTAATTTGTTATATATCATTCCTTTACCTCTCAAGAACTTCATCTTCATGCTAGTGTTTGTCTGTCAGGATCTTCATGCTAGTGTTTTTGTCTGTCAGGATCTTCATGCTAGTGTTTGTCTCTCATGATCTTCATGCTAGTGTTTGTGTCTGTCATGATCTTCATGCTAGTGTTTGTGTCTGTCATGATTTTCATGCTAGTGTTTGTGTCTGTCATGATCTTCATGCTAGTGTTTGTGTCTGTCATGATCTTCATGCTAGTGTTTGTGTCTGTCATGATCTTCGTGCTAGTGTTTGTGTCTATCATGATCTTCATGCTAGTGTTTCTGTCTGTCATGATCGTCATGCTAGTGTTTGTGTCTCTCATGATCGTCATGCTAGTGTTTGTGTCTCTCATGATCTTCATGCTAGTGTTTGTGTCTGTCATGATCTTCATGCTAGTGTTTGTGTCTGTCATGATCGTCATGCTAGTGTTTGTGTCTCTCATGATCTTCTTGCTAGTGTTTGTCTCTCACATGATCTTCATGCTAGTGTTTGTGTCTGTCATGATCTTCATGCTAGTGTTTGTGTCTGTCATGATCTTCTTGCTAGTGTTTGTCTCTCACATGATCTTCATGCTAGTGTTTGTGTCTGTCATGGTCTTCATGCTAGTGTTTGTGTCTGTCATGATCTTCTTGCTAGTGTTTGTCTCTCACATGATCTTCATGTTAGTGTTTGTGTCTGTCATGATCTTCATGCTAGTGTTTGTGTCTGTCATGATCTTCTTGCTAGTGTTTGTCTCTCACATGATCTTCATGCTAGTGTCTGTGTCTGTCATGATCTTCTTGCTAGTGTTTGTCTCTCACATGATCTTCATGCTAGTGTTTGTGTCTGTCATGATCTTCATGCTAGTGTTTTTTCTGTCATGATCTTCATGCTAGTGTTTGTGTCTGTCATGATCGTCATGCTAGTGTTTTTGTCTGTCATGATCTTCATGCTAGTGTATGTGTCTGTCATGATCTTCATGCTAGTGTTTGTCTCTCACATGATCTTCATGCTAGTGTTTGTGTCTGTCATGATCTTCATGCTAGTGTTTGTGTCTCTCACATGATCTTCATGCTAGTGTTTGTGTCTGTCATGATCTTCATGCTAGTGTTTGTGTCTGTCATGATCTTCATGCTAGTGTTTTTGTCTGTCATGATCTTCATGCTAGTGTTTGTGTCTGTCATGATCTTCATGCTAGTGTTTGTGTCTGTCATGATCTTAATGCTAGTTTTTGTGTCTGTCATGATCTTCATGCTAGTGTTTGCGTCTGTCATGATCTTCATGCTAGTGTTTGTCTCTCAAATGATCGTCATGCTAGTGTTTGTGTCTGTCATGATCTTCATGCTAGTGTTTGTGTCTGTCATGATCTTAATGCTAGTGTTTGTGTCTGTCATGATCTTCATGCTAGTGTTTGTGTCTGTCATGATCTTCATGCTAGTGTTTGTGTCTGTCATGATCTTCATGCTAGTGTTTGTGTCTGTCATGATCTTCATGCTAGTGTTTGTGTCTGTCATGATCTTCATGCTAGTGTTTGTGTCTCTCATGATCTTCATGCTAGTGTTTGTCTCTCACATGATCTTCATGGTAGTGTTTGTGTCTGTCATGATCTTCATGCTAGTGTTTGTGTCTGTCATGATCTTCATGCTAGTGTTTGTGTCTCTCATGATCTTCATGCTAGTGTTTGTCTCTCACATGATCTTCATGCTAGTGTTTGTGTCTGTCATGATCTTCATGCTAGTGTTTGTGTCTGTCATGATCTTCATGCTAGTGTTTGTGTCTGTCATGATCTTCATGCTAGTGTTTGTCTCTCACATGATCTTCATGCTAGTGTTTTTGTCTGTCATGATCTTCATGCTAGTGTTTGTGTCTGTCATGATCTTCATGCTAGTGTTTGTGTCTGTCATGATCTTAATGCTAGTTTTTGTGTCTGTCATGATCTTCATGCTAGTGTTTGCGTCTGTCATGATCTTCATGCTAGTGTTTGTGTCTGTCATAATCTTCATGCTAGTATTTGTGTCTGTCATGATCTTAATGCTAGTGTTTGTGTCTGTCATGATCTTCATGCTAGTGTTTGCGTCTGTCATGATCTTCATGCTAGTGTTTGTCTCTCACATGATCTTCATGCTAGTGTTTGTGTCTGTCATGATCTTCATGCTAGTGTTTGTGTCTGTCATGATCTTCATGCTAGTGTTTGTGTCTGTCATGATCTTCATGCTAGTGTTTGTGTCTGTCATGATCTTCATGCTAGTGTTTGTGTCTGTCATGATCTTCATGCTAGTGTTTGTGTCTGTCATGATCTTCATGCTAGTGTTTGTGTCTGTCATGATCTTCATGCTAGTGTTTGTGTCTGTCATGAACATTATTATGGTGTTTCTATCAACGCAATATAATAGACCTAGTAGAGGAACTATACCAAGATCAAATGGCTGCAGTGAAGTTAAAGGGCGATATCCCAGAGTGGTTTGAGGTGCAGGGTGGAGTAAGGCAGGGATGCACACTCTTCCCATATCTGATCAACATCTACGCAGAAAGCATAATAAGGAATGTGAGAGAAGACATACACAACGCTAACTACCACGCTTTAAATATTGGTGGATTCGAAATCCCTGAACTACGCTACGCAGACGACACAGTGCTTCTTTCAAATGATATAAAAGGATTGTACCAACTAATCAAGAATACACAGAAATATAGCGAATCACAAAACGTGTATGTAAGCACGCAGAACAAAATATATCATGTCAACAGGTATAACAATACAACAACCAAAAGTAAGAATAGATAATATCGAGATAGAATGTGTGGATAAATTTGAATACTTAGAAGCAAACATTAACGGTGCAGGAGACTGCATGGCAGAAATAAGGAAGAGATTGGCAATGTCATATTGTCAAATAACACGGTTCCAACACATATAGAAAAACAACAAAATAGAAACGAAATTGCAAATGTTACGAACTGTTATTTTTCCGGTTGCAACATACGTCTGCCAAACATGGACCCTACGTAAAACAGCGGAAAAGAAGATCAATACCTTTGAGATGAAATTCGACAGAAAGATACTTAAAATATCATGGAAGGAAAAAAGAGAAACTCAGATATTATAAACACATTGAAGATTCCAGAGTGTTGGTTACTATGAACACAATAACAAAAAGAAAACTAGACCTGTTTAGTCATATAAAGGGACACAACTGTTTAGAAAGACAAATAATGGAGTGTAGAGTGCTTGAGAGAGGAGAAAGGACAGACAAAGAAGACAATGGACTGATGACATTAAAGATAACATGAATACATCGCTAGAAAATTCAAGCCTCATCGCCCAAGACAGAGAGAGGTTCAGGGAGTTCATTGCGAAAACAACGTTCTTGATAGAATATGTCACATGACATACTATCAACGCAAATGTCTGTACTTCTTATTTTGATCTACGTTTGTACATACACAGATTAATACACAAGTAAATTAGCTAAAGTTATTTGAATCACAAGTTAATTTAAATAATATAATTGGAAGCTGAAGACACCATGACAATCTGGCATAAGAAAGTCTTCCAATTACTCAAGCTAGATCAAATCCGTCTCTAGTGATAGTATTGCGTGATGAGTCATTCATATGGGCTGACAGGGCTGTTTAGTGGTTACTTCACGTATTCTTAGTTTCGGAAGAAAAATGAAAGGTACGGAGAAGTTCAAATACATCATTCATCTGGGCTGGCTGAACCCATATCGGCATGACCATCTAGATATACAGAAGCCCAAGGCAAGAATGTAATAAAATGTGTAATTGTTACCTAAAAAATATCAGACATTTTCACGTTAAGAATTTGCCAAGTCCGTCTTCAGAATAGCTCTGCCCGATGATCTTACACAGTGAAACTCATCTTGGCTGATCTTATACAGTGTAACTTATCTTGGCTGGTACGACAGTTAATTTGTCTCTTTGTGCCTAAACTTTATATAGCCAGCCAATGAGAAGCGTGCGCACAATTGGATATACCAAGAAACGTAACGCTGCAGGCAACAATGACCAGAAATATCTTGAAAAAGTCATTTTTTTAGCTATCGTAGTGTGACTTGATTGAAAACGGAAAATCCCAAAGGAAAGCGACCCTATGTGTGACGCGTGTTATCTTCTTGTATCTATATGTCAATGGATTAGCACATATATCTTATATTTGTTGATGGTCACCGCTAGATTAATCTACCAATTTTAAAGTTACAAAAGTAGAAGAAAATGAAGAAATTCCATAGTCCCGGCAACCTTCTTCATTGTTACAATTTTGGCGCATCAATGCTACACTTAACGTTCTATGAGTGGTACCCACTGTGACGGGACGTGTTTCTTTATTAAGAGGCACTAAGTACATATGGTGTAATCAGAATACAGTGAAGTTAATCATCTAGGCGCCAGGGGTGGGCAAACTACGGCCCGCGGGCCGCATGCGGCCCGCCATTAGATATTTTGCTGCCCTCAAACACATTTTTAAATAAACGAACGATCTTCACAAATAATGATTTTTCCATTAATTTTACACAGAAATCCATTGGAATTTTAATTCGACTTTCTTATATATTAAAAATACAATATGTTTTTTTCCAATTTGACATTATTTAAATATTAATATTGATATATATATATATATATATATATATATATATATATATATATATATATATATATATATATATCGTCAATGAAATTTTACTACGTTTAATATGAATGTTTAATATTGAGTAATTTACTATACTAGAATTGATGTAATTTGATTGGCTGAATGTTTCTCAATGATTATATGTATTCGGACGATATAATTTTATATTATATGTGGCCCTCCAATAGCTTTACAATTTTCAATGTGGCCCTCTGCACAAAAAGTTTGCCCACCCCTGATCTAGGCTATTGAATCTATTGTCTTTCACTGATGATATACAAACAGGTAAGATTAAGATCAAACATGAAACTATTACTGATCAGATTCACATAGATAAGAATAATATAATCATTAGGTAAGAATAATATAAAATAATATAAAAGGTTAGAATCATATACCTTTAACACATACCCAACATGGGACTGGAAAAACTTCCCAAGAATTATGGACAATATACCAAGCATTATTTCGAAAACAGAAACTACTATACAAGTACTAAAGGAGACAACTAAGAATCACATACAGAAAGCATACCCAAAGGATATATGGACACATGTATATACAGATGGATCAGCTAAAGAAGCAGTATTAGATGAAGGATCAGGATTATATATAGTAACACCAGATGGAAAAGAAATAGAGAAATCCATACCCACAGGCACACATTTCAAAGCAGAAATGGAAGCCATAATAGAGGCAGCCAAAATGCTCATGAATTGCTTGCCGAGTCACAACAGATATGTAGTATTTCTAACGGATGCAAAATCAGTATTGCAGGCATTGAAAGATCCAAAGAACACGAGCATGAATGAATTTACGGCCTGCTTACTACACCTCAGCAGTACCACCAAAGAAACAGTACTGCAGTGGATCCCAGGTCACTGTGGCATACCCGGAAATGAAAAAGCTGATCTCCTGGCAAGGAAAGGGGGGTCATTGGAACAAATAGAAACTGATAATACGTACTATGAAAGTAAGACTATGTTAAAAGCAGAATATAAGAAAATGTGGAAGCAAATGCACGCAACTGCAGAACCAAATGACCCCAACCACCAAATGTCACGCAAGGAACAAACCATCATTTTCAGACTACGAACTGGTCACAACAGACTGAGAAGTCACATGTTCCGAAACTGAAGATTGGTGAGACAGACCTGTGCAACTGTGGACTGAGCCCAGAGACTACAGAACACATTCTTCATGCCTGTTAACTCTACCAAGAAGAGAGGGAGAAAATATGGCCTACTGAAACGGCACTGCTTCCAGACTTGAGGGATTCCATGGATGACCTGAAGGGAATCACACAATTCATTGAAGCTATTGGTGCTGTAACCTGATGTCTGACTGAAAAACGATGAAGAAGAATATAAAATAATAGAATAATAAAGAATAAAGAATAAAATAGAATAAAGAATAATATAAAATAATAAAGAATAATAAAGATTAAAAAAGAATAATAAAAAAATAATTAAAAATAATAAAAATAATAAAAATAATAAAAATAATAAAAATAAATAATAAAAAATAATAAAAATAATAAAAATAATAAAAATGATAAAAAATAATAAAAATAATAAAGATTAATAATAAAGAATAATAAAGAATAATACAAAATAATAAAGAATAATAAAGAATAATAAAGAATAATAAAGAATAAAGAATAAAATAGAATAAAGAATAATATAACATAATATAAAATATAGTTAAGAATAACATAAAACAATATACAATAATAAAATAAAACATTAAACTATTATAGATCAGATAGGTAAGAATAATATAAACAAGTAAACGATTAATAAAAATAATAAAAATAATACTAAAATAATAAAAATAATAAAAATAAAGAATAAAAAATAATAAAAATAATAAAAAATAATAAAAATAATAAAAAATAATAAAGAAAATAAAGAATAATAAAGAATAATAAAAATAATAAAAAATAATAAAGAAAAATACAGAATAAAGAATACAATAGAATAATGAATACTATTAAATAATAAAAAATATAGGTAAGAATAATATAAAATAATAAGAACAAACATTAAACTATTATTTATCAGATAATTAAGAATAATAAAAACAAGTAAACAATTACTTTTGGAACAGGCGTCTATGTTAGCCTTGCATCAAATTCTAATTACTGAGAATCATACTTTATATAAGGGGCACAATTTATGAGATTTGAAACTGTGCGCAAGGGAAATAACTCATGAAATATGTTTCGGTTGCATATATTTAGTTTGGGCAATATTTTCTTTCATATATATAGATATTTTATAATCAACATTTTTACTGAACCCAAAGGCCATCTATCAACTAAGCTCTTATAATAATTTACTTATAGGAAGAACTCAACAACTGTTTGCCCGAACATAATTATTTCAACGAGACGTACATCAATGTAATGTTATTTTATCGATGATGTCTCATTATCTGTAGAAATAGTATAGCTTATTCTTCTTGTGCGTACCAAACTCCGGTTGGCTATCAGGAAGTAATACAGAGAATGAAATGCGTTGTGTTACAGTTTACACTTTGTATACGCTATCAATCCTTCTCGGTCTGGAATATCTGATTTCAGCATAGGTTTTGGATGACTTTCACCGTCTCTTATCCACCCGAAAGAAACATTATTTGCCTATTACGAAATGCATGTCATGTCAGGAAACAGTGTTGCTATTCGTTGCTTCTATTTCATACTAGCACAATCTCATGATCGATCCTATATACATATACATATAATTACAACAGTTAATATTTGATATATTATACTTTCTGGCTTATCGATTTCTGAACTATCAATTTGTATATTTCATAGCTTAAATATCAGACACTAATTTTATCGCTCATACAATTATGATCACGGTCGTCTATTTATCTATTTTCGATCATAAATCGAACTTTCATAAATCATTTCATTAGCGCATTGTATTGATAAACATTTGAAGAAATCTAGTTAGATATCATTCAGAAACTGCATCATAGACAAATTAATAAATTATTAGAACAGTTACATCTACTCTACATCAATGTATAACTCACAAATATGGATACTGAACAAAGTAATATATCTAAAAAATAGAAGATATAATTGATACATTCGTGATGTTTATAGAATAGAAATATGGTCATAGAAAGAGAATAAAATGAACAAAGAGGTTATGACAGTACTTCATATTAAAAAAAAAGAATTATTAATTGAAATAAAATTCAAACGAAAAAGGGTTTTTGTGATATTAAAAGACATGACCATTTTTTGAAGATCTTACTTAAAGGTAGAGTGTAGGGTGGCGAGCAACAGGCAGGCAGATATAAAAGTAGGAGGGAAACATCACAATATGATTGGTTACGATCTATCAAAGTGCACTATCAAAGCAAAAGACAGTGGATGTTGGAACTCCGTTGCTGTCAACCTGCGTTGCTGAGACGGCACTTAGTGATGATAATAATGAATATCACAGTTTGCAGCGATAAAATCGCAGTTCTCAATCGCAGTTTTATAAAAACTTATTTGAAAACTGCTCAGTGCTGCTATACAGCTTTCTGTGAACATCTATCTCTGTCGTCCAAGTGCTCATCCCTTAACTGGTTTAGGATAATACAATCTTTCAGGATATGTTTCGCGGTCAGTGTTGCCTACCCAAATCGACACAAGTGATGGAACCATTTTAAATCTATTTAAGTGACGCATTTGAGGTACAGTACACGTATACGTCACCACATTTATTTAAGGTTGGGGTTGGTTATTTCAAACACAACTATTCTAACCCTAACCCAAACTCTAAAATAAATTAATATTGAAATTATTAAATGATGAACATGAAATTTACAAAAATTGACAAGGGAGATAACTCTGCTATGTTGTGTTGTCCACTTGTACTATAATACATTTTATAATCCTCATGTTTAGTTTGTTGTTTGAATCTTAATATTTTCTTCATGCTGTTGAAAATACTTTTAGCTATTCGTATTATTCTTTTTTTCTATGAATATGTGACGAACATCATCGGAAAACGTCGCTGGACATACATCGGCCACCCACTTAAAATGAAGGAAGACGGAATTCCACGACAAGCCTTCATGTGGACACTAGACGGGGAAAGTAAACGGGAAGACCAAAAACAACGCTCAGAAATACTGTTATGAATGAATTAAAATAAACATGCATAAATGCACAAGACCTTCAATCCTTGGCAACTGTTCGATAGGAATGGAGAAATATGACATCCGCCATATGTGCCAAACATGGCAAAAGAGGAGCTGACTGACTGATTATTCTTTTAAACTGTTTAACCTCCACCATCATTTGTAAGTTAAACAAATCATTTGCAGGTTAAACTGTTTAAACTCCACAATGTATCCAGAACGCACGCACAGAAGACAAAATCGTGCAAATATATTCAGAGCAATCGACCTCATTTGTGTAGCCTAGATCCCTCGATGTTTATTAAAATAATTGGCACTCAAGATCTAAGAACGGCAAGATTATTTTAACACGGATAAAATAAAAATATATCATTAGATATTCTGTGAGAGTTTATAGAAACAAATTTCACCACGCACTGCTTTACATAGTTTATTAATTGTTGCCTTCAACTCCCACTTTATTTTAATGTCTGTAGTATTTAATAATAAACGAGAAGAATATATATATATATATATATATATATATATATATATATATATATATATATATATATATATATATATATATATATATATATATATATATATATATATTCCACAGACGTGAACACTGCCTTGTATAATATCAATAAATAAACCCGTAACCCTTCAGGGTCGCAGGGGTACAACATTGGATGCTTCAGCACACAGAATCCTCCAGCGAATTCTATCCTCAGCAATGTGGATGAGTGTGGAAATATCTTGCCCTGTCCATTCCTTGATGGTGTCTGTCCATGCCTTTATTTGTCCTCCTCTGCTTCTTCCACCCTCAACAGTTCCCTGCAGTATTGTTTTTGACAAGGAATCGTGCCTGCATACATGTCCAAACCATGCTAGTTTTCGTCGTTTCACTACTGAAAGAAATGGCTCCTGAACACCTGCACACATCACTGCTTTTTTTTCTTACGTACACATTGGTCTTATGTTCCATATAGGAAATTCGTAAAATTCTTCTAAAGCGTTTGCACTCGAAAGCCTGTAATCTTCTATGCATGCCTGCAGTGAGTGTCCAACACTCACAACCATACAACACAACAGAAAGCACCAGCTACTTATACAGTTTGATTTTCACTCCAAAACTGAAGTTGCTTTTCCAAATCACAGTAATCCTTGACAAGGACGCTTCCAGCCTTATTTTGTATAATATATACCATGCCAATAGATAAGAGGGTTTTGGGGTGTTCAAATCCCCCCCCCCCCCCCCCTGCTCGCTTCGAAAATTGGAATATGACTTTTAATATTAGAAACATGGAGACACAATCTTCCTTTTCACGATTTAAAAACAACAAGAGATATTCACATCATTCATCAAATTGACGATCTGACTTGCGACAACGAACAAATTACCTTTATTTATTTAGTTTATGATTTAGATTTTAGGTAACCCCCGCCTCCATTCACTTATTCGGGGTAGTAAATCTGCACCCCTGATATATACGTAAGATGGGTGTCATCCCATATAATATATAAGACAGAGGTCGATGATACTATGACAATAATTTTAGACATACTGGTTCAGTAGATAGAATTGATTTAATTGATCACGAAATCAATAAAGTATTGTGCATAATGTAAATATACTAATAATAATGACATAGATCTTGCATAGAAAATTATCTTTCAACATATATTAAATGTTAGGCATGTCTTTTTTCTAAATTGTTGATGCATATTCTGGACAATCCGTCAGTCTCTAGTAGATAGGACTAAGAGTATACATACATATTGTTGCAATATTACGTCCCATCCCCTTCTCAGTTGCAAGCAATTTTTAGAGATATGACAACCGCATCAGTTGCCAGTAATTGTTAGAGATGTGACAACCCTGTCAATTGCTAGAAATTGTTAGAAATGTGGCAAACCCGTGAGACGCCAGAAAAGGTTGGAGATGTGGCAAAACCGTCAGTTCCCAGCAATTGTTAAAGACTTGAGACCCGTCAATTGCCAGAAATTGTTGAAGACTTGACAAACCGTGAGTTTCCAGCAATTGTTAGAGATGTGACAACTCCGTCAGTTGCCAGCAATTGTTTGAGATGTGACAACTCCGTCCGTTGCCAGCAATTGTTAGAGATGTGACAACTCCGTCAGTTGCCAGCAATTGTTAGAGATGTGACAACTCCTTTAGTTACCAGCAATTGTTAGAGATGTGACAATGGAAATATAATAGCTATCCACAAATTACGTCAATAAAACAATTTTTACCCCCGCCGCCTCCCCACAACTGTCAAAAGCTAGATTTCTCCCTGCTTAATGTGGCAATAATTTATAATGTATGAATAGTTTATAATGTGGCAATAGTTTATAATGTGGCAATAGTTTATAATGTGGCAATAGTTTATAATGTGGAAATAGTTTATCATGTGGCAATAGTTTATAATGTGGCAATAGCTATATACAATTGTTATGTTATTACAACATTTGTTTAACATAATCCCTCCATTACCACCAAATATATTAATTAAAAAGAGTACGATTAAATTACATGATTTGTTTCTGATGTTTAAACAATTTAAAAACAAAATTCATCATAGTTTGAGAATGAAAACTGAAGAAGAAGAAGTAGAAGAAGAAGAAGAAACAATCTAACTGGTGTATACATTTTTTTTAACCTTTTTTTGTCGAACACCCGGTCCTCCCACTCCCTTGACAACAACTGTCACCTTTTACACAACCTTCACCCTCTTGTGTGCACATTATTACCTATTAGGTTTAGGTATAATGTCAAGATATACAAAAATAGGTAGGTGTGTTACCAAAGTAAAACATAAAACAACTTAACAACGAGATACAGAGACAGACGATGTTTCGACTGTATATCCTTCATCAGGACAAATAAATGAACACAATAATACAAATCTTACATGGAGACAAAAAGGTTTAAAATGAGGCGGACAATAGCAAATAGGTAATGAGGGAAGAACAGATGTGGAGGAATGACAGGTGAGAAAAACGTATGGGGAGAAGTTAGTAGTAAGTAGGGAGGAGAAAGTAGATTGAAGAATGTGAGATGAACAAAGGAAAAGATATGGTAGCAAGTAAATTACATTTTATTGGGACTTCTGCTACACCGACCTCCTCTTACTACGACATTGTGACAGATGACCCTTACTTCGTCACCTACGTCGCTACGACCCTCCACTTCCTCACATGCTTTGGCTGTAGCTCCGGGTCTGCCCCTCCCGCTATGGTCTTCTTTTCCTGTCTCCTTAGTCCCTATCTTCTCTGGTGCCCTTCTCTCTGGCAGCCTCTTCGTATGTCTCGCTATATCAACCCGATACCATCTCACGACATGCTTCCCCGTGATAGTCCCTTACCCTCCCCTGTTGTACCCTCCATGTGTCCTCTGGGCTCCCTCCCACACTCACTATACTTTCTTGCGTGACGTATCTCCGTCTAGGGGCTTTCGTCGATCCATCACATCCTTTTTTTCACTCTTTTATTTTCTACTCTGTATTTTTATTTTACTCTGTCATCTTTTTCTATGGCTATTTGGGTGTAGTCATGGTTCACAACCACCCCCCCTCCCATTTAGTTGTTCGACTTACGCCCCCGTACTCTCATCAGTTGGTATGCGCTGTGACCCAGCCAGGCTATAGTCTTTTATATTCTTCTCCATTTCGCGAGTTTGTTTTCTTTTCACTTCGGCGCCTCGGGTACCGTCTATTACTGCGGCATGTCTTTATTTTTCTAACCTGTACAAATACGTGCTATCATGACCCTTGATAGAAATCTGGCTTTCACTGTCCATTTTTTTTACTTTTTTGCTATTATGCGTGTGCTCATTCATTTGGAAGGAACGTAGACTAGACGCTGCATAAGTTAAGTTATTGCACTATTTTATTCTCATATATCACCATTATCTGCTCTTATTCTTTTTTCTGTAGTTCGCTCTTTCTCTACTGTTCCTGCCGTTTTTGGCATCTTTCTCCCACTTGATACCTCGTACCATCTCATTTTGCTCTTCCCTTACATCATGATTGCTTGTCTGTAGCATTCATATTCTCTGTTGCCACTTTTGAGGTGAGTATTTTTAATGTAATTTACTTGCTATCATATCTTTTCCTTTGTTCATCTCACATTCTTCAATCTACTTTCACCTCCCTACTTACTACTAACTTCTCCCCATACGTTTTTCTCACCTGTCATGCCTCCACATCTTTTCTTCCTTCATTATCTATCTGCTATTGTCCTCCTCATTATAACCCTTTTTGTCTCCATGTAAGATTTGTATTATTGTGGTCATTTGTTTGTCCTGATGAAGGCTTTATAGTCGAAACGTCGTCTGTCTCTGTATCTCGTTGTTAAGTTGTTTTATGTTTTACTTTGGTAACACACCTACCTATTTTTGTATATCTTGACATTTTGCCCAGTGTTACCTTAGCCACCTACTTCCTGTTTAGGGTTGTTACCCTACACTGATTGATTTATCCCTAGGTTTAGGTATAGTCTGTCGTGTCTCATTGAAGCGATATATAAACCTGTGTTTTACGTAAGTCTAATTGTCTTAAATTTTTGAGGTTATTCATTGACAACCCAATTCTGTACTGAAACAGTTTTAAACAAGATGTCGTTTTGTTGGGTACTTTATTGTAACACTATACATCGTGAGATTGCTATTAAAATATTGAATGACATTTATAACATTTATTTTAGGGAGTCATAGTGAACAAAGGGGCGTGACGACGAGAACATTTGAAAAGGTGTTCCTAAGAGTGACAATATCGCGATCGTCACGTTAACACAAGGTTTGCGTGTCCTGGAATATTGGGATCTATAACGTGTGGGAATACAAATTTCAAGAGATCGTTGGAGTCTAAACAGGAACAGTTTAATATTTCTTTTGTGACTGAGCAATACTGGCTTTTTCTGTGTAAGTTGAAACTGTCTACTACCTCTATCTCTACTGTATACATGAACCAGAAGTGACATTTCTTTTCTCTATAGATTGTATTTTGAACTGTTTCATTAAATTATATTTCATTCCATCTTTTCAAATTCTATTTTATTCCATCGTATCAAACTCTATTTTATCCATCTTATCAAACTCTATTTTATCCATCTTATCAAATTCTATTTTATTCCATCTTATCAAATTCTATTTTATTCCATCTTATCAAATTATTTTTCATTCCATCTGATTAAATTCTATTTTATTCCATCTTATCAAATAATATTTTATTCCATCTTATCAAATAATATTTTATTCCATCTTCTCAAATTATATTTACTACCATATTTGTAAAGAAAATTGTAAATAATATATTCCTGACAATTAATGTGAGAAAGATTGCTGTTTAACTTTATATAGAAGCAATACTGATATATGGAAGTGAATCTTGGGCAATCAGTAGAATAGTCATACATTATTTAGAATCAGTGGATATGATTTTTTATCGAAGGATATTAAGAAAACCATTGCCAGATAAAAAACGTAATGAAGACATCTTGAAAGAGGTGCATTCATAAAGAAGGATGCTTACTGACGTCAACAAGTATCAGCTAGCATGTTTTTGACAAATCATAGGAAGAGGAAAATGAGGAAACAGTGACAACAGACAAGAGCTAGAGGGGTAAGGGTAGACCAAACGAGAAGATAATTGCCACCCAGGCATTCTAATATGGGAGATCTTCAGTATCAGAAATGATTGACAGAACACATGAAACGGAAAGTACTGTAAAGATATGGAAAGATATTTTTGGATAGAAATATCAAAAAAACAAAACCTATGATAATCAACAAAGACACAAGAACAAGAGGTAAACATAAACATACATGGAGAGTAAAACAGTAAACACAAGTAAACCAGTATCAATATCTTAGACACATAGTCACAAATGATGCAGATGTGAAACAGAAGTTAAAAGGAGAATAGGAATGGCTAACAGTACCTTTAATGACATGTGGAAATTATTAATATCTAAACAAATTACAAACAAGTTAAAAATGAGAATTATAAATTGCTACTTCTTTTCTATATTAATGTATGGCTCAGAAACATGGACACTAAATAAACAATTGGAAGACACAATTGATACCTTTGAGATGTGGGTATATAGAAGAATAGGGAGAACATCATGGAAAGATAATGAAACAAATAAAGATATACTAAAACAGTTAATATGAAGAAGGAACTACTAAGAGAAATGAAGATCAGGCAAATAGAATACTTTGGACACATTAAAAGACATGACACCTTATTGAAGACCTTATTTTAATTACCTTCTTAATTGAATCAAAGGGAAGCGAGCAAGAATTATGCAGAGATACAGGTGGAAGAGTAGCATCACACGATAGACAGGTTACAGTCTAGCAGAGTGCACCACCAAGACAAGAGACAGGAGATGTTGGAGATACGTTGCAGCCAACCTTCGTTGCGGAGATGGCACTTAATGATGATGATGATGATGGAAAGATATGACAACCAACACTGCTCGACATGGACTATATGAAAACCATCTTCTTTATTTTATATTTCATATTTTCTCATTAAATTATTCTTCATACCATCGTATCAGTTTTTATCCCCCAATTAGCAAATAGTGTCTTGTCAAGACATTCTAACAGCGTACACAAGTCACTGAGGACATACAAATTGAGAAATGGACAATTACAACAGTCGATATGTCTGTCTCTATGTTTATCTATCTATCTATCTATCTATCTATCTATCTATCTATCTATCTATCTATCTATCTATCTATCTATCTATCTATCTATCTATCTATCTATCTATCTATCTATCTATCTATCTATCTATCTATCTCTATCTATCTATCTATCTATCTATCTATCTATCTATCTATCTATCTATCTATCTATCTATCTATCTATCTATCTATCTATCTATCTATCTATCTATCTATCTATCTATCTATCTATCTATCTATCTATCTATCTATCTATCTAATCTAATCTATCTATCTAGCTATCTATCTATCTATCTATCTATCTATCTATCTATCTATCTATCTATCTATCTATCTATCTATCTATCTATCTATCTATCTATGAGTAATGCCTTTGCACTTTACAGCATCATGGTGCTCTAGAGATTACCTGATTATGTGCTTCATATATGCTTGTTTATATGTTTTCCTTTATTCTTGTATTTCTGTTTACGTATTCACTAGTAAAGCTCAAAATGTATATCAATGTATGTTTATAGATATATGTTAACACAGATTTATAGATATGTATACGCAGATTTATAGATCTGTGTATATTTCTGTGGAAGAAGCCCACCTTCAACTGTTGTCACATTAAGAAGGTCTTTGATGTCATGTTTCCATCGTAGTTTTGTTCTGCATCGTGTTCTTTTCCCGGAACGTTCCCTCCATGATTAATCTTTCACAACCATTGCGTCTCTTTATATGTCCGAAATATTTTCGCTTGCGTATTTCTGTTTATGCTTTTTTTTATAGTTTTAAAATAGCAAGTATAATAAAAGAAATAGCTAAGGAAATTCCAATTCTTTCTGTTATTTATAGCTCTCTTGTTTTACTGTTCACTCTTTCTGTTGTTATTCTTGTACTTTGTACTTGTCTTCTATCTTCTATTCTGCCGTCTTTTCTTCTTTATTACCTGCTTCTGCTCATTTCTTACACTGTGATTATCTTTTTGTAATATTGATTTTTTGATAATTTGTTGTTGTTCTTATTAAAACATTTTAGCCGAAATGCTGTGTGCTTTTGTTGATTTGCTAGGAAGTAATGTACGTTGTTAAAGAAATTAATATATATTTATTTATATATACTCACATGTAGTATGTGAGTCCAGCTCTGTTCCGTCGAGGTACAGAACGCCAAATTGTAGGGTTCCAGTTGCATATATTTGTGCATCTGGACCGTTCAGAAAGGGACTTAATGAAGTTGTTTTGAAACGATATACTGGTTACGGTCATCATGTTTGATTATATATGTAAACTGAGACTGAAGGTGTTTGGCATTAAGTATTACAGGAGTAAAGTCTCATCACCTTTGATACATTATCATGGATGCTATGCGTCAAACCAACGAGTCACGGAAACTATTTCATTTTAGCTATTCCTAGATTGTATTCTTCAATATTTAGTGAATTGGAGGGTGGGGTGGGGGGGGGCGCCTGTCAACCCATGGGTTTTCACATAGCAGGGATACCATATTACTCTTTTTAAGGCCAAATTCGACAAAATTTGTATTTTTCAAGTTTGTTTGGCTGCATGATAATTGTTATGGCTTATTTGGCATTTGTTTGACTTTTTCAACATTTTTAATTAGCAGTGCAAAAGTTAATTTGTAATTTTTGTAATATTTCTATATTCCTGTGTTTTTGTTAGAAAGTATTAATGTAATATTAACAGATTTATGTCAGTGAGTGGAAAAATTACTTGTAAAAAACGTAGGCATTTATTGCACATATTAACCACTGCATGGCACATATTATGGCACATATTAACCACTGCATGGCACATATTATGGCACATATTAACCACTGCATGATAGATTCTTTACTATGATTATCTAGTTTGGATTACACTACCAACCCAGTTAACTAGAATTCTAGTGTGTTGTTGTGATAGGTGTAGTGCTATAAAATCATACATTTGTAACTGGCAGTACAGTTTTACTTAGTTTTTGAGCGTTCCTTGTTTGTCATCACTGGTGTGATGACACATGTGTTTCAACAGCTAATTTATAATTTTCACCAATGGTCACGTCATCAAAGAAATAGAAAGCGTCATATGATAGCTGTCGTATATAAAATAGAAACTTGAGGGAAAATATACATGTTGCTGAAAAAGGCATCTGATGTATCGGCATTTTTTAAACGTTGTTAAATACACTATTAAGTCAAACGCAATTTTGCCCTTGCTTGCTTGATTACACCAGTTAGTAATGTTGTAGTTGAGAGAACGTTCAAGACAAAGACAATGAATAAGATGCAAGTAAGTTTACTTGATGCGATTGTAAGGATAAAGGCAGAACTATTACTTTAAAAAAAAGTTGTTAAGTTAAGATACATCAAAAGGAAAAAACGTTAAAATATGTACTGCTGACAAGGTTTATGCTGAAAGTTCTACTTTGTCAAGTGAGAAGGATATTAGTTAGATGGATGTCAAGTGAGGATGATAGTAGTGAGATGGATGTCAAGTGAGAAGGATAGTAGTAAGATGGATGTCATGTGAGAAGTACAGTAGTGAGATAGATGTCAAGTGAGGAGAATAGTAGTGAGATGGATGTCAAGTGAGAAGGATAGTAGTGAGATGGATGTTGGGTGGTGACGGTTTTTTGTCTAGTGTCCTCATTCCTCACTCTGTCTATTAGTGAAATTCCTAGTATTCTGCGTAAGCATGCGATTTTAGCTGTCACAAGTTTACGTTTGCCTTGTGCTGTCGTTGTCCATGTTTGTCGTTGGTAGCACATCGTTGACATAATAATGGTTTGGAATATTGTTTTTGGTCTTTAAATGTACATTTTTGTTTCTGAAGATTGGTGTTACGCCAGTTTTTTTCAATATATATATATATATATATATATATATATATATATATATATATATATATATATATATATATATATATATTAGGGGTGTACCGAATTTCGGCTCCGGCTCCGGTAAATCCGGATTCCGGCCATTTTTACAAATCCGGCTTCGGCTCCGGCTCCAGTCAAATTTTGCCGGATTTAGGCCAGATTTGTGTTGCCTAGTCACGTGAATTTTCTGTACATGTTTCATGAGGCCAAGCCGAATCTTGGACAATAGCAAAGTAGCACTTTCTGGTTTACTATTTCTCGCTGACGTTAATAAAAATTTTAAGAAACAAAAATTCATTTTGAATTTTAATAGTGCATTACTTCTTGAGTTTGTGGGACTTGAATATTTCGTATTTTCATAAATTTCTGTGGTCTGGCCGATAAAATAAAATGGCAACCAAATCAAAGTCATACAGCGCCGTTTGGGATTACTTCAAGGTTAAAGACGATGATTCAGCGGAGGTAATATATAAGTTGTGTGACAAATAGTTATCGCGTCGACGATCAGATCGCCCCAAAGACTTCTCAACATCATCAATGTAGACCCATTTGCGATCGATGCATAGAAAAAGCTATGACAAAATGATGGAAAAGAAAGCATCACCGGAGGCCAGTGTATTGGCGACAACATCTATGATGAATCCATGTTTGCACAAAGCAAGCAGCAGTACCCAGCAGTCAATTGTACAGGCATGGGACGTGGTCAAGCTTTGGGGCATCAACTGCAGCTGTGTGCGCGTGATGGTCTTTTGAGTCTAAAGTATGTTGCTGACATCATCAGTACTGGAATAAAATTGGTAGGACATTTCAAACACACTTCGTCAGCAACTAATGAACTTCAAAATGAATTAAACCTACAACAGCATCAGCTTATCCAGGACGTGACAACTCGATGGAACTCAACGTTCTATATGCTACGACGTCTGTTAGAACAACGGCGCAGCATCAGTCTGTACTGTGTTGAAATTGATTCGGTAACTGGGCTAATGGTACAGCGGTGGTCAGTCATGGAGAATGTGGTAGCTACTTTGGTACCATTTGAAGAACTCACTCGTGAAATAAGTGCAGCTCAGACACCAATATCAGTTGTGATCCCATTAGTGAAAACACTCATGACTTTCCTCCAGAAAGAAGGTAGTGATGCTGGAATCAATACTATGAAAGCAGCTCTGCTTGAAGCTGTTACCAGCAGATTTGCGGACATTGAATTTAACAGTATTTACACCTGTGCCACACTACTGGATCGTCGATTCAAGCTGTGCTTCTTCTCAGAACGTGGCAGAAGTGATGCACGAGTCCATCTGATGTTAGCAGCTAACTCCATTATTGATTCAGCAAACACTGTCAGTGTACAGGATCCATTAGCTACTAGTAGTAGTACTAGTGTTTTGACTTCTGTGAGCACTGCCACACAGTACAACTCCAGCCTATAGAGCTGTTTTGACACAATTGTCGAAGAAAACCCCACCACAGATCGTTCTGCAAGTGCCGAAGGCAACAGCATTAACACTGAGATGACACAGTACCTGTCAGATTCACTTCAAACTCGACAGTCAGATCCAGTTTCATAGTGGCATGCCAATAAGCAAAGATTTTCAAGTATGGCTAGACTGGCGCAGGCATTTCCTGTACCTCCACCTACAAGTGGGCCATCGGAAAGGTTGTTCAATACTGAAGGAGACATTATCACTGACCACCGTAGTAGCATTGTACCACAAAATGCGGAAACGTTGATTTTCCTGAAATACAACTCGTCCCTTCTTGACTCTGAGAGTTCAACTTCACAGCCATAATGAAGACTGGCTGACTAAAATAATGAAATTACTGAATGAATGTATTTCAATAAATTCAATCTGTTCAATGTACTGTTGTTGTGAGCTGTAACTCAGCTAACAATTAGCCAACTGAAAAAAATGTGAAAACTAAAAACTATAAACAAAAAAATTAAAATTACTAAATTAGCATTATGTGCTTATGTATTATGTTTCATCTTGAACTTATGGAGCTTAATATTACTTATTCTAATGTAAATATACTTATTTTACATTTAAATGACTTAATATGAGTATATGGCATCATTGTCATGTATATCGTAATGAACTGCAGTAATAAACAGTCGAGTGACTCCACTCACCTAAGTCAAGTGATGTAGTACGTTATTTAATTTAAATTTTTTTATTTGTAAATCCGGCTCCAGCAGGATTTCACTTTGTAAATCCAGGCCAAATGCGGACGGATCTCAAAAATTTGAATCCGGTACGGCCCTATATATATATATATATATATATATATATATATATATATATATATATATATATATATATATATATATATATAAACTCCATGGCAAAGGGTATCAAGTAGGACCATTGTCCTGCTAAATAAGAGATTCAGCGGGAATTTGAGTAGAGCATTCAGAACATAATTCAGTAATCAAATTTCTTTGTAAAGGCGATCATCACTTTATTGAAATGAATACGAACTTCAGTTCCATACAACAATCCTATGAAAGGCATACAATATGAAGAATAGTTAAAACGATGTGGGTAATCTTGCTGGATCAACGAGATAAATGTTATATACTACGATTAGATGGTGACACACTGTTATATGTCAGAAACTGTATATGTAATCCCTGTATCAAAGGTATCGGCCTGATATAAAAGCTTCAGTTTTTAATCACCTTGGTGTCTGTCATGAAGAGGGGCCCAAAGAAACTAATCTTTGTTTTCACTCGTTCTGAGTTTAAAACATTATAGCTTGAATAGCCATTTAACTTTCAACACTGTTCAGCGTCATGGTTTGTTTCTTTGAAAGAGGGAGAGAGAGAGGGGGGGGAGGTGTACACAGTTTATCTCAACAATTTATTTGCCTATTTTGGGTAAACAAAATTGTTCGTTGACTCCCTTTGTCAACCCTCACTCCCTTTGTCAATGTCTGCAAGGAAATCAGAGTCCCTCCCACCAACGTGTAATTATGTCCCTAGAAAAACTAAATACACCCCCCCCCCACTTAACAGAAGTTTGTAAACAGAAGCAGTACGAAAAGTAATAGATGATGTTATTTGCATTTTTTCAAAATGTTTCAAATTGAAATCATTTAATTTCCTTATAAGAAAAAGTGTTTTTGGCGTCAGCTTCTTACACATCCTCTTCCTCCCAGTAGTGAACAACTCAAATTCTTTCTAACCCCTTTCCCATCCCACTCTTAGATTTGTTGACGATAAATATCAACATCCTTCTCTCCGGTGGCTCAACTTTAACAGTAACTCTCACCGTGGTGCACACGACAATCAGGTCACTGGTTTGGTCTAATGCCATTCTGGTGAACGGAAACGTTTCTGGTTAGAGAATAGATTGATTCTTAGTCTAGACACTCTTAGGGTGAATGCCATCAACGATACGCTATACTCTTTCAATAACCTCCTACCACCTTTCGTCTACCAGTTTTTCGTATTCTCTGTTGCTCCTCCCTACCTTCTCATTCCCTCTCATCTCCAACTTTTCATCTTCCTCTTCGTCCCTTTTCTGTATACAGATGCATTAAATTGTGAAGGTTCAGCCAGGCCGCCATTAAGTGGTTTTGGGATACGACAACTCGCAACTTGGGGTGGGTGCGACGGTAGGGGGTTAAACCTGGGGGACTTCCGATGCACGATTGACCCCCGATTGGACAATCGCCGTTTAGTGCGTCTTTTGGTTGGTTCATCTGTATTTCAAGCTATTCTCCTCCTACACTCTCTTCCTATGAATTAATCCACCCACGCCTCCCATATCTCTTCTATTTACGATCTCCTGTTATATCTTCTCTATATTCTCTATTCTCACCAACTATAATTTGCATGGATCTTCCACCTTCACACTTACAGAGCGTGTTAGCGCTCCTACTAGTCGCATTATCAATTTTAGGCTTGCCAGTAGTTATAGATGTATAATATCTGTCATGACTCCCGATTGAATCCCGAAATGAGACAAAGAGGAAAATACTCACGACTCCTGATTGAGCCCAGAGATGATACAGAGAAGAAAATACAAAAGCCTGATCGGGCGTTAAGTGCGTCATTCAACGAAAACCTCCAGTAACGTCCGAAATGATTCAATTTAAGGACGACCGAACGGTGCGACATATGACTCAAAAAGTAAATAAATTCAATGTCACTCGATCCTGGATCATAATATAAACCAAAAGACGATGTTGCGATGTCGCTAATGAATCGAGACTCGCGCCTGTACTCATAGCACATCGTAGCGATCATCAGCGACCGACGACGGGCCACGCGTATATGATCTCATAATACCTGAAGGGTTAATCTATAAATATGACTAGATTTGTGGGTATCACTGCTGATAATTACAAACATGTTTCTACTTTTCTTATAATGTGACAAAACGTTATTGTCATATCGAAAGATTGGACTACCACACCTAATCGTCAAGCGTGTCCTAACGCGTTTTCTATGAGTCATCGATCTAACGAGTCAAGATAATAATCTGGATCGTACGTATAAAATACGCGACAGCATTCGTCAGTCGTCAGTAGATAATCATGACTATTGGGCAGGCTGGTCAGATAGTTATAGATTTAGTCATGGGAACAGACAATACCCCATACTCTCAGTCGCTTAGGCGATACGTCCGCGATATTATGACCAGGCATACAACCGTGTTCAATAAGGTAGATAGCTGTGATGCTGATAAGTATCAGTTAATTGTTAATAAGGTGCTGTCGGATGGGGTTACACGTGGTCGTTGGCGATCGGTATATATACCGGGTGCGGTGATATCCACACCTTTGATCTCTCTGGGTATCAGCTCTGTGTGTGACCAGTTCCCGATGGGCTCCCCCTTGTGGCCAGCGACCATACGCGAATCGGATAGGGTCCGGGGTCTGTGAGTATATAATAGGACCGCACGATACGAGCGTGTGAGATCGTGTGTTCGACCGTCGGGGGCAGTCCCTGTCTGTATATATCACTAGATTAGTGGGATGTTACTGCTGATCATGGCGTGATTGCAAATAGGTGCCGACGTGTTTCACCACAAGCAGATCTGATCACGGTATCTGTGAGTATCGAGGTGAGTCATATTGACGGTGGGTGGTGGTTATATGGTCTCATACCACTAGTGAGAGATGGTTGGTACCAACCTATACATCAGTGTGATTAGCCGGAGTGTTGCGTCGCTATATAACCAATCCAGTATATCAGGATTGTTGGGTGACCTGAAAGTTATATTAAGGAACATCTGGGGAAAATGCTGAAAATCTGTCACCCTATCAAAAAGATATTCTCACTGCATGTTTTCTCTCAATTTCTTACTTTTCTCTTGCCAAATGACCACCATGTATGATGGTGAAATGCAAGTCAGTGAACATTGAACTATAGTGGGCTGTCTGTTCAAGTAGCTATACATTTAGTTATGAGTATGTTGACGAGACACACGGTCGTGTTCAAGAGGATACAGAGCTGTGATATCGATACCTTTCAATTAATTATTGATGAGGTGGTGTTGGATGTGATTTATTGGGGTAAATAAAGAAATTGTGTATCTATACACTATTATATACCATGGCCCATAAATACCGTAATACGGTACTCATGTCAGATGTTACTCGTGAGCTGAACTTTGCTACAGAGATTGAGAAATACATTGATATGAAGATTGGGTCGTGGTTCTCTAGCAACAGACGGAGATACTTTAATGACTATTATGCTAGACTACCATCACTGTGTCGCTTTATATGCGTATTTGCGATCACAAATATCGTCATTACATGTCTTTATCTGCTGTAATCTCTCTCTTTCTCTCTCTCACTCTCTCTCTCTCTCTCGCTGTAAATTTTATGTTTAAGATCTTGCTTTGCTGTTAGTTTATTTGATTGTCATCGCTTTATCGTGGCGTAAGCAGAAAACAAACATAACATGTAGATTATCCGCGCCCATGCTCACCACTCGCCAACTATACCTTTAAGTACGATCAAAGCTTAGGGTACATAGTGTAGGACTACTGTCAATTTAAGAGTAGCAGGTTGAGACTATGGAAAGCTGGGATATGGGCAACGATGAGATCTTGGATGTAATCTGAGATCAACCAACCATCTATGCAGAGACGGCTCATGATGATAATAGACAATAGTGATTATCTCGATGTGTAATAAAAAAATCGCTGATATCATATCCTGCACATAACCTGATACATAATACTGGTGATAGAGAGCTGAGGAGTGTATGTGTTTGTGTATGTGGTATCATGTCCTGCACAGAACCTGATACATAATACTGGTGATAGAGAGTTGAGGAGTGTATGTGTTTGTGTATGTGTGTGCATGTAGTTTAACTCCCTGCTATAAACAACATTCAATACAATGAAAAATATATTGTGTAATATGACTTTGTCATTATAGATGAGCTAGAGAATTCTGCAGTGCTATATAAATCCTATAACATATGGATGCGAGTCTTAGAGAATAAACAAACAGGAAAGTGAAAAATTATTGGCAATAGAGATGTGGTTCTACAGAAGAATGCTGAGAATACCATGGACTGCCAGGAAAAATAATGTGAACAATAATATAGCAGCTTGGCTACATCGCGGTTGTTTGTGAAATACTCCTATGTGGTTCCACTAGAAGCTCTTGTTGAGAATATATCCTCAGCAGATATCTCAGAGTCAAGGATTTATGTAAAATACTCTGTGATGGTACCAGTTGTTGTAACATGTTAGTAGTCTTTTGGTTTAACTGTTCTACGCCTAAGTTATGTCGCTTCAGCAGTGGTTTCGCTTTTCTCTATCATTGCTCCCAAGTGGGTGTAGGTGCAGGTCTTTTCCTTTTTAAAAATTTTTTTCGCTGTGCGTGTGTATGGTATTTTTTCTGATGGTTCAGGTGTCACTTCGAGCTTCTCTGAAATTGTCTGAATTGGGTCTTCGTTTTTATGTACTGGTTCTACATGTGTTCTATGAGGTGGTTTGATCTATAACATAAACCAGAGATCTTTTCTTGTATTGATCGATTCGCTTCATATAGTTTAAGGTCTGAACTTAGGATCTGAAAATGTATTCTATACACACGATAAATGTGCAGTCAGTAAATATTAAGTACCCGTGTTCTCTGTAACCAATTTCATCACAACATTTAGTGGTGCATATCTAGAAAAGGTAGAATGTAGTCAGGGCCGGCCCTAACAATTGAGGGGCCCAATGTGAAACGGATTGCGCGGGGCCCAGTCTGGGTAGGGAAGAGGATAATAAAATAAATTCTAATATGAATTTATGGGCCTATGAAGTGCGGGGCCCACTGCGGCCACATACGTTGTAATGGCCTAAGACCGGCCCTGAATGTAGTCACTTCTCCTCGGGAATCTGTGGAAGTAGTTATAACATGTATTCATTTTGCTTATAAATAGATCATACATGGCTGGTGCTATTGCCTGTCTGTGTGAAAGGAATTGGCCTAGTAAATTTGAGGTAACTGGGGATTTTTGTTGACAATGACGACACGACATAATTGTCCCTTTAATTTGACACAGTACGTTAGTAAAAGCGACAGAATTAAAAGTAAACTTGGTTTAACTAGTTCTGTGACTATTAACACATGCTGACATTTAGAAGTCATGTGAGCAACTGGACAGCCCTGTAAAGTGAGGGACAGGTATTTTTAATAGTTATGTTTAGTTTGGAAACTATCACCCCCCAAAAAAATGTGTTTACCTGAAAATCGACACAGGTTGGTATAATTATAATAAGTAGGGCCTACTTATAAGCAGGAAAGTGTGCTAGTTTGAAGCAGAAGCAGAGCTAGTGAAAGTATCAACTGAAAATGTGACGGAAGAAGAATCATTCGGGGCCCTTTGTCATTAAAAGAGAGCCAGCCAGTCCGTAGAATTGTTAGTACAGTCGTCGTTGAGAGGGGAACATCAGGGAGGACGGTCTTGTTGTGTGAATTTGTGTAGAAAGGAGTTCAACTATGTTTTGTAATTACTTGTGATTGGAAGTAGGTCTAGGAAAGGCAAATTTACGAGTGTTAGTATAGAAATAGCTATCATCTGGTTACAGCGTGCCGGGTTCGAAACCATGTCCAGACATAAAAAAATAAAAATTCGTGTTGTGATTTCTCACATGACAAGACCACTGCTCCAGTCGACTCAGCTATAAATGAGTACCTGACGCATGAGTTAGGGAAGGTAAAAAAACAGCAAGGAAGGGAACTTGCCACCCCACCTAATAGTTGCTGCGGCTTAGTACATGAAGTTACCTTCATCCCCGACGGCAGATGCCATGAGACATACATTTACCGTTACCTTTAGTATAGAAATAGTCAAAGAAAGATCAGTGATCGCATTGAAAATCAGTTAAGGGATATCTGTGTTAGGGTTGGATTATAGATAGAAGGTTATTGTGAAGAATTGAATAATAGTTCGTAGATTTTAGTGTTGATGTGAATAATAGTCTGATGATTCTACTGCTGATATTGTTATAATAAGAATTAGAATATTAGAATAAGGAGTTAAATTATAAGCAGGGATTATTGTTATGAGGTAGGAGTGTAATTATAAGGGGAAATCTACAAAATGGTTGTCGAATTGTGATACCCAGGAGAGGTTCACAAACAACTATTGTAGAGAGGTTGATGCTGTCTCAGAATGTGTGATGTGCTCAGGAATTCCTTTACAACGTATTTATTCGTATTAGAGATCACACAGAGAACCTACCCCTGTCGCCATTCCTTTCACTGGTGATGGTAATCATGGTGACCACTGCCCAAAAATGGTTCTTGATAACCTGCAAGTTTGTTTATTTTCTACCGGACAAATATATTTTTCTTGTGTTCTATATAGCTAATTCTTAACGTACGCATGTATCACTTTTTAAAAATCGTTCTGTGTGTGCCTTGAGTGTCCACATACATACACTTATAAACGTATACTTAGGATTAGGGATCTGAATAAATTGATCTTTATTGTAATAATGATCTTACTTTTCCAAATCATATTCAATCTTGCTCCAGAAGCCATCGCTGTCACGAGTCTTAGCTTAATCACATTTCCTTAGTTGACATCATTACATGTTTGGGACACGAGATATTTGAAAATGCACATTTCTTCACGTGTATTATTATGGTCGTTGAACCAGATATTCGTGGGATCTTGCTTGGTTTCACTAGTCACCAATATCTTGCTTTTATCAATGCTAATTCCCATGCTATATTTCCTACTAACTTCTTCCAACTTCGGGCGATTTCCTGGTATTCAGATTCGGAACCAGTCAAAAGATCGATATCATCATCATAACACTAATTATATAAGGCTCTACCTCCAATAGTTATTGATGTCTGGGATCTTGTAATGCCTCATGCATTATATATTAAAATGTTAAAGAATATTAACATATATTAAATATTAACATGTTAAAGTGTACTGTGGAAACTATGCAACCATGACGCTCTCCTAATACGTCTTGAAAATTTCACCACTGTCATTATGTATGAAAACAGTACTGCTTTCATTTTTATACATCGATTCAATGATGTCTATGATGTTTATTATTTTGTATCAGTATCTGTCACAGACCATGGTGCCACACACGTAAAGACACCTTATTGAAGACCTTACTTGAGGGTAAAGTCAAGGAGAGTCGAGCAAGTGGTAGGTATAGCTACAAGTGTGAGTGAAATATCATGTGATAGACAGGTTACAGTCTAATAGAGTGCATCACCTCGACATAAGATTGGGGCTGTTGGAGGTCCGTTGGAGCCAAGTTTCGTTTCGTCGACGGCATTTATGATGATTACTGAGACATCGTTTTATCGATACTACTTACTAAAGGATATATTTGTAAAATATACTAGACATCCATGGTCGTGTGACTAGATTGCGAGAACCATTTTTGCTGGCTAAAAGTTCTAATATAATCAAATTAGAACATTCGTGCTGAAAGACTTGTACCCCGCCATACGATGTATTAATTTAAAAGAAAAATAAATAAAGTATGTAATAATATCTCTGAATGTTCGTTTGAATAAGTCTAAGACTTGGGAAGCATGTAACGTATTAGATGACATTTGAGCAAGCTCAACCACTTTCACACACCGTGTCCAAGAAATGTTATGAATATCAGATGGCAAGACAAGATTACCGATACGACTGTCCTTGACAGAGGTGGTATTCATATCATTGACACTATTAAGATACTCTCAGATATTCAATCTGCGGGTCACGTGATATGCCTGATAGATCATCACCAAATAAGGGCACATCTTTATAATAAGTTGTAGGAGAACCTTCGGTATTTTGTGGCACAATTCTAGGTGACGTCAAATGCTAGATATGTCATCACTGTAGATGGATCAATAAATGTGACAGAAGAATGATGACATAGTTGGCCCAGAAGTGCGTGCTGTGCTACTAGTAGAACGTGGTAATCCTGGAATACTTGGACACTGGCATGTCTCCCTTCGGGGACTAAATATGGACCCTTAAACTAATTTGCTTTGAGACAACCTAATATGAGTCAGTGTTGTCAGAACTGTTAGGGGCTGCCAAGATCCACTTGATCATAGATAAGGGGATTATTTCAGTACCATCCCTAATCCCCATCTGATACCGCTTCTTTCGTTGATCCATCTGTATACACATTTATTTATATATCCTTTGGGTAAATCAATTAAACGTCTATCCTAATACTGGTCAATGTTTCTCGTAACAACCAGTTTACTGCCAGCATTCGTTAGTTTGTTAATGTCTGCTTGAATTCTGAACACAGCGCATATATTCATTGTTTATTGTCTAACACTGGGTGCCTGCTGTGCTCAGTGCTCTCTATGTTTGTTATTAAGTTGAAGGGTGGGAGGTTTAACTAGCGTGTCAATGCCAGATTAGTTTCACTGTTACCATAAATACATTTCTGTTTAGACCAGCGATTCTCAACGTTGGGCCCACGCCCCACATTGGGGAAATTTGATTATTCAAGTGGGCAAGTTCGAACAAGTTATAAATAAGTCTTCATTTAAGGACTATTTCAATTTTTGAATAGACCTATAACAAAATATGTATGTTACATAAGGGGACATCCGAATGTGGGAAAGACTTGTTAAAGGTTTATTAAATATTAAAATGGGATTTTATTTTTTTGAATGTTTTTATTTCATAAATCGTCACCTCTAATCACGACGAAAGCTTCTCTAAATATCGAAATCTTGGTACTTGTAAACTTCAATATCAGTTTTTGGTAAAACAGTCCGATATTGGGACCCATAGTCATTTGTATTTTTTCCAAACTACTAATAAGGAGTGGACTCAAGTTCCAAACTACTAATATCGAGTGGACTTATTTAACATTACACCACCTCGGTACCTAGTATAACACGTTTAGACCATCAGATGCGTAAACTAATGTTAAAGCCGCCCGCAATGTCAACGCTCTGTGGAACTCAACTTACGTTAACATCTTGACTAAAAAATGCATCTATTTTGAGGGATGAGGTGTAGTCGAATACTGACAACGTCAACAAATTGAACGGGAAAAGTACAGATTCTACCAATATTAGTCAATAAAACAAACTAACAACGAGACACAGCGAGAAGTCTTTCGACTAAAAGTCTTCATCAGAACGAAAGGCAATAAACGGAATAAATAATATATTATTGTAAGGAAACACGACACGAGTGGGTGTTATCTGATCTTACCTGGTTCAAATCCCGTTTGATGCATTACGGTTTTTTCGTTTTATTAGTAAATCATCGATGCTTCTTTACTATAGTATTCATTAAATGTACTTACTTTCCTGTACTAAGATTCCGTCACGACTCGCGCCAAACGAACATATACACGCAGATTAAAAAAACCTTTTAAAATCATGTTTTAAATCATTTCCGAACATTTCGTTGGTCGGTGTTGGAACTCGTCATAGAAAATAATATAGTTAGTGACCAACAAAAAGTGTTGGAAATAATCAAAATAATTACGTATGATGGTTTGCTTTAACAATGCTCGTAGGTCTCATATTGGCAAGAGTCACATTTTTCACGGATGAACGATATTGTTCTGAATCGATATGCAATCGATATGCCGATAATATCGCTTTGAGAACGTAATCAACTCTGTAGATCATATATACGAACCTCTGAGATATACTTTTTCAATTTTTGAAAACCTGTAAAACAAAGCAATTCCCGTGTTGCCTGAAATCTCACTTCTTTGCATACACATTTGAGCATTGTAGCATTAGGAAGTGTTTCAGAATATTTTGGTCTTATCGTACCCTTTTGGGGAACATTTACTTCCGTTCCGTACCGGCCGCCTCCCCCCCCCCCCCCCCGACACTTAGGCAGTGAAAATATCTACAAGTTACCAATGTTGTATAAGCTTTATCGCTATAATTCGTGTAATTTATCGCTTTTTTTCTTGTACCTTATCGCTATAATTCTTGTACTTTATCGTTAATTCTTGTACTTTATCGTTAATTCTTGTACTTTATTGTTAAATCTTGTACTTTATCGTAAATTATTGTACTTTATCGTTAATTATTGTACCATATCGTTAATTCGTGTACTTTATCGATAATTCTTGTACTTTATCGCTATTATTCTTGTAGTTTATCGTTATTATTCTTGTAGTTTATCATTATAATCGTATACTTTGTCGCTGTAATTATTGTGCTTATCGTTATTATCTTGCACTTTATCGATATAATTCTTGTATTGCATCGCTATAATTATTGTACTCTATCGCTATGATCTTGTATTTTATCGATCAATTAGACCTCCTGAACGGGTCTGTGGCAACCTAATTTTAAAAACATTGTTCCTTGTTCTCACCCTACAATTTTCAAATATATGTGGTCCATAAGAGACCCAAATTGAGAATCAGTGGCATAATGAACATTACAACGACATTACAGTTGAAAAGTCACTCATGTTAGACAGCAAAAAAGCATCAATACACAAAAAAAAACATTTTTTCTTGTTTAACATATCTTTCATGAATTCTTATGAAAGCATCCACAACAAAGGAACACATTGCACTTATCAGATGCTAAAGATCTCACTTCTAGTAATAATATATACATATATTGTTATATATATATTTGCAATCAATGAGCATGTCGTGTGACGGTAAACTGGTCCTAAAGAATCCGTTCTATCTGCCTCAGCTGTTTTTCTGGTGCAATGAACGAACTGTGCGTCTATAGCTAATAGAGTCGATTGAAGTTCTATTTGTTGTGTATGTTTTATAACACAAAATGTCTTTACAAAAATACGATTCATAATTGATGGCTCATGCAATCTTTAACTAAAGTGTTGTCCCTGTTAAATAAGTCTCATGTTCTCATGTTTTTGAAGACAAAACTGTTTGCCAAAAAGCTCACTGCAGTTTTGAATGTTAGAAAACGTGTACTTAATTGTGTGTGTGTGTGATTTTTGTGTAGAACAGTGCCCTGAAGTGCATACGTTTGAAACAATTGTATTAAAATCGTCGAATAAAAGGATTTTTATTAAGAGGTTGTCCATAAATACGGTAACAATTTGGGTGGGAGAGGGAATTGGGTTGTCTGAAAACATTTGGTATATATATTCAGTATATTTTATATATATGTCTATATATCTATCTATCTATTCGTTAAACCTTTGTTGCCTTTCAACGTCAGAGGTAGAATAGTTTTCTGGAGATGGCCCTCGTATGTGCTGAGTATATTGTGAAATTTGTCGCCTCGTTTATTTCGGTGCTCCATGGTTTTTGTGGTTGACCTCTAGTTCTGCCTTCACTGTATCTGTGTAGCATACCTTGCTGTGGTATGCTGTCTGATGGTAGTCTGCTGATGTATGCAAACAATTTGATCTGTTGTCTCTTAATATAGTCCAAGATTGGGGTAGTGCCGGTTCTTTGTTCAATGTCCTCGTTCCTCACACTATCTCTTAGAGGTATTCCTAGTTATGCGTAAGCATGCCATTTTAGCTGTCACAATTCAAAGTTTATCTTGTGCTGTCGTTGTCCATGATTGGCACCGGTAGCACATGTTTGGCGTTTGTTGTTATACTGCTTCCTATATATATATATATATATATATATACGAGGCGTGTTCAAATGAAAACGGGACTTGTTACACCACGCGTGATAGAGCGCACTGATATTGATGACATTTTGCACTAGTAATGAGTATCCAATAATTTACATACGGTCACGTGTTCATCTTCCCAGCATGCATATGTGCTGCAGAAGACTGTTAACAATATGGCGGGTGTGATTCCGAACCCGTCCAAAGTGAATCAGCGTGCTGTGATCCAGTTTCTTTCATTTGAAGGATGTCAAGCAGTAGACATTCATCGGAGAATGAAGGCAGTATGTTTAAAGACGGAGGTTTCTGCTGGGAAGGTTATGGTGACTGCATTTTTTGACCATGAAGGGCTTTTGTTGACTGATTTTAAGGAACCTGGTGTCAACATCAATGCCGCCCATTATAAAGACACTTTAGACAAGCTGCATAAGGCCATCAAGGCTAAGCGACCAGGCAGACTTTCTCAAGGTGTGATTCTTCTCCACGACAACGCTCGTCCGCACGTCGCAAAAATTGTGCAGGAAACATTGGCAAAGAAGAATTGGGAAGTTCTTCATCACCCAGCCTATAGTCCCGATTTATCCCCGTGTGATTTCCATTTGTTCGGACCGTTGAAGAAAGCACTAAAGGGACAGCGATTCAACAGCGACGCAGACGTGAAGACAGCGGTGACCACATGGTTCAGAGAACAGCCACGCAACTTTTTCTCGGACGGCATTCGACGTCTACCTAAACAGTGGGATGCTTGCCTAAATGCATACGGAGATTTTTTCTGATGAACCCAGGTGCATTCTTATTCACAAGTGGTTGCTTTGTTCAATTCCGTTGAAAATATTAAATTGCGTATGATACTTTTTAAATAAATCCACAAGTCCCGTTTTCATTTGAACACGCCTCGTGTATATATATATATATATATATAGAGAGAGAGAGAGAGAGTCATTACAAGATGAAGATGATGTCAATGAGACTGAAAGCGTACACATACAGAGAATATTAGAAATGTGGAAGGAAATGTAAATTTTTGGGAAAGTCCCGAAGATCGCGAAATCAACATCTGACTGGGACTCTGAGTCTATATACAATGGGATGGCTGCTGGAACGGAGGACGGAGCACTTAATGTCCCACGTGCTGTGAAGTCAGTTTCTAATCAATAATCAAGAGATGTTTCCTAAGTATATAAGTTCTGTCACTTGTTGCTTCCAATATATAATATATATATATTAGTGTTTCTTTCTGTTCTTCCGATCTTCATTGCTTCGGTCTGTTCTATATTTATCTTCATGTTAAAGGTATGGCATCTGTGATGTAATCTGTCTATTTTCTTATACAGATTGACATATATTATCTCTTATCCTGTAAATAAGTGGGTAGAGCATTTAAAAATGGGCGCACATAAGCCTGTGGCATGTTCGATGTAATCTGCCTGTTTATCTATGTAGTTGCTCTTCAGATATTGTCACTAGGGCTTAAGTATCTGCAACTAACAATTCGTTTAAGTTATGCTTCAGATTATTTTATTCCGTTGTCTTTACTACATTGCAAATGTGATCTATGTACGTTATGAATAATAGACGGGAATAGTACACATCCCTGTCTCACTCCCGAGTGATTTTGGAAATTATCGGATGTACCTGTGCTAGTTCTTACTGCACATTGATTATTGGCGTATATGCTCTGACATAAGCTTATCATAAATTGAGGAACTCCATATGTATGTAGTGTTATCCATAGTAAGTTGAAGTCGATAATACAATGTTTATTTACCAATTAAAATGTTTTATTGTGATATATTTTTCTATAATTGTTAAAGAAAACATGCAAATGTTGTAAACGATTTACTTATGAACAAGGAAAAGAGTGCCGAGAGGTAGGTCAAGAATGATCAAATAGACAATAAACGTTAGTTGCATTAGAAACACGTGGGAAGTAAAAATGGTGGGCGTATTTAGTGATGGACCAGAAAAATAGGGGGAAAAACCCCGTGTGAGTTCAGATTGGCCTTGATTGAAGAACAAATGAAGGATTTGAGTCGAAAACAATTTTGTTTCTGGACAAAAATAAATATTTAGACAGTTTAATGTGAAAGCAATCACCAAAATACACGGATTAATTGAGTTCAATGAAAGAAATCTTTTGAAAAATCGTTATGTGCCGGGTACAAAATAATAGTTTGATAGCAAGTTTTAGGTGAGTGGAATTCAGTCTAAGAACTACTGCCGTCTAGATAAGATGATCATACGTTTGCAAAAAAGGTAGTTACTTGGATAACAGTACAATAGTTCAGCAGGACTTAGTCTGACTGATGTTAGTAATGCCAGGTGTTCTTAGCATTTGTTCAAAGAAGGATTGTAATAATGTGAAATTTAGGTCGCATATTACCGTCAGGGGAAAAGTATCTATAGTGCGTTTATAAATAGTTGTCCACCGATATTGTCTATTTTCTCCGTAACTACTGAACATTTTGCTTCACATTTTGTTTGAGTGCATTATTTCTTAACCACGTTACAGTATTATAATTAATTATTATCTACATTGAACGGATTTATTGCAGAAATCGCTACAAATGTCGTTTTTAAGGTAGCAATACTTTTCTTTTGATAGTCGTAATAATAGACGAGCTTACATTGAAAATTACTATATTTTTTGTCAATGAAGAGAATTGCTTATTATTTATTTATTGTTGTATTTTTGCATTCCTGCTATTCATTGGCTGTTAGACAACATGTGATTGTACTAGCCAATTATATGCACGATTATATAAGAAGACATCATTGATTACATTATATTACCGTGAAATGTCTTTAGTGAGCATCTTCATGCATGGAATAGCACGATCTTAGAACGTCAACTAATATTTACATGTGTGACACATTAAGTAAGCATTTTGTTTAGAGATTTCGTAGCATATTATATTAAAATAAAAGCAGAATGTGATTTTCCTCAAGGTGTATCTCATATTAGACATGTTTTTATTGTGATGTCTTCAACATATCTATGGTTTTATCAATAATTACATAAAGCAGCATTTACGACTATATTAAAAAGTGTCTTTGAAAGTTAAATTCATTGCATTAAAAAGTATAACTATTCATTCATTCATTTTCCCTTTGCGCTGAAGTTAGCGAATAGGGCAGAGGTAAGATCTCTCCAATTCTGTCTGTTCAAAGCTATTCTGTGCTGTTCTTGAACAATGTGGATATTGATTGTTGTACTTTCTATAAGTATTGTTCTTCTGAGTGTTTGTTTTGGTCTACCCCTGGCTCTTTTGCCTGTAGGTATCCATTTAAGAAATTGGTGTTTTCTGTTGATGTATGCGCGAAGGACATGTCCGATGTAGAACCAACGGCGTTTTCTGATAACATCTGTGATGAAATTTTGATGTGTCACTTTTCTTATTGTAACTATGAGATTTTACAAATATTTTTCACAAAAGGTGCGATGCAGAACTCTATTTCATAGTATTTCACACTGTCAATGTGGTTACGTGAAGATAACCATAATTTAAACCAAAAAAAACATACACAAAAAACGAGAAGACGAAAAAATGTTGTAGATAATTTTGTTGAAGAAAGTAATTAAGAGAACAATTCGTAGACTTTTGGATTGCAAAGAAACTCTGACATTAACGACATTGAAAATGTATACAGAAAAGAACAACGACATTGACATTTCTAAAACTAAATTACATACATGTAGCAGAAGCGTCTTGTGAGAAAACCACATTTATTAACTATGAGAAGTAAATATTTGAGACAAATCGGGGAGATGCTCCAAGAAAATTATGATATTGTAAAAAATGTTAAGTAACCCATAACAATTATTAATGCCGTAGGGGTGTGAGATGTTAGCGATCTCATATTTCAGAGGATCTACAATGAGGGCGGTAGCCATCTCCTCTTCCTCGCAGTCTTTATTTTGCTCGGATTAATCCGGTACCCATTTAAGGCTGGGTCGACCTGGAAGCCGTTGCCATCTGAAAATGATTTCTGCCTCAACTGCGGAATGAAACCAAGACCACTCATATGCGAAGTCAGTGCGCTAACCACTGCACTACGCGGCTCCCTATGATATTGTATATACGGATGAAACGTGGATTAACGCTCATCAACACTTATTAAAAAGTGTGACCATCTGTAGATGGAACTATTTAAAGATATGTACCAAGCAGCAAAGGTCAAAGATTAATATTGGCAAATGCAGGTCGAAGACAAAATGTTCTTTTGAAGAATGGTGAACTCATTTTCATTTCCAAATCTACCGATAATCGAGACTACCATGCTGAAATGAATGGTCATACATTTAGAGATTGGATAGAAAAGACCGTACTTCCATCGTTAGATAAACCATCCTGTCTGATTATGGACAAGCTTTCTACAATAAGGTAGTTGCATGTGAAGATAAGATGCTTACAACCTCATCTACTAAGGAAGATATTAACATATGACTTAGAAAAGAGCATACTCCATTTAATGAAATGCACTTGAAATCGGAGTTACTGTTAATGGTAAAGAATGTACACAGAGCGAACACTTTCCACAATTATACAATTATATACACATTTAACTGTTAAATGTATATATCGCTACATATAATCTCAATGAAACGAAAGAAAAATATTACATTCGGAATAATGTAATTCATTTTTACCCATGCTATGACATATTAACGATATGCCTATACCAGCAATTACTGTAAAATTTCTTTTCCACATACAATAAAATAAATACTACCTTAAAAACGGCATTCGTAGCGACGCTGCGATAAATCCGTTCACTGCAGATAATAAATAATCATAATTCTATTACATGGTTAAGAAATAATGCATTCATGCAAAATATGAAGCCTGTACGTTCTGTAATTACAGAGAAAATAGACAATATAGGTGGACAATTATTTATGAATGTACTATAGAAACCAATTTGTGAATCGGAGTGCGAGTGGATTAACATAAATGTCATACTGTTCTCAATAAGTGATGTCAGATGAAACCATTGTGAGCGCTCTCAACTGTTGCGCAATGTTAAACTGTGGTGTATTACCAGAGGAGATTAGAGGAATATCGATGAGCTACCTTGATTAGCTGTGTGATCCTATAGATTAGAAATCTAACGTGGAGCTTTAAAGTAATAGACTGGAAGCATTTACTCCTTTGCAAGCTTGTGAAATATTTCAATTGTGAACTAAGCCTAAGGCCCAGCTCGACTAACGCTAGTTACATCGAGCTAAAGTAGGAGAAGCAGGAAGCATGGCATTCGTACCTTGAGTGATATTCTCATTTTTTTTTAAGATAAAACTATTAACTTATGTCGACAGAAGTCATATAAATGAATTTACAAGTTGGATTATTGTCGATATTTTGTTGAAAGTCAACCATCTACAAGAATTGGGAGGGAGGTAGTTTACCTACCAGGTCGACGTAGTAGATTAATTTGTAGATGAAATATGAATATTATAAATGATTAACAGTTTTGTTACTTGAATCATCCAATTAGAATTCAACGGAGAACGTTACAACCTTACTAAACCGAATTCCTTCATAATATTTAAAGCTGCTACAGTGGTTGTTCAACAATATAATCATTGATTGACACTTTTGTCAAGACTGTCATTTCTGTTGTATCCATATCGCGTCTGTCGTTCATCCTGGGACGTCTTAGTTGATGAACAATTAACAATTACAAAGAGTAACTACGTGAGCGACGAGGATTAACTGCCACCATGAATTCAATTTTCTCTGAGGACTCATAAACAAGACAAGAATTAGTTTTGGTTTATATAAAGACCAGTTATAATCAGGGTAGAGTGTAGATTAGGAGGGAATGTTTGCTCCACATATACTGTTACAACAAATGTGGAAATTTGAAATAGGTGTCCACTATATGTAAGCATTATATAGTATGTGGTGTTCCTTTGTCTGACATGGATGAGATTACAATTGCTTGAGATGTGTAACATTTTAAAAGAAAGACAAATTAATCCTATGTGAAAAGTTTGCAATTGGCTTATATTGACTCAGAATTAAAGAGCAAATTCTATTCATAGATTTCTGAGGCAACAACAGCAAAGTACATTAAACAAAATAGAAAGAGGAGACATTACAAGAAACAGATGTTAACAAGAGAGACATAGAGAACCATTATCATAAAGTGCTTAAAAAAATAACAAAATCGTTTTATATAAATGTTGCAAACCTTTGACATAATTAGTTACCATTGACGTAGTTAGTGGTACCTAAATTCTTGAAATATTTTAGCAATTGATGATACATAAATTATTGACATAATTAAGCAGTGGGTGGTCCATAAATTCTTAAATGTTGACATAGGAAGTAGGCAATCAAAAAATAGCAAAAACGTGTTGAAATAATTTATGGATAACGCAAACAGAATAATTCTACCACTAAGATGGAGAGGGAGGGAGTGGAGGGAGTTATACGCGTGTATGTACATGTCATGCTTCCGGGTCTACCCAGCCTTAAATGGGTACCGAATTAATCCGGGACGTAAAGACTGCGAGGGAGAGGAGATGGCTACCGCCCTCATTTGCAGAGCCACTGAAATGTGAGATCGCTAACATCTCACACCCCTACGGCATTAATAAATGCTATGGGTTACTTTATTTACTACTACATGCCACGCTCCATCATTATGTATTTAAATGTCCTCTCTATTTGTGTTTTTATGTATCATCGTAATGTGAGCATAACTAGTGTCGTCCTTTCACCCTCTCGTGCTATGTTTTCTTGATAAATCTCTTTTAATCAAAACGTCACAACACTTCCTGACTGCCTATACAGATCGGTGCATATATTAAATGTTTGAAACAAGTGGAAGCTGCTAGCAATTTAAGCAATCTAAGGGGGAAAAAAGCAAAGGTTCAAATGGCACATCTGTCACTATTCTCTTCTCAAGACCTTCATTTCTGTTCACACAGGAACACATTTTCCGAGACTGGTTTAGACTCCTAAGTCATCTGAGGACTCACAAACGCGAAACATAATTAATTTTTTTCAATGTCATTCTCAAAGAATATCATCACAGCCTGATATAAATCGTAACTGCCACCAGTAGAAATGTTTACGTGCGTAGATTGTAACACTATCTTGTAATTGAAATGTTTACGTGCTTAGTTTGTAACACTATCTTGTAATTGAAATGTTTACGTACTTAGATTGTATCACTATCTTGTAATTGAAATGTTTACGTGCTTAGATTGTAACACTATCACTATTGAAATGGAGTGATCGCCAATTGGGGAATTCACAATAGATTGTCGTCGTGAATGTCCTATATTTCATGTTTTAAATCTTGCCTTTAAAACGTTAGAGTAGGTCTTTGTCTACTGCGCCATATACACTCACCTCTCTCAGCCTCTAACAATACTGAGGTAATACGTGTTTGAAGTGCACCCGCGTTGCTTGGTTCCGGGTGTTTATTGATTATCACCTGATTATTCATATATGATACAATTTGTATACTATATGATTAGCTGGATAGTTAGAGGTACACTTCTTAGATTCATAATTCATGTTATTCACTTGAGCACAATTTTCTCGAAAACTAACTTATTTTTCATTTAGTTTTATACACAACACGAACTTAGAAATTCATATTTTACAAGATTGATAGGTGGATTGGAAAATTCATAAAACGGTTGTTTAGCTATATATAATTGCATAAGTAGCAATAAAATGGCACTTACATTTTACGTTTTATCGTAATACACAAATTGTGGATACAAAGACGTATCCCAACTTCATATAATAACTGGAAATTTGACATTGTTTTATGACTTCGGGAGTGCGTGTAAAGCAGTTTTATATTTCATGATCAAATAGTCTTATGTTTTTCTTGTGGAATCGGTGTTGTGGAATAATATATGTAGTTCATCATTCGATAAATAAAGGTAACTGCAAACAAAACGTTGTAAGAAGAAAACAATGGAGTACCCGTTGATTCTGTTATTATAAGACTATGGTAGTTTTCAAAATTTGGTCGATGTGAGAACAAAGATTGGCACATCAACTATTTTATTCAGATTGTGAAGACTTGAAAAGATCGGCTACTGCTAAGGGCTGTATAAAATGCAAACCACCTCATTGCCAATACGTCTCTTTCTGTTGAAGCACAAACTCTTTACATTTTCTCCAGTACTCATTATCTATTTGTGCACGGACATCGCGTGTTAAGTTTTTACATCACAAAGTTTGAAAGTCTTGTTTAGTTTGGCAACTTGATCTTTGGCTGCAGCCCACACAAGTTCGATGGGATTAAGATGTTATGGTAAGCTGGTAGCCGAGCAGAAGTATCGCCATGCTCAGCTATGATTGCGTCAATTACGAAAGACTTCGTCTTTTTTGTCAACTTCACTAGCTCTAACAACTCTGCTTTGTATTTATTGCAGCATAAAGTACATTTTCTTTTGTGTTTGACAAAGTGAGAAGTTTGTCTTCATACGCAACTAAGTTAAGACATTAGGCAATGTTCATAACAATACATGACGGCCTATCCAGTCCTGGTAGAAGTGAGTTCACTAACCAATTCCTGAAAATAATTCCATTCATTTCGCTGTGGTATTCTCTACCATCTGTAGATAATGTCTAGAAAATAAGTTCTGCCCCATTGACACGCCCATTTGCGTTACTGCCTGCATGATCTTTTCCAAGGTTGTTATTTTTCATGATTTACATAATTAACAGTCATGTGTTATCCAACGGTGAAAAAGGCATTTTATTTAACTGAGAACATGTTGTGTTCGCTTATTAGGATTTTGTATGTCGTAATATGAACGTTCACTTCTATATTACGCTTCACCAGCTTTGCCCAACATTTAAAATGATATTTCTCAGCAAATATATAACACATTTAATTGTAATTGTGTGTGTCAATTTGAAATGATATAAACCCTAGGAATTATTTTGTTTGTATTAAAGTGTATTCATTAGTTTCAACTTTTGCTTATACGATATTGATGAAATCTCTCCTTGTCACTTAACCTCACTTGACACATGCCACATACAAATATTAAGGTGTTTATAATCAAATATATGACGTTATTTACACATGATTTATTTATCATGCACGTGTCATTATTTAAGGGTGAAATTGGACGACTCTATATTCTCGGTTACAAGACAGACGGTGTTTAAAAGTTGAATCCGGTGTAAAGTCTGAAGTAATAAAACGTCTTTTCTTGATACAAAATAGTTAGTATGCCGATAAAGATCAATGACGTTCATTTGTGCATAAATGATGTAGTGTTTTGTGTTCGTGATAGAAGACTTGGTCAAAACGTAGACTGTTTCTGTTATTTTGTATTTTTCCTGTAATTAGTAAAACGTCTTTATCATGTTTCCAAATTTCGTCTTGGAATTTGATGATGATGAAATAATCCATTTAATTGTGAGCAGGTACAGCTCTTGGCATCCTAAAGCCTTTCTGATAAAAGCAAGAGTTCTCAGAAACCTAGATTCATATCATGTCTTAAATGCATTGGTATAAAGGGGAGTCCGACTCTGTGACGAAGAGGTACAGAGTGCGCGTGTGACGGCCATGGTACCGAGTTAGATCCCCGCCATAAACAATTGTGCATCCGGACCGTTCAGAAAGTAATGGCTAACTACTAAATGTATTTATATTGCTTAGAAAATCACCACAACCAAAAAATGTTGGGTTGATAGCTACGCCCTGAATAGGATATGCTTCCAATAAAGGGGAGGAATTAATTGAAGCACGCCATAGTTTCTGAATTGAGGATTTCAGTGTGTCAGTATCCCTGGATTGCCACGTCCTGTCAAAGACACAACAAACAAATTTGAGCCAACTATCTCATATTTCTTCTATCTCATTTCTGAACCCATCCAATGTGATGGCAAATCTAACAATCGCAATTAGACAGAAGTCTGGCATAAAAGAACATAGGTGCAATATCCGTTGACCTGCGTCTCTTTGTTATCTATGTGGATTATTTCATAGGCGACAAAAGTAAAATACTTGAGGCAAGATTTGACAATGATGACATTTTCAAAGGTAACTGCTTGTCTGTCAGCCTACTCATACATTCCTTAGTCGCCACCCATGGCATGCCTGAAAAGAAGATAGTGACCCTATGCTGTGCTCCCCTAACTAGAAATCCAGGCTCCCGTATGCATATGAGTTACCCTGGATTTGTTTTTTCTCCATGTGTCTACTTATGTATTATCTGGCGGTCCTGAAAATAAATCTACAATCACACGTTTTCTCTGGTTTCACATTAGCATTTAAAACGGCTAGGATTTATTTCGTATTTGTGGATTACATTACTAATGATGTATATTTAATCCATGAATAAATGTAAATGTAAGATGCGAATTTCATAGAAACCTTAGCTACCTTTTCTTTTCTCAGGATGTCTAATTATAAAGAAAATACAACAAACTGAACGTACATCTTTATTATTACAAAGGCACCAAATAGTGTAGATGTTATATGCATATTCTACAGCATAGGATCCCAAATGTATTTGGAGAACCGCGCACTTTGCAAGAAATACATGTTTTATACCCTCCCCTTCCCCACATTGTAACAGTTTTCCGCCTTCAAGCCGTTTGATATTTTCGGCGTAAAGAACAACTAAGAATACATTACTTCGTATGCTGTTAAATTATTGAAAAATGTAGTGTCCAATATGTGCTTCAATAATGGACACAGTTTTTGCTATACCGATAATGATGAAACATAGCCCATATGTAAAGATTGTAACAAAATATGTGCACAGTTTTATACAATAGTTTAAATATTAAAATTCAGAATACGTATTAAGAAATTGCATTACATTAGTAAAAATCTTATTATAATGATGAAAACAGGATAACATAAATTACAAAATATATCATAAAAATTCACGTAAATAATTGATTTTGAAATATGTATTATTAGTTTCTTCTATAAGGTGCCATCGACCGCTAGACTGGATTAATGCCCCCTTCCTTTTTTTTCTCCCAAATTACTTCTAGCTGAGCTGAAGCCACTTTCGCCACTTCCACCACCAGTAGGTTTCAGCGCCCCCTGGGATGACAGTATCGCCCACATTGGAAACCAATGTTCTACCTTAACACAGTGAAAAAAGTGTTATTTTCCTGTACAACCACGTTCTTCGAAGTATGCATTTAAAGCAGTTGATTGATCTACACAAAAGAACTTTTGTGTGGGTACACTGAATATTGAATGAACATTTGAAAAACATCTGCTAAGATTGAAGTAACACATATTTATCATGGCGAAGTGTCTTTGTTGAGAGGTGCTCTCGGCAGGAGGGGTGATTCTTTGTTTGGAGGTGCTCTCGACAGGTAAGTGTCTCTTCCTTGGAGAGGGATAAAGCACACATAGATAATCCGAGTATTGTTTGATGAATGCAAAGCTCTGATATAACAAAATTGAACTAAGACCCGCAATGCAGGATTTACCTATACGCTAAACAGGCTATAGCTTAGGGATACACTTTTTTGGGGGCCTAAAATTTTTTGTCGTTTCATTATCTATATGCTTCTTAATTGTTAGAAGGCCCCATATCTCAAATAACGTAGAGCCTTATCAAGTCTAAATCCGACGCTGAACACCCGGGGTTGAAGGAAACGTACCTCACCACACAAGGTACATAATACTTAACAATTAAACTTACGTAAAACACAGGTTTATATTTCGTTTCAGTGGGACACGACAGACTATAGCTAATACTAGTAGGTAATGATGGGCAATGATGAGCACACAAGAAATCATAAAATTACAATACACAAATCATATTCAACGTTTCAACCAAAAGGTCTTTATCAAGACACAAAACAAAAATCAAAAGACGACGAATGGAAAAAGTACCACAACATCCAACGGAAATATGGAAATGATATGCCGAAAGGTTAGAAAGTACATAAAAAGATGTAAATATATGTGGAAACAAAACGAACAAAAAGATGAGTAAATGACGGAACAAAAACAATAAAGACAAAGACCACACCAACACAGTACTAGACATAAGAGTGGTCGGAATTGAGTCCAAAAGGCTTTAGTGTACCCAATTAAAAAATGAGACGATTTTCTAGAGCATACCTAGATCTATCATCCGTGGTGCAAGATCTGATGGCTGTGACCTGAATATCCAAAGCACCATGATGACCATAGCCGTTGATGTGTGTGGCCACAGGAGTGGGTGTTCTGTGCTTGATGTCATGAAGACGGTTACAAAAGCGATCGCTCAATCGTAGGTCGGTTTCCCCGATGTACTGTTTGCCACAGCGTTTACATATGATCACGTAAATGACACTACGGGATTCACGTGTAAAGAAAGGCCTCATCGATGGAGAAAGTGGTCTTGGTAAATTAAATCGAGCACATCTAAACTACGTAATGACATGTATAGCAACGAACACGTGAGCAACAAACAGTTCATAAATGATCAGGAACAGAAGACTTAAGCAAGCTATGAACCATAATGTCCTTCAGATTTCTATCACGCCTATAAGCCACTAGAGGTAAGGAAACCAGAGGTATTGATTGTCATAATACTTAACCAATTTTCTGAAATTATGAACTTTCAATCAATTGATATGGATATGTAAAATACTACATTTCTAAAAGTACATTTCTTTCTAAAAACATTGTAATTAACACTGCATATTGAAGTGTACTTTTCCTAACATTGACAACAGCATCATGCCTTTAGAGCACAGTGAAGAATGAACAGATTACATAGGACAAACACCGTACATGGCTGTATTGATTGTGTTTAGTGTGGGGGATGATTATATGGTCCGATCTCTCAATTCAACCTAGACGTAAGTAAATAGTGTAAACACCAAATTGTGTGCAAATTAAATATTTGCTACATCTGACATTCATTCAGCATGCTTTTGAAAAATGTTATTTAAATCTAAAGTGATGCTTACTATAAATTGACTGATAGGCAGTGTACTGTATACGTTTTATAATTAAACTAACTCTCTAAAATTAAGTTTTATAAAAATCACTTACGTCAGTGTTACAGTTTGAATTTACAACAGTTTTGTGTGAACTGTAAAGTTAAGTCATGGATTGTTGCAACATTTTTGTGTGAACTGTGAAGTTAAGTCATGGATTGTTGCAACATTTTTGTGTGAACTGTGAAGTTAAGTCATGGATTGTTGCAACATTTTTGTGTGAACTGTGAAGTTAAGTCATGGATTGTTGCAACATTTTTGTGTGAACTGTGAAGTTAAGTCATGGATTGTTACAACATTTTTGTGTGAACTGTGAAGTTAAGTCATTGATTGTTACAACATTTTTGTGTGAACTGTGAAGTTAAGTCATGGATTGTTGCAACATTTTTGTGTGAACTGTGAAGTTAAGTCATGGATTGTTGCAACATTTTTGTGTGAACTGTGAAGTTAAGTCATGGATTGTTGCAACATTTTTGTGTGAACTGTGAAGTTAAGTCATGGATTGTTGCAACATTTGTGTGTGAACTGTGAAGTTAAGTCATGGATTGTTGCAGATCAGATACAAATAGTTGGATCTATATATGCGTTATAATTAATCGACATTTATCAATTAAATTTTGTTCCGATTAATCGAACAAGAAAATTGTAATCAGTACAGGCCCTAATATATATATATGTAGCTCACTAGAGATCGCTTAGGAGTAAGCTTTGAAGGTCTCTGGTACACGTTTCATTTTTAAGCGCACTCTTACTGAAATGATCACTATGAGTAGCTATATTTGTAGAGTTTATTTCATCTACGCGTATAAGTTCGTGTTCCTTATTAATTCTATATTCATTTATTTGAATGATGCTTTTTTCAGATGGCTAGTACATCACATCCACATATTTATATACACATGCTGTGTAAATATTATTTAAGTGTGTGTTCTTAACTGTAATTATTAATTTATCACATCTTAGAGATCGCGACAGGAATTCAAATAGCCATCTATGTCAATTACAACCGTATTGACGACGGGCCTGACAATATAGCATGACACACTGTTGCTGAACGCAGAAGAAGAAGAACAATCTTAAAATACACATATATCTCGATTTCAACCTTAAAAGCAAATAAGAAATTCAGTCCTCGACCTAACACTCTGCTATTGTTTAACTTAATACCAGACGTCGACACTAATTAAAGAACAATATAAACATCTTAGAACGTGTGAAATGAGATGTCTTAGAAAAGCAGCAAAAACATCAAGAAAAAAATCATGTGAGAAGAGAAGAGATTACACAAACTGATGGAAAGTATGTGATTAAATATATTGAAAAACAGAGACAGAAATTGTTGTGCCCCTTAATAAGAATGAACACATATTAACCAGCAGTAGGACTATACAACTTGAGAATGGAAACTCTAAGAGGCAGAAGTAGACCAAGTAGAAAAGTCAATCTAAGACGTTACCGAAATCCTGTTACTTCACAATATTAATGCATATCAGGGGACCCAACGTAAATCGTCATTCAATCCTGCAACACCTGCTGATAAAGCAAGGACACGACAATAGATAGACTTTCTCCTGTACAATGAATCAGAAATGTTTGTCTATTGTAGATATCCAACAGCAGAAAATACAATACAATAGTAAGAAGTGATTTATGCTCGAACAGCATAAAATAGGATAATAGGTAAAGTTTAGCCATATACTGGATACACACATGATGTAAGATACATGATAGTTTAGATAATCACTGGATACACACATGATGTAAGATACATGATAGTTTAGATAATCACTGGATACACACATGATGTAAGATACATGATAGTTTAGATAATCACTGGATACACACATGATGTAAGATACATGATAGTTTAGATAATCACTGGATACACACATGATGTAAGATACAAGATAAAGTTTAGATAATCACTGGATACACACATGATGTAAGATACAAGATAAAGTTTAGATAATCACTGGATACACAAATGATATAAGATACAAGATAAAGTTTAGATAATCACTGGATACACACATGATGTAAGATACATGATAGTTTAGATAATCACTGGATACACACATGATGTAAGATACATGATAGTTTAGATAATCACTGGATACACACATGATGTAAGATACAAGATAAAGTTTAGATAATCACTGGATACACACATGTTGTAAGATACAAGATAAAGTTTAGATAATCACTGGATACACACATGATGTAAGATACATGATAGTTTAGATAATCACTGGATACACACATGATGTAAGATACATGATAGTTTAGATAATCACTGGATACACACATGATGTAAGATACAAGATAAAGTTTAGATAATCACTGGATACACACATGATGTAAGATACAAGATAAAGTTTAGATAATCACTGGATACACACATGATGTAAGATACATGATAGTTTAGATAATCACTGGATACACACATGATGTAAGATACAAGATAAAGTTTAGATAATCACTGGATACACACATGATGTAAGATACAAGATAGTTTAGATAATCACTGGATACACACATGATGTAAGATACAAGATAGTTTAGATAATCACTGGATACACACATGATGTAAGATACATGATAGTTTAGATAATCACTGGATACACACATGATGTAAGATACATGAAAGTTTAGATAATCACTGGATACACATATGATGTAAGATACAAGATAGTTTAGATAATCACTGGATACACACATGATGTAAGATACAAGATAGTTTAGATAATCACTGGATACACACATGATGTGGGGTGCAAAGGGAACGCATTGCTCTAGGCGGACCCAGGGTTAGCAGATAATCAAGATCCCAAATGTACCTCCACGTGGTGCACCCTGGAAACAGAAATACAGCAGCTCGTGCTGATTCTGGCCAAATCATTTGGGGATCGTGTCCGAGAATGTGGAGGTAGCAGATGGAAAGAGATTTGACTGCACAAGAGACAGACAATATCTCCGACACCACCAGCATCACCACATATAGCAACACTGTCGACATACAGTGAAGCTAGTCAGTCCAGTCCGAACATTGGAGGGGCGGCCAATGTAAAATGCACGTAAAGGTAAATGCATGGCGAGAGACAAACATGTTTCATACAGAGTACAATGAAACAATGAAAGGGCAGAACAGCGCTAGAGGGCAGCGCGAACTGCAAATAGAAAGTGAAAAGTCCCTAAGAAAGGGAACTACAAGCTCCGTCACCTCGAGACGGGCTTCTAGTTACCAGAGTTCCTAACAGGCAGAAACCCAGACCCATCCATCGGCGTTTGGTAAAGCAAAAGACCTAACCCAACTCTAATGTCGAGCCTTCCTAAACCGGAAATATGCTTGCAAAGAGAAAGGGTTCTGTACCCGATGGGTGTAGGCAAGAAAGGGACAACGATGGCAGTCCTGGCCCAACTCTACTGTCAAGGTTTCCTATACCGGAAGTAACTTGCAGAGAGAAAGGGTTCTGTACTCGATTCGCTCAGGCACAAAAGGGACAACGATTTAGCCCTGGCCCAACTCTACTGTCAGGTTTTCCTACACCGGAAATACACTTGAAGAGAGAAAGGGTTCAGTACCTGATGGGCTCAGGCGCTATTGGGACAAGGACGCTCAGCTCGAGAACGCCTTGCTCTCAAACGCGTGGTGTGAGACTCGAACTTGGACAAGGGGTACACGATGTCGGTGAATGACACCTCGGCTAAGAGGGCGAAAGAGCCAGGGTCCAACTCCTCTGTTGAGTTCTTCCCTTAAGGAACCAGGCTCATGGATGAGAAACGGTTCAGTACCCAATGGGCACAGGCACAGCACGTCCAATTACACGAGGCAAGTTCATAGACAGTGGAACACCTCGTTCGAGTGAGACGAGAGCTAGAAAATCGTCTGGGCGAAGAGTCTTCACTACGCGTGCCTGGAGACAGATATAGAGGCTGTCACAGGCTAAGGGTAGCCCACCCGAATTGTCAAGGCATGCCGAAATCGGATGTGCTAGGCCAACAAAGCGCATAACGGTGGCACAACGTAATCACGCTCCCGGCGGAAATCGCACGGATATCCGTGATGGTTACAATGGAGCGAACGAAAAACAAACAAACAAACACATGATGTAAGATACATGATAGTTTAGATAATCACTGGATACACACATGATGTAAGATACATGAAAGTTTAGATAATCACTGGATACACACATGCTGTAAGATACAAGATAAAGTTTAGATAATCACTGGATACACACATGATGTAAGATACAAGATAAAGTTTAGATAATCACTGGATACACACATGATGTAAGATAAAGTTTAGATAATCATTGGATACACGCATGATAAAAGATACAAGATAAAGTTTAGATAATCACTGGATACACACATGATGTAAGATACAAGATAAAGTTTAGACAATCACTGGATACACACATGATGTAAGATACAAGATAAAGTTTAGATAATCACTGGATACACGCATGATGTAAGATACACACGAAAGTTTAAATAATCACTGGATACACGCATGATGTAAGATACACGCTAAAGTTTAGATAATCACTGGATACACGCATGGTAAAAGATACACGCTAAAGTTTAGATAATCACTATATACACGCATGGTAAAAGATACACGCTAAAGTTTAGATAATCACTGGATACGCACATGATAAAAGATACAAGATGAAGATTAGATAATCACTGGATACGCACATGATGTAAGATACAAGATACAGTTTAGATAATCACTGGATGCACACAGGATGTAGATATGATCGTTGTCCCCAATTCTGGATTTTAAACAATGAGTAGCGCTATTGTCATCAGTTAAGTTAAACAATGCGTAGCGCTATTGTCATCAGTTAAGTTAAACAATGCGTAGCGTTATTGTCATCAGTTAAGTTAAACAATGCGTAGCGCTATTGTCATCAGTTAAGTTAAACAATGCGTAGCGCTATTGTCATCAGTTAAGTTAAACAATGCGTAGCGCTATTGTCATCAGTTAAGTTAAACATTGCGTAGCGCTATTGTCATCAGTTAAGTTAAACAATACGTAGCGCTATTGTCATCAGTTAAGTTAAACAATGTGTAGCGCTATTGTCATCAGTTAAGTTAAACAATGCGTAGCGCTATTGTCATCAGTTAAGTTAAACAATGTGTAGCGCTATTGTCATCAGTTAAGTTAAACAATACGTAGTGCTAGTGTCATCAGGTAAGTTAAACAATGCGTAGCGCTGTTGTCCTCAAGTTAAATTTAATAACTGAATGTTTTCAATATTTTACTTCTAGGATAGGCATTGTTAACCCGGACACGGTTTTGAAATTGACATGTAATGCCTATAATGTCAGACTACATCAAGATATTTGTAAAGACAGCATCCCTATAGCCGTTCATAAATGATTTCAATACATTACCACTTGTCAGCAGTTAATGTTGTTTTCTTTGCATATCCCTGACGACGTTGCTGAGTATCCTCGTGCGAATTATACATACAAAATTGCACTAATGATACCGTATCAACCATATCACGCATGACAGCATGTTCAAGCGTAGACAGAAAACAAAAACATAATGTGCTGAAATTTTGTGGCCAATAAAAAAATAAAAATAAAAATAAAGTCTTCGACAATGGAAGCTTGTTTAATGTAAAGATGAAATAAAAACTGCAGTAAACTGTAAAACTGTATACCACGTGCTAACTGAATAATTGTAACCTTTAAAAAAATTGTGAATAACGACCAAAAAATAAATGGTTAAATATTAGTTTTACAAATAGGACGAACACACAGATCAGAATTTTCTATTCAGTATATCGCAATACCTTTATGGGTGGATATTCCTCACGACTATTCGAACTAGAACAAAGAACATACATCAAGCTAATGCACACAGGAATAGCAAACAATGCAAAATGTGTAAGGCTTTAATCGAACTATTCTTTCCTATTTTTTTTTCATTGAATGCATTATATGTACATGTTTGATAACAGGAATTACGAGATAGTGAGATCTTTTGTATGATTTTATGCAATGGGGGTAGGGGATTAGTTTTTTCCGGAGATTTATTTCCTAACATAAAGTCTTAAGATCTCAAATGTATGCAATGGGGGGGGGGGGGGTTAGGATCCCCAGAGGTTTATTTTATAAGTCTTGAAATTTCAAATGTGTGCAGTACTTTGAGAATAAACTTCATACTCTGAGAGGGTTCAAGCGAAAATATGAAATACTGTTGGTCTCCCACAAGAGGAGCTCCTCATCAAACATGTGTGTCATCTATTAGGAATTTGCAGTTGCATGGGGATTTGTCTTGTGGGCCTCTGGTGAGGTATTGAGCAGGCCGATTCGCTGGAAAATATTTTATAAATTACGAATAACCAGAAGTAAATATTGTTAGCATTTTATTCTCTTTGCTGTGATAAACATACACAATACACACACCACACATGTGTGTCTGTGCGTGTGTGCGTGCGTGCGTGCGTGTGTGTCCGTGCCGGGCGGGAGTGCGGTCGTTGGGGCAGATGGGCAGGCAGGCATACAGACAGACAAAACGCAGGCAAGCAGACATATAGTGCTGTGACTGCAACAAATAATGGAGGTCGTGGTTTGTGTAGTCCGGCGACAGTGACCTCTGAGACGTAAAACGCGACACGCACTATTAGAAACAGTATGTATCAATCATGGGACAATATCATCCGGGTTTCCACGATAATCATTTGTTGCATATTTAAATACCGTTATAATATCTTTTAATTACAGAATCTCGTGCAAAAAATAAATATAATATATCGAGAAGTTTATGGATATTTGATAACAAAGGTGGCCAGGTATATCTGAATGAATTGTTTATATGCCTCTGATATCTGGTAATCACTGTTATTCAGCTACGTACTTTGTTGGAAAACAGTGGGCGCAACTCTTAATTCATAACTGGGTTATATTAACATTTAGCAAAAACAGCAGATTTTTAAAAATAACTTTAATTTATTCTTATGGTACTATACACAAGAAGCGATAACTATAAAACTCGTTTATATGAAAATAATGTAAAGTTATACTTAGTTTTTCTTCAGACATACAGTCCCGTGGAATCATCAAATTGTGTTGCAAAAGCGACACTATTTGACTTTTTCCGTGATTTTCATTGGTTAGCGACTAGAATTAAACACAAAGTAACCACTAGATAGCATAGAATATAGAAGTAAACACAAAGTAACCACTAGATAGCATAGAATATAATGAAATAGCACAACTTTTGAAGAATGAATTTCGTGAGTCTACACTTCTGTATAATTAATGAAATACTTGATCATACCCAATTAGTAGTGAATAAACGGCATTGTTTACTTAATAGTGGTACTGTGTGAGTTATTTCTGGTTCTAGTGATGGATAATCCAACTTCGGTGGCAGAGGTGTTTGTGATAAATTTCAATAGCTGGTATTCAAATAATTATGTGTTTCTCGAAATGATGGTGAAAGTCGTACCTTTTAAAGTATCGTTGCCAGTGTTACTGATGCGTAGAAGTGGGAGACTAAACATTCTTCGTCTGTGTTTCTTCTCAAATCACTGCAGATTATCATATTGTGTAGACCGGCGAACGGAACTCGTTCAAATAGACAGAAATGTGGAAAGGATTTACTTCATTGTATTCGAGTTAACCCTACCCCCTGCCCCCAGAACTATGTGGTACGACGCCAGCAAACATAACCACTAATAGCAGGTAATTAAGTAGCACATAATATCACTGTCCTTGACAGATCTAGTATCCCTAAAATTGACACTATCCTGATACAGACACAGATTCGTTGGGCAGGTCATTTGGTACATATGCCAGACCATCGTCTGCCAAAGATACTTCTCTATGGTGAGCTTGAGAAGGACACACGATCTCAAGATAGCAAAAATAATCGCAACAACGACTCGTTAAAGAACTCACTGAAAGCGATTGAAATAGATCAAGATACATTGGAAAAACTTGCACAATAGATCTAGATGGCGCTCTACAGTAAAAAAAGGGAGCATCATCTTGTGAAACGACGAGAAATACACCAATTCTACAGCGGTTAGTAGCTAGAAAGTGACGGATATAACACACTCCGTCTACAGTGGTCCTTTCATGCCCGAGCTGTCCAAGGACATTTGCAGCTCGAATAGGGATTATTAGCCATTTACGAATGCATAATCTAGGATATAATTCTAACTAAGTTTTCATAAGTGGATGTAACAAATGGTTACCATCACTTGTGGTGGACAAACATACAGTTCAGTGGCTTCAACCAATAGTCCCAATGGATCTCTAAATAAAACACTAAACATGTCACCGTTATAAGGATTTGAACCTTCGATTTCTCGAACACAAGGCGAACGACTTACTCACTAGGCCATCATGTTCGCCGTGGAATGTGTTGTGTCGTGGTGTATAACTTGGCATCAATATCTGCACCTTTCGAACTGACACACCCAATATCATCTTAACTTCTGCGGGGCCACTCTTACAATCTATGGAATGGGACAGTCAGTCACCTTTTTCTTAATCGCCTTCTATGACGTGCATGGAAGATATCACTGTTGCTAATCTTTGTTCCCTTTTCGGACCCCATCAAAATACGTGTGACTAAATATTTCATATTAATCATAGTGATATTGTAAACTAGACCTAAAATAGTTCACATTTGATGTAGTCTGACTACAGTTTAAGTATATTTGACTTCCAGATTTAATACAAATAAACAAACACGTGATGTTGTCTACTATTACATTATCCCCTTATCGACTCCAACTCATTGAAGCGAAGATGAGACTTGGTCAAGCCAACAGACAGTCTGGGAACTAATATTGGTCGGACCATCCCAGACATCCAGCAGGACTATAGTCCTTACCAAGCAAGCACAGGTGCTGAAATTGGAGATGCCAGACTGAGAGGTACACCAGCAACCATGGTATCACGCAACTCGCCTATTTAAAATGTCTGCACGACAAATGTCTTGCTGTGTAGACATGTTAAACTTAGAACGAGAAGAAGAAGAAGAAGATCATGCATCATACGATAGCGGACCTGATAATGCTTCCCTCCCTACATACTTATCAGTGGGTCAAACACAACAATTATGGCTTCACAATCAATCACGAGCAATTTCCTTATCTGTCCCAATGCCGTTGGGGAAAAGAAACACTTACTGAACATCACTACTAAACCACTAAAATATGATACCCATTAGACTATATAGGTGATTATAATTTATATATCGTTTTATACAATAATGGTATATTCACATTTAGTTGTTCTACATACTTTTTTGTTGTTTTAGATATAAATTTCCGATTCTGTAGAAATGCTATTTGTTTGTGTATCGTCTGTATAACCACATAAATATATTTCTGCAATTTTAGTTTGTTTCTGGTGTGCATAAAAAAGTAATTATATCCTGTGATTTTTTCCAGAGAAATTCAATACTATATATTAAAATGTTATTGTCGCTATTGAGCATAGAACTGCCGATTTCAGCATGATGAATAATGTATTTAAATTATATATTTTGAAAGATTGTCATTACTATAATCATATATGTAACTCAGACATTTATATTTTCAGATTTTATTCTCATGTCAAGTCCTCAGATGATTTTACGCAATGCAAGGCATATCTGTCCTTATGATTATTATATTTGGTGGTTTTGTATGTCTGCTGATTTTTAAGAGTAACAGAGAAAACCTGTTAATTGTTGTTCAGACCGATCCAACTTTCTTTGAAATGTCCAAGATTATACAAAAACAGAGACGAACCATCCAAAATATGTCCAGTAATCCCAAACTTATCTATCGATGTCCAGATGATGAACCCAAGATTAAGTATCCCAGGTAGGCCATGTTCAACAAAATGTGAGATAATACCTGTATTTTTCATTATTTATTGCAGGTAGTAATAACTATAAAACGCGATACTGCAGGTTAGACATGTATTAAAGCAATCGGGAGAAATGTATTGAAACAGGAATAATGTGCTAAAATAACATGGAGCAATGTGTTAATGCAGTCAAGAGTAGTGTGTTAAAGCAACTATGATGAATTTGATAAAGCAATCAGGAGTAATGCGTTAAAGCAATTATGCAATTTTTGATTAATTTGATAAAACAAACAGGAATAATGCGTTAAAGTCTATCCAATTAGAATTAACTTAACAAAGCAATGAGGAGTTACATTATGCCGAGCTGGCGTACATTGCTACTAGTTTCACATTTAATACCGAATTTCTCAAATTGTAGTCTCGATGTTTCATTAATCTCGATGTCCACATCCAGCAGGCGTACATGCAGCTGTTTCCGCACATCCACCTTTTCCATTAACGCGGTATCCTAGTTGATAGATAGCTTGCTTTCTATCACTGTGTTACAGCGTGCTAGGTTCGTAACCACGTCCGGACAAAAGAAATCCGGGTTGTGATTTCTCACTTGACACGACTACTCCTCCAGTCGACTCAGCTGTAAATGAGTATCTGCTGACGCATAAATTAGGGGGGGGTAAAGACATCAAGTAAGGGAACTGGCCACCCCACATAATAGTTGCTGCGGCTTAGTACATGAACAGTTATCTTCCTCCTCGACGGAAGGTTGCTGCCATGGGACATACCTTTACCATTACCTTATCCATTGTCAACGCCCCATCTATTGTTGACTGGGATACAATACATCTGCTATCTCATCACCATCAATACCTCGATTAGAGACACCGATAATGATTCATCGCCACTCAAGTGACTTATAATAGAAGATTATCTGAACTTCATGACAAAATATTTCAGAACTGTCGCTGAAACTATTGCGTATGTGCTCTGTCACGTACAGGAAGTGTGGACTGTTTCTAATAATATTGCTGTTCTAGATACAAATGTGTTTTATATATATTGCTTTATCATTTTATTTTTATTATACATAATATATTATGTTTTATGTAAGAAAGTCTATGTATTAGATAGCAGCGTTGTTGATAGCGTCTACGCACACAAGACATATCCACAGGTACCATCTCAGTTCTTCTTTTCCATACATCTCTTAAGTGTAGCGTCTGATGGTCTCAGTTCTGTTATGGTTCAGAGCTCTTTTTGACAATTGTGTGCAGTATTCTTTCGGGAAAGGCCAATATTCGCACCTAATTTAACCATCCATGGCAACTAATGTACTCTTATTAACATCAGAAAAGTTGAAGCATGCAAGCTCTAGTAGAGCATTTTGCATACATCGTATGTCAATAGATTGGTCATCTGTTGTGGTTGCAGAATTCGCCGGCTTAACGGATAGCACTTTGTTCTTCACACTCGCTTATTCTGTAACAATAGATTAAATTGATTTTGCCAGGCACTTGTTTTAGACTTTCTGAATCATACTCGCTGAGTCACTCATTGTGCATGTATGCTAATCTAGCTAGTTTCAATCTTGCATCGCGGCTACTATCTCCATCGTTAGACTATTTGTTATTGTGATGAAGATTCTGCTAGCTTCATGTACTATTCTTCCTCGTGATCAATCGGTAATGGTCTATGCCCACTTTTTTTTGTCACGGATAACTAACCCATATGTGTAAATCACAGCGTGTCTAACAAAAAAAATGTTCACAAATGAGAGCCCACACCTCGGAATCCACATTCACATAAATGCGTTTCTTGCTTACTTATGTGTGATGCTGGTCTGGAGAGATCGTGACAACATCTATTCTTCACATATAATGATGTCTGGTGCAAACATCTCTCTAACAGAATCATGATAACACCCCATTCAAGATTACCAACTCTTGAGCCGAGTGTACGCCATCATAAATACGAAGTCTCTCTTGCATCAGGCAAACTGATACCCTGACCAGTCTTCTATTGCCCACAAGGCAACCCTAACTTTTGAACATCAATACTAATTTTCAGTATTTTGTAAACATTACCATAAGTTAAAAAGCATTTCCTTATTAATTCTTTGATGTATTGATATTATCTTGTCCCCTTTCAACATCAACGCACAGACACGCCAGTGATAGTTTGACAGAGATGGTGATGGGAACAAACGACGAGTGTGGTAACACTTCTACTATTGACGCTATTCTCATCGTCCACACCTCAGCTGACCACTTCCAGCGGAGAGTACGATTTCGTCAAACTTACGCTAACTACACTAACACAAAGCCCTACGTGTTGAAGGTAATTGTACGCTTTTGAATAAACGTTAGCTAAGAACACTGGGAAAGAGGTCACTTCTCAAAGCCCCGCTGATAGTAAACGTCTTATGGGCATCAACTTATGCAATAGAGAAACATCCCATTTCGGCACAGAATCTGAGAAACATCCCATTTCGGCACAGAATCAATAGAGAAACATCCCTATTCTGCACAGAATCAATAGAGAAACATCCCTATTCTGCATAGAATCAATAGAGAAACATCCCTATTCTGGACAGAATCAATAGAGAAACATCCCTATTATGCACAGAATACATAGAGAAATATCTCTATTCTGCACAGAATCAATATCTCTTTAATAGCAATCTCCGGGTATTAAAACAAAACAAAAAGAGCACAAAAACAACAAAGAAGGCTGGCATTATTTACCAACAAAAGACAACATAATCAAAAGACGGAAAATAGAACAATAGTAATATTAAAAAGTATTTCTTAGCTAAATTTGAATTACACACTGACGTAAATACATAAAGCCGTGATAACTATTGCAAAAAAATGAGAATAAACCTATTTACAGATGAAAAGAAATGTAAGTCTGCCACTAGAGGAATACATAGGGACTCCAAGTTCAGAATTAAAAGGGTGGATATGAAATAGAAATAAAAGGGTGGATATGAAATAGAAACAGATTCCTATGTGTTGTCAGGGCTGGAAGTGGAACAGTTAATAACGACATTATTACCTACCATGGACGTCGTAAAAGGCAACTAAGGAGGATTTTGGTAACAGTGGGGCTGAAGTTATCTGTCTCATTTGATAGAGGGTCAAGAAAGTCATGAGTCATGCTGAAGTTTAATGTGTCAGGCCGAAATGGATAGATATCTGCACAGAAATGAGCTTGGCCGGAAGACGTGAAATAATACACCTCTACTGTGAAACTGGCTGCACACAGTACTTCACGATCCCGGCTGACATCCCAGGAACATTTATACTGGTCATTAGAGAGTAAATGCACAAGAATGTTTAAGAAGAAGAAATGACCAATGAAATTCACCGGAAAGTCAAATGAGTCATTTAAGAATGATGTTTTCCAATTAGGCATCAGGTCTTGTATTACCCATGGTCATCGTATAACTACTATATTTACATTGACTTCAGAATGTCAGACTGAGACATTTGGTGTAGAAAGATCTGCATACATCTCCATTCTCTACAATCCTGATGAGTGTGGAAACATCACACCCTAACCAGATCTTGATATTATCCAGCGCTGTATGCTTGTAGTCATCACGTCTTATTCCACTCTCCATCGTCCCTTCAAAGTACATGTTTTTGTCATCAGTATTGAGATAGTAAACAATGAAAGTGAAGATGAATGAATGAATGAACGAGTGAATTAAAATGATATTCTCTAAATCAAATATTTGTTTAATATTTATACCACACATTTTCCTATAAAATTCGGCTTATTTACCGTCACTTCGGTGTCTGTGCACAGAAATATTTTTCGTATCAGCATCCTGAGATGTTATTGCATTTATTATATGTGCCATCACCATGTGCAAGTTCTGACGATTTTACTAATTAAATATCATACCAACCTTTATACAACAGTAAACGAGCTGTAAAACACATTCAATTTAGTGAAGCTTTCCTTGTAGAAGTTCCAGAACTTTTTTTTTTACGTTTCTCTCAATCAGAGAGCCCAGTATTACACATCTCGGTAAGGGAAATATATGTACCACGGTCATGTCTACTATAGTATACGTAATGACTCAGTTATGAATAGTCGGTACATGGTGAATATCAACTCTGCGCATGACGTGACCATTCCTACAGAAATCCCAGAATCCCGGAACAGAGGCTGACCAAAACTAAGATGTAAGATTAACTGTAAAACAGCCTGCAACGATTTCATTGCCAATCCAAATTCGTGGGAGGAATTGACTCATGATCGTACAGCACGTGGTGTTACAAAACGAGAGATATCCAATCGTTGGAAGGGGCCTCGAGAAAATTGATAACAAGCGATGTACACGAAACGGATAGACATCATTAAACTCAGATCCGTCTTGTGTTTTCCAATCTAACCCCTGCGGATTGAGAATCGGCAAATTCAGCCACTAGAAAAGTTTTAGAGCTATAGAGTCCATTTGACATTTTATACTGGCTTTAATGTCAAAAAGTAAACAGTCATTATTTTTCTGGGTATAAAATATACTCTGGAGAAACCCTCCCATTCTAAATATTAAGTCAGATATAAACGCCGGTAATTCCTGGGGATATACAGGACAATTTTCTCTTCTTCTACTTCAGCGTTCATTCTCAAACTCCCGCTGGATACCTCTTGTAGCAGGACAATGTCCCCCACAAACTCCCGCTGGATACCTCTTGTAGCAGGACAATGTCCCCCACAAACTCCCGCTGGATACCTCTTGTAGCAGGACAATGTCCCCCACAAACTCCCGCTGGATATCTCTTGTAGCAGGACAATGTCCCCCACAAACTCCCGCTGGATATCTCTTGTAGTAGGACAATGTCCCCCACAAACTCCCGCTGGATATCTCTTGTAGCAGGACAATGTCCCCCACAAACTCCCGCTGGATATCTCTTGTAGCAGGACAATGTCCCCCACAAACTCCCGCTGGATATCTCTTGTAGCAGGACAATGTCCCCCCAAACTCCCGCTGGATATCTCTTGTAGCAGGACAATGTCCCCCACAAACTCCCGCTGGATATCTCTTGTAGCAGGACAATGTCCCCCACAAACTCCCGCTGGATATCTCTTGTAGCAGGACAATGTCCCCCACAAACTCCCGCTGGATATCTCTTGTAGCAGGACAATGTCCCCCACAAACTCCCGCTGGATATCTCTTGTAGCAGGACAATGTCCCCCACAAACTCCCGCTGGATATCTCTTGTAGCAGGACAATGTCCCCCACAAACTCCCGCTGGATATCTCTTGTAGCAGGACAATGTCCCCCACAAACTCCCGCTGGATATCTCTTGTAGCAGGACAATGTCCCCCACAAACTCCCGCTGGATATCTCTTGTAGCAGGACAATGTCCTCCACAAACTCCCGCTGGATATTTCTTGTAGCAGGACAATGTCCCCCACAAACTCCCGCTGGATATCTCTTGTAGTAGGACAATGTCCCCCACAAACTCCCGCTGGATATCTCTTGTAGCAGAACAATGTCCCCCACATAGTCCCGCTGGATATCTCTTGTAGTAGGACAATGTCCCCCACAAACTCCCGCTGGATATCTCTTGTAGCAGGACAATGGTCCTACTAGATTTCCAGCAGGATGTAGTCCAGAGAATGGAAATGCGTTGTTTCACCGTTTTATTTGCGCCAATGTCCTGACATATCCGTCGTCGGCGGAATACAGAACAATAACAACATGTATTTTCAATAAAACACACGGGACTTAACAAAGTCTCTGTTTTTATTTGTGTTTTAACAGTTTCTGTTGACACAAGTTAACATAGCATTTAAAAGGAAAATGAGGTACGTGTCATTTATTCATGTAGATAAGATTTGTTTTCTCCCCAGGTTATCTTTCTAATCGGATCTGTCATTAACGCTGGTTTACAAATAAAGCTTGAGATTGAGAACAGAGAATATGGTGACACAGTGATGGGAGTTTTCCTGGATAGTTACCAGAATCTCACACTTAAGGTAACCTGCATGTGAATATTTTTTTAATTGTAGAATTTGTTGACATTAATGCAATGTTAGTTGACTAAAATAATAAAAATGTGGTTTATGTCTGGGAGAAGCGACCAAATTTTAACGGAACAAACCATAGCCTCTTAAAACAATAAACTGTGTTAGAGCAACGTTGACAAATATAACTTGGAGGGGAGACAGCTTATTTTAGATTTTGTGAGGGAGGGGAAAGGGTTAGGATTGGTGTTGGAATTGTGGAGTAGAATGTGTGTAGTTGTTGGGAGATTGGTGGTTTCACGGGTGACGTTAGGGATAGTGTTAGCTAGTGTAACGTGCATCTACAATTGTATTACCCACTTTAGCATCGACTCGTCTGTTAGCTCTGCTTCTGAAGTGATATTTTTGTGACGACACATAAGATGAAGAAATTATAACACATTTGCATGGTTTGCGCATAACATTACAAACGTTGGTCTGTTATGACGTGATTTGGTCACATCTCCCGGTCATGTACCAAAATGTATATACATATTACCAATTATTTTATGAATACAACAAGTAGTGAAAAATACTGGTGCATTATTTAGGAATCTTCGGTAAGAGAGTTATACATAAAGACTGTCTATACATCATGTTCCCATTAGGGTGTTGCGAGGAGGTGGTAGTTGTAAATGTGTTATAAAGGCATGGTTGCTGTCGACATGTCATGTACATGACATTTTTTAAATAATTTACCCTCGGACACAACGAAAAATTTCTACCGGAAGTTGAACACTGGTCCTCACGAATATGAGACTAATGCTCTAATCTCTAGAACTTAAGAGAGTTTTAGTATTGCATCAATAATACCTTATTTATTGTGTCAGCCATGACTTCAGATAACCTTACTGCAATTTATTTACTAATCTGTATTGTTCCTACTGATTGTGTCAGCTATGACTTCAGATAATCTTAAGCAGTTTATTTACTAATCTGTACTGTTCTTACTGCTGTATGTCAGTCAAGACTTCAGATAATCTTACAACAGTTTATTTACTAATCTGTACTATTGTTACTGCTGTATGTCAGTCAAGACTTCAGATAATCTTACTGCAGTTTTCTTTTCTATGTTACATCCGATCGATAGTTCCTGAACTTGCAAGAACAACAAAAAAACATACACTATTTAGGATACCATTTTCCGTACTTGCCATAAACATTCATTAAATATATAATTGACAATGTCATTTCTTATCATTAATTACAGGGAGTAATGGGTTTGCGCTGGTTGACAGAAACTTGCAACGACATCAAACTACTTATCAAGATGGACGACGATGTTTTCTTCAATGTTCGAAAATTCTTCACTAACTATTGGAAAGGACTTCCTATCATCAAAAAGAGAAATTCCATTCACTGTTACTTGTGGCATAATGCTAAAGTGTTTAGAACTGGCAAGTGGAAAGTCGAAAAAGGCCTGTTTGCAGAATCAAATTACCACTTCCCTTATTGTTCAGGGTTCTTTGTTGTAATATCCCCAGATCTGATCAAACCGTTATACTCATATGGAAAGAAAATTGATTTTTTTTGGATAGATGATGTGTATATGTATGGCATGGTTACTGAGGCTGTGGGTGGCGTCAAGTTTTATCAGATTGGAGCTGAGGAAGCATTCATTACTGATTATTACAATGTATACAAGAATTGTATGAAGAAAGTATGGAGATGTCGCATGTATGCAACAGTGACTAATGGAGAAGGCGAGTTTGATGCAGAGTATAAAAACCTACTTTTTAGTACATCAATATGAACTACAGCACATTTACAACAAAGATGAAATATGGAGTAGTTCAGTCAACACATAAACAATTTGTAAACAAGAATCAACGAGGACTGACTTGGTACAAGGTTATTGTTTTTATTGTAAGGAATGGTAATAGCACAATAAGAACTACTCCCATCGATGGCAGCACACTATGCAACTTTAGGTTTGTAAATGACAATGATTTTATTGATGGACGTGTGAATATGAACTGTCTGAACTTCGAAAATGTTTTTAAAGAAATCATTAAAATGTTATGGTATGTAAATTATGTCTCTGCTACTCTGATAGCCTTATTTTTTTCAAATATGATATAATTTGGGGAGGACATCCTATAATGTAGGTCACAGATTATAGTATTCATACATTTGTTTCATTTATTTATTACATTCCTCACCAACTACATCACACAAAGAAATGCAATTCACTGTTACTCGTGGCATAGTGCTAAAGTGTTGCAAAGGACAAATGTCTCCAAAAATTGTTGAACATAAAATGGAGCGATTTCGTTACAAATAGCCACATATTAGTTATAAAAGCAATAAAACATACTAAGAATATGTTTCAAATGTTATAAGAAAACGCAGATGGAAATACCTGGGACACGTTAGGTTTATATTTAAGATTAGGGTGTATTAGATTTGAGAATAAACCTGAAATTACAGAGTTGGATCACAGAAGGCGATCTCCTTGAGGCTATAAATAAACTAGCAAGCGGAAAGGCAACAAGTAGCAGACAATATTCCCGCTGAAATCGTAAAGGAAAACACATATGTCCTCATTCCCCACCTGTACTAACTACTTATAATATGCCGGGGGAAGGGAACCTCCCCAAAGATACGATGGACGCAAAGATAGTAACTCTCTACAAAAACAAGGATGCAACAACTACAGATGCATACCCATTCTCAGCATTACCGCTAAGGTTTTTTACCCGTATCCTTCTAAAGCAACTTCAACTGCTTGCCGAACGTGTCCTGCCAGAGTCATTTTGTGGTTTCAGAGCTAAAAGATCCACTACCAACATGATCTTTAACCATCGTCAGCTACAGGAAACGTGTCGTGAACAGGGAAAGCCACTCTGTATTGCTTTTGTGGATCTAACTAAGGCTTTGGATAAGACTGTTAGTAGACCATCTCTATATAAGATTCTAAAATGTACTTGTTATCCACCAAAACTACTGAACATTTCCATCGTGAAGATGCGCGTAAATGTATCATTCGAGTGCGATACGTCTGATAGCTTTGCAGTAAAGACTGGAGTAAAGCAGAGGTGATTTCTAGCCCCCACACTCTACAGAATCGTCTTCGCAGAACTTCTGGAACATGATCTTGCAGATGCAGCAGGTGACGTTTACATCCCTACCCGTTACGATGGATCACTCTTTAACTTAGCGCGTCTCAGAGCGATGACGAAAACATCAGAAATATTCATCAGAGAACTTCTATTCACAGATTATGCTGTACTAGTAGGATACTGTAAGTCCATCTTACAGTCCCAAATTGATAACATGGCAAAGGCCTGCGAGCTGTTCTCTATGACAATAAGCATTACTAAAACTGTGGCAATATTTCTGCGACATAGAGTACCAACAAACACCACTTTAAACAGCAACAATATAAAGCAAGTCGACACAATTACATCCACCCTTTCCCTGGAAATTGAAATGAATGCAAGTATATAAAAGCGGCTACCATTTTTGACTGTCAAAGCGAGCTTGAAAAAACCCTAAGCTAAAATTGAAAACAAAGATGCAGCTCTATCAAATATTCGTTCTGAGTACACTGTACTGCGGATCTGAAACATAGACTACCTACACCAAAAATGAGAGGAGACTTAACATCTTTCATCTAAGATGTCTTCGCAAGATCTTAAACATTAAATGGCATGACAAAATCACCAACATGGAAGTATTGCGCCGCACTCAGCTACCATCTGCCATGGAAACACTCAATACATATAAATTGCATCGGCTGAGTCACATCCGCAGAATGCCACACTGCCGCATCCCAAAACAAGTACAATTCGGGGACTGGCTGAACTCCATCGAGCCTGCGGTAGTCCACTGCTGAGGTATAATGACATCTGAAAATCCTGAATGAAAAGTTTTCACATAGAATCCCAAAACTGGGAAAACAAGGCCGAAACTCGGGATTTCTGAAGGCAAAATCTGCGTGAGGGACAGCATTGTTCATAAATAATATGTTTAAATATATACAAGAAAAAACAGACAGACGCAAAGAAAAATCTTCCGTTGCTGTGATATGATCGCTTGAAATGTCATATTCCTGAGAAAATATTCAACATATTGCTTCTTCTCATTGCTACATAACCGTCTGCAAGATGCGAAATGTCATACATGGTGCATTAAGTGTTGAATCACGTATTGGTCTAGTGGGTTCAGATGCATATTAAGCTATTGATTTAATGACATGTTACTGTCGCTGTAGCAGACAATGTATTTCACAATAACGTCACGTTTGAAAATGCGCTAAAATGAGTTCATATAGTTGGCACCCGAGTTCATGCTACATTTAGATGTGAATTGTATGGGAAACCAATTTATTTTTTATAGATGTGAAGCATCGACAGTAAACAAAAAAATTCCAAGTGAATTAGAGACTACAGAGATGTGGTTTCTGAGAAAAAACATCACACATTAGGGGCAGACAGTCAAGGTTTCTAAGGTAAGTGCTGAGAAGAACACAGCTTGAACACTTAGAAGCCACTGGAAAGATCAAGGGGAGAAGAGAAGACTACAAAGAGAAATGTTGCAAGATGGACTAGTATTATCACATGGGAGAAGTTCACCAACCGAGCGTATTGACAACACAAGAGACATAGAGTCATGGAGACACATGATGTCTTACGTTATTCGGCATGACACTTGATTGATTGATTGAAAGTTGGCACGCGAATTCATACTACATTTGGATGTGTATTGGATGGGAAATCACGCTACATTTTGATATGGGAAGACACCCGTTCCTCAGAACTGGAAGTATCGGAAATCTATATAGTAAAACGCAAGATAATAACAAACAGAGCTGATAAGAAGATTACTGTTAATATCTTAATGAATGGACAGGAACTAGAAACAGTCGAAAACTGTAATTATTGTGGGTCATATGTGCAGTTATTAAAGCAAAATTGAAGAATTCTTTACTAGACATGAACTGGTCTTCGCTGGAATCTCCACATTGAATATCAAATGGACAAGCATTATAAGTACAACAATGAAATTCAAAATATATGCATCTTTAATAATGTCCACTATTGTGTACTGTTGTGAGAGTTAAATAGTCACAATGGACATTAGAGCACATGTTTTTGTGCTGTTATGAAAGCTGAACATTCACACTGGACATTGAGAGAAGAACACGTGTTTGTGTACGATTGTGAGAGTTGAAAATGTACACTGGGCATTAAGAGAAGAAAACGTATTTTTAAAAAAATATTACATACGTTTTTGCGAATCTATTATCTTCTATAATGTTTTTTAAAAAAACACAATATTGCGGTGTTAATGGACACCAAATATTAGTCGCGTATCAACATATTAATGTACGGTATTACTGTTTCAACCTTGGCGTGAAGAACCTTTCACAGAAAAATGAAATGATATTCATTAAATTTGATTTGCCTTTTACTCTGTGCGACTGAGTCCGCTTCAGTAAGTTGCATGGCCTTCTGAATTCTATCAGAGAACGTCATCTCCGTGACATGGATCCGATTAGCAGTGTATCTGTTGTTGTGGGATGGCTGCCCACTCTTCTCGCAGTGCAATAGACAATTGCCGGAGATTGGCTGCAACCACGTCTCACTGGCGAAATTGTCTGTCGAGCTCATCCCATAAGTGTTCAATGGGGTTCATACCTGAAGACATAGCTTGCCACGTATTTGTGTGGACGTTCTTGTCAGCGACGAACTGGTTGGTGTGCCACAAGCTGTCGTGCGATATCCTTCTGTAAAAACGACCTTCGTGCAGCCAAAATTGGAAGACCGCATAGGACGAACAATTTTACGGACTTATCGTTTGCATTCACATGTTATTCAATTTGTACTAGTTCACTTCTTTCAAGAAGTTCATCCCACCACCTCCCCTTATAAGCATACTGTCATCACCATGTGGAGCGGCTTCATCAACGAGTTTCTGCACGTAACGCTAACGGAATCTTCGATAAACTCTTCTTTCTCCCTATATCACACAATACACTCTTCTTTCTCCCTATATCACACAATACACTCTTCTTTCTCCCTATATCGTGTCGCTGAAACACACACAAAAAAAAGGATCCATCACTAAACCACATCCCTTTCCAGTAATTTCCAACGATGATGATGATTCCATTGATGATGATAGTTTGCCCACTGTAGTCGGTTCAGGCGATATCGGTCCGTAAGAAGAGGACCTCCGTAGGTTATTCTATCCCAAAGATCAGCGTCGTTTCATCTGACCGTTTGAGTAGCTGCTGGCATTGAATGGACTGGGGAGGACGGAGATGCAAATCGATTCCCGAAGTGATTCAGTCGTATTAAGCGGTCTGTGACAGGAGTTTTGACTCTTGGTCTTTCATTGCGTGGTTAGTCTGCCACTGAGATAGTTTCTTGAGATCGCCTCCAAAGGCGACAAATGGTGCTTCTAACCACATTAAATTGTTTGGCCACTATACTTTGTGTCCAGTCTGTATGCATCCAATTAATATGCATGGAGTTGAACCATATTTGTGCATTGAATTTTCAGCTGAATTTATTCTAAAACCGTTAATCTTTTATTATGATCACGTGACATATTCTTTCCAGAACTTAGTTCTCCTTATGGATATATTTGATTCTCTTCGGCTTTGACCAAGTTGTCCCGCCTCGTTTAGGAACATGTGCAGACATTCATATATGTCTTGAGCAAGTTGCTCCGCCTCCTTTAGCAACATATGCAGACATTCATATATGTCTTGAGCAAGTTGTCCCGCCTCCTTTAGGAACATGTGCAGGCATTCATGTATGTCTTGAGCAAGTTGTCCCGCCTCCTTTAGGAACATGTGCAGGTATTCATGTATGTCTTGAGCAAGTTGTCCTGCCTCCTTTAGGAACATGTGCAGGTATTCATGTATGTCTTGAGCAAGTTGTCCCGCCTTCTTTAGGAACATGTCCAGGCATTCATGTATGTCTTGAGCAAGTTGTCCTGGCTCCTTTAGGAACATGTGCAGGCATTCCTGTATGTCATCTGTCCAACTACGTCTTAGTCGGCATTTACCCCTGTTACCTTCTAACATCTCCTCCGATATCACTCTGCCCATTCCGTCCAGTCTCTTAACGTGACCGAAAAGACTTAGCTGTTTCTTTAATATTTTTCTCGTAATTAGTTTAGAAGCCAGCCCTTTTGAACGCTGATTGTGCTTAGCCCCTCTTGTTTTATTTCCTTTTTGTCCATTGTATTCTCAGAACTCTTCTGTAGCACTTTAATTCAAATGATGTTATTCTCTTGGACAATGATTTATTTAATATCTTGCTTCGCATCCATATTTTGCCACTGAAAACACACATGTCCGTAACAAGCAAAATTTGATTCTTACGTTAGTACCCTGCCATAATTTCTTTAGTTTTAATTCTGTCCGCGCCTATGCTGTTCTCTTAATCTCAATTGTGCAGCCACCCGCATTGTTTATATTAGTTCCTAAATAATCAAAATATGTCACTTCTTCTAAGTTGCTGTTCTCTATATTAATTTTAAGTCTTGATTTCTTTTTTTGCAGGTTATCATAATTTATGCATATTTCATATTAAAAAACAAATGTTGTTGTTCGCTGAATTTCTGGGATGGGTTAATTAAATCCAGTAGGTCTTGTTCATTTATTGTTAATAGCACTGTGTCATCTGCATATGGAATTTCTGGAATCTGCAGCCATCCTATGTTTATGAAAGACCGCGCTCTGGAAATAATGTCACATGATGATGATGATTATTATTTTGATGTTCTGTATGTGAAAGATTTTGAACATGCCTATTATGTTTTACTGACATAATTATGTGTTCTATATCTGTGGGAATCTTCATGTCATCACTATCATGTAACATATCCCTTTCCAGATCCCCCCCGCCACACCCACAGGGCCTCTCTCCTGGATGTCACTGGTGCATCTGTGGAAGAGTGGCTCTCAGTACGTAGCGCGCAAATCGTTGGATGAGGCAGTTAATGTTTCTTTAGCTTCGTTTCGTTAAATCATGTATGGTTTTTTCGTTAAAAATGTAGACATGTCTTCCTGTAATGTACCTAACATTTATATAAAGCTGATTGTTTGCGTTTGCTACCAACTAACCAGCGTGATGTCTCATTTCATTAGAACTGAATACCGGTACATTTATTTGCGTAAAATTAGCCTGTTCTATGTACAAGTACTATGAAAGCAGTTGTTTAGCTCAGCGGCAGAATATATCTAGCAATGTTCACTTCAAGAGTCGAGTCACAAGGATGTACCGCTCATTGCAAACATGACCGGTCTCCAGTATAGATGACATGTGTACAGAAAATGTAAACACGAATGCAGATTTTAATTATTTTCATGCGTGTCTTTGATCGACCTTGGCTATTTTGGCAAGCGACTGCACATATATAAATTGTAACCAACGAAAATCACGAAAATAATCAAAAACGTAATGAATGACGTTCTAATTAATGATATGCAGAGAACTTATAGTATTTTCGAAGGTTACGCTCCAACACTCTTCGAAATATTCTCGTCCGTCATCCCACATCATGCTTTCGAAAACTCGGAGTATGACTACTTCATTCGCACGAGGTTTGATTGCTTTATGTTCCATCTGGCTCGGCTGAAGCGAAAAGAAAGAACACTGAGATCATTCTCATGGAACTACTGTACACCGATGACGAAGCTCTAGTTGCCAACAATGAAACCCTTCCCCAAGAACAGATTAATACGAGTAATAATCCTGTTCATCATGTCTTCTCCTTCATTTGCGTATTGACAGAGATGCTCCAATGACAAGCCTAATCGGTTCATTTTGTGTTCGTCCGTCAATTGTCTGGGCACCCACCTTGAACACACTTTCTTAAATTTCAATCGGTCATGCATGATGCTGTATGCTGAACCATGTGAGCACCCTATTGCAGCTGCTACAGCGTCTATCGTTACTCGTCTGTCACCTCGAATCATCTCCTCAACCCGCTGCACAGATGCGTCTGTTGCAATTTCAACAGCACGACCAAATCGGATTTCGTCAACAATTTTAGAGCGTCCTTGAGAAAATTTTTTTACCCAGCTGTGCACCGCTTTACGGGACAAACAATTGTCAGCATAAACAGGAAGCATTTCTTTATGAATGTCTTTTGCAGGCAGTCCTTTTGCCCATAAAAAACGCACAACAGCACGTTGTTCATTGATTGTACACTCTGTAAGTACAGTAGCCATTTTGTTTTTTGTGCTGCGCATGCGCAAGGTACAGCTAGCGCCATCTAGCGAACATAAACATAAAGTTCTATGATGATATCAACTATAAACAGCTTTAGAAACCACCTACTGCATTTTCCTGCCATCCAACATCAATTTGTGACTTACTTATTGACTCCCCCTCGTAGATTGGTATTCGCCTCCATCTTCTTCTCGCTACCAATGAATATCTAGAAAACTGTGGTCCTCTTCCAAATCGTTTCTACATCACCGATCATCACCGATCATCACACACTGGACCATGCGCAACTTGAATATGTACATAAGCTTAACTATCTTGGTTGCAAGGTCGCTGCAACACTAATACTGGTCGGATAAGCAAGTGCCCGAATAAGAATCCCAGAAAACACGTTCGTCAAACTGTTATCGAGCAACATCAAATTGGCAATAGCAAAATAGTTCATGATATACCAAACATGCATCCTCATTGCCCTTCTCTGTGGACTTGAAAATGGAAACCTTATTCAGGGCAAGAATAACGGCTGAATTGCTATGCCGCAATCAGATGATGAGTAACAGCTGCATTCCAACTGCATTCAAAATCAGTTGATATATAGAAGCCCTCACAGGGTTCAAGAAGGAGAGGAAGACCACATCTGCGATACAAATCTGCAATACAAAGCTACAATACAAAGCTGCAACCCAAAGCTGAGATTTGAAGTCGTCTGCAAAACAGCTGTAAATGTTTTTGTTCACACGCTCGAAAACTGGAAGATCGCGTTGCAGGGAGAATTAGGAAAATAGAACTAGCCTGCATAATGGTGTTAATACATTTGAGAATTCAATAACTAGCAGAGCAGAAGAACGAAGAGGAAAAGAGGAAAAAAGCAACACCTCAGCGACGTGACATTCCTATGAGTCTTCTGTTGCAGAGAAAATTGCTCATAGTTCGCCAGATTCAGTCATGAGAAATCTTGCCCTTCTCGTACAACTCCAACAGATACATACTTCTTTCATAACCTCTGTGAAAACGAATAAAGCCATATATACGCCTAGCTCATCCGTGTTCGTCGTGGCTTTAGACTAGTTGGACAGTTTTTGCCTGTAAAGTCCTTTCAATCTGTTGATAAGCATGGATGTCATTACATCAACTATATGCCATGACGGTTTAGCAACCACTGTTATCTTATGTAATTGGACTTATGCCAGAGGTAGAAATTTATGTTCCTCTTCGTTAAAGACACCTTTCTATTTAAAGAAAAATCGTCATAACTGTTATACCTTTCCAGGTAAGTCTTCGAATATTCTAATACGATTTACGTTATTATATGTTTCTGGTGCCTTCACGACATAACCAAATTGGGCTGCCATTCAAAGCATTTCAATAGTGTCATTTATTTTACTGTTTTTATTGTTTGTTCACTGTTTGCCTTGTATTTTCTTAATAAAGACGATACGGTTGAAACGGTCATACTTTATTATATACTGTTATCTGTAATTTATGCATACATGTACTACATAGTATAATTGTCTGTGAGTTCATTGTAAAACTAATCGACCTATTGTTTTAGGTGATCACTATTGTTATGCAGTTTTTCAGCAGTATCACTTAGTATCGACTCTCAGAATAGTGTAAATGCTAAGATATCAGCTCTGGCAAGAATAGTGGTATCGGAATGTTGTCTCGCCATTTGATGTTAATAACGTTTCTGAGAGAAGGTGTGTGAAAAGTAAGCTTGCATGTTAGGTACAGCACACATGAATGTAATTTGCATATATATCTGTCTGTCCGTCCGTCCGTCTATCTGTCCGTCTATCTGTCTATCTAACTATATATTTCTCAATCTATCTGTATGCTGTCTGCCTATCTGTCTATCTGTCCGTCCGTCTAACCATCTATATATCAATCTATCTAATCTATATGTCTTATCTATCTTCATATTTGTTAAACCCTGTGTTGTCTTTCAGCGTCAGGGGTAGACGACGTTTCTGAATATGGCCCATGTGTGTGTTGAGTATATTATGGAATTGATGACCTCTTTTATCTCGGTGGTCCTTTTTTTCGTATCTGGCCTCTAGGTCTGATTTCATTGTATCTATGTAGCACAAATAAAGAGGTGCTAAAAACACTTAATATTACGAAAGAATTACTAAGAGAAATAAAGATCGAGCAAATAAAATATTTTGGACACATTAAAAGACAAGACACATTATTGAAAATCTTACTTGAGGGTAAAGTCAAAGGGAAGCGAGCAAGAGGTAGACAGAGATACAAGTGGGAGAGTGTGACATCACAAGATGGAAAGGTATACAGTCTAGCAGAGTGCACCACCAAAACGTGAGAGGTGATGTTGGGGATCTGTTGCAGTCAGCCTTCGATACGGAGACGGCATATTTTGATGACGAGCATAGCTTTCTGTGGTACGCTGTCTGTTGGTAGTCTGTTGATGTGTTCAAACCATATGATCTGTTGTTCCTTAATATGTTCCTAGATTGGGGTGGTGCCTGTTAATCTATCTAATATGTTATCTTTTGTCTGCCTTTGCTGTAAGGTGTCGCATGATGTGCGCGTCAATATTGGAAAATATCCGATCACGACATTGTGGAACTGCATGATCATAAACCAAGATTGAACGCAAACTCACTGCAAGAAAACACCACCCGTGGCTACATCCGTGTAAGTTTGTATCTTGTGCATAAATACATCAATTCTGTATATTAATAACAATTGATCTAATATATACATACGAATACAATTTCTGAAATTAAATACCAAATTAAAAAACACATATAAATGAGATGATAGAAAAATAGTTCTTCCCTTCACCAATAAACCGGTCATGGTCGTAGTGATAGATGTTAGTTAGTTAGTCGTCGGATCATCATCACTGCAAACTGGACACATCCATAGTTGCTCCGATCTCTCCTTGAGTGTATCCGCCATCACACTTCTGCTTACAGTACCCGTCCTATGCTGGTTGACCATCATTCTTCTGCGCCCTCCAAAATATTCACTTCTAGCAACACCGCATCTCAATCCCTGATCTTTAATCCTAGCCATTGAAAAGGAATCATCATCCACATTCGTCTCACTCTCGCTTGTTATATCTCTTAAGGAGTTCAAAACGTCAGCGCGATCCATTGCCCCATCGCCCTTTGCCACAATCGCACACGATGCCAGTTGATCCGCTCTTTCATTGCCTCGAACGCCCACATGTCCCGGCACGAAAATAAATGTAACCGCCTTCAAGCTCGCATTTCTCAAGGCCTCAATCCACTGTTCGCGAACGAGACCCACTTGTACCTTCTTAATCATACTCATAGAGTCACTCAAGATGCATACCTGCGTTACTTTCTGTGTGCGTAGCCACTCAAATGCCTTGGTCACCGCCATAGTCTCCATGGTCATACTACTCGTAGTGACCGCAAAGGCACCACTTTCCTCCTTGATCGTTTTACCTGCGCACTGAGCTGTAAAGGCCCAAGCACTGCGAACATGCCTAATTACAGATCCATCAGTGTATATAATCACATCCCCCTCTTTGGTATTCTCACTGATTAAAGCCTGCACTTCTTTATCCACAGCTGTGGGACACCATTCTCTGCATTCCCTTCTAAGTGATATTACTACTCTCAAACAAGTTTCGAAATCTGTGGGTAGACCTATCCATTCTGCACCAACTGCCACATCCTGTAATCGGCACACGCTTTGTATTACATCTTCAGCACGTCCCATCCACGACCTTCCTCTCTTGAGTCTGCTGCCTTTAACTTTCTGTATTTCGGAATGCAACGGGTGTTCCTTATCTGCATGTATTTGAAGGTACGCCCGTGCACGGCAATACTGTAATCTATGCTCAGCTGTTGGGCAGAAAGTAGGTATCGCATAGAAATAGTACATTGAATGCCTTAAACACATATGGTACTTCAGCGATTTCTATCTTCAAAGAAGTGGATGATTGTGGAAACATCTTGTCCATTCTTTGATATTTCTTGCCCATGATTTCTTGTATCCCCTGTTTCTTCAACTTTGAACTTTACGCTAAGAAATATTTTTTTCATAGGAATCATTAACTTTGAACTTTACGCTAAGAAATATTTTTTTCATAGGAATCATTAACGTTGAACTTAACGCTAAGAAATCGTTTTTACACAGGAATCATTTCAGTTTACGTATCCATACTACACATGTTGTCGTCGATGTACTAATTCGATATAAGTATTCACTATTTTTTGGTAGTATTTCTATGTGTATCAAATTTACTTTACGATGCTCACATTCTCTCCTATCCATGTACGTCTCTGCATATTTATTAATCACATAACTAAATGATGAACGGATGCAGTTGCGTCTGTGGGTCTCACCAATGGCCCACTAGACATATCACCCATGTACAAACCTTGTGTAGATGACAGCCCCGTTATATTGAGGTTATCTTCTTATAGAAGTTTCATGGCACGTCATCTATATAATTATGCTTCTCATGCTTTTATTTTTTGCTGCAATATGTTTCATGTTTTGTTATTTGAATATATGTATGCACCCACCCTCTGTGCTTGGGAGAGAGCCAGAGATGTGTGCAACGCTGGGGAGGAAGAAACTGATAGCATAGATTTTTCCTATGGCTGAGGCCCATCATTGAGGAACAGTGACTCAGGACGTGACAATTTTTTTGACTTGAACATTTGGTTGCATGAATGGAGCAGTAGAGACGTTCGGCATAACTAGTAGCCAGTTGGTCGCCGAGAATGAGCACAGTGAACCCTATATTGGCTGCAGCGGCTCGGAGCAGTGCATAGGTTAAAACCTACCTTCATGGTAATGAGATAGTTATTGGCTGGCTCAGACCCGGGGTAGACCGAAAATCCACAGACTTCCCAGCAATATAATGCCATTTTAATGGCAAATGGCATTGGGTCAAAGAGCATGGGCCCATATACCGTTGGATCAGCAACCAACCAACCAACCAGATAAGTGAGGATGTTCTTATAACCTATCAATAAAATATAGCATCTTCAAAAATGGCCTCTATTTAAAACGTATATGTAGCCTGTTATCAACTCTCTATTACATCATTTAACATTTTACATCATAACAAATTGTTTTATTGTCCATTTCAATTCGTATACGTTCCGAAATAAAGGGAAACTACTGAATGTATTTATATAGCTTAGAAAAACACTACAGTAAAATGTTTTAGGATCATGGTTAGGTCCTGAATATGATATGCATGATATGTAAAGATTAATAGGAACATGTTTTAATATAGGCCTACACTTGGGTCTTTATAATGTGGGGTTTATTTTAGGGTAAGGAGTTTATTTTGCACAAGTATGGATCCATATGTAAAAGAAAGTGGTATTAATACTGAATATTTTATTTTAGAAAACTAACTAAAGTGAAACTAAGTACGGAATTATACCTTTGAAACATGACAAGAAATAGTATTTACAAATGTCAACACATGCAGACAAATATTGTTTGTTTGAGAACCCCAGGAATTAATAGCGAATAGCTCTTACTTCCTATGTGCAATGGGAAGGTTTCTGAGCTTTGTTTCATACCCAGGAGACTTCACATTTCGTCTTGGTGCAATGCCTTCTACGGTAATGAAGAGTCTTCTACTCTGGAAGGTGGGGAAAAAAATGGAACGAGAAGAGGCGAGCTGAAATTTGTTTGGGTCACCTATTGTTTGTATATCCTCTGACGAAGCTCTTCGCAGCCTGCAAGTTGTTCCTCGTGCAGGAATACTATTTCATTACCACCATCACTATGGTCCTCAACAACATTGTTCTTGGCGTAGCGCTCAAGGACTCTAAGGTAAACCCTTCTCCGCCTATCGTGTCGCTTGAGCACTCAAAATGATTCGTCATAAGCCGCACGCGTCTCCAGTCATTCCGAACAGCCCATTGACGATGCGGGTTCGGCCGTTTCAGTCGGTTCAGATGATGCCTGTCTGTAAGAACAGGTTCACTATAAGCAACTCAATAAAGTTGTGTTTCATTTTTGAACAGTGTATATATATTATATATATATATATTTATATTTATATATATATATATATATATATATATATATATATATATATATATATATATATTTATATATATATATATATATATATATATATATATATATATATATTGAAAATAGAAAATAATACACAAAATTAAGAACAGAATCAAACACATATACTAAGTGACCACCCGATGCCCACACTGTCAAAAGATCTGTATTACCCACCTAGGACTTATCAGCTGTACGCTAACTTAGGATGACAAGGCCATACTTCTAATTGATTTTCATAAAGTAGATGTAACAAATAGTCATCATCACCTGGTGATTTCTGAATACCAACATAACCAATTTGAAATAACGTTCGAGATTGAAAGGATCATACGTCATCATAAGAGACGGTTTTGTTTGTTTTTTTTAAATGTATATTACTGGGGTAAAAACAATTAGTTTTAGAAAATTAACTTTCTAATGCGTCTTCTTGACTCACCTATGGCATTTGGACTCTGATAAGGGTTTGATCAAGTAACTGAACTATGGCCACCAGCACCAAGACAAGGAAATAGAGGCTAGTCCGTCAGCTAGGCACTTAGTCCGACGCTATGCGCGCAGAACATCTTCAATCAAGGTTATTCTAAATTAGGGAGAAATACGTGACATCAAATTACGCTTCATGGATCACCGATTCTCTATATTATGTCTGCTTTTTTTCCGGATATGCGTCGAAAGTCTTGGATAAATAATGACAAACTACACGGTAGAAACCATTTTCCTTGTTTCCCCGAGCTAAATGTAAGCCGGTGTTACATCTGCAACACAGTAGCTGCTTTAAAATCTCACTTACAGTACGTACAAAGAGATTGTGAAAAAAAATCTAACTTATAGTACATACCAAGAGATTGTGAAAAAAATCTAACTTAAAGTAAGTACCAAGAGATTGTAGAAAAAATATAACTTACAGTACGCACCAAGAGATTGTGAAAACATTTTGACAAGTTTATTGATTAAAACAAAACATTAGATTACACATTACCAACATGCACATATAAGCCAGGGCAATTTATCCAGTATACAGGTGGGCGTACCGTCACGTGAAGGCTTTAATCCCTAAATTATCAACAACAACATGTCACCACAATTTCGATTTCTAATCAAATTCCTTCATATAGAATAGCTTCATATAGAAATTAGTGTCTCATCAAAATGTATCCAATATCAAGCAATTAGTCTTCTAATTATTTAGATATTTGTATATATTTTTCAGGCTATGGTTGAGGAATATATTTTAGGTCGTCTTATTGATAGAAATGATTCTAAAATTCACTGATAGGAACATTGTATGTGAGATTACAAGCTAGGAGACGTGTTGACAAAATACACATGAGTATTTAAGATGTTAGAGAACATTGTCTATCTGAACCAATCTCTCTCTCTCTCTCTCTCTCTCTATATATATATATATATATATATATATATATATATATATATATATATATATATATATATATATATTATATATATATATATATATATATATATTTTCACATATGCGGAATGTCATATAAAAGCGGTTCGATAGACCAACTACTATATAACAGCAAACGCCATTGTAAACCTAAATAACTAAGCTTTTCTATTGTGAAGGCTCCACTACACAATATATTTATACATTCCTCCATGCCCCTGAATAGAGATTCTGTTTTACAGCATTGAATATTGTTGAAATTTAAAGACTTTTGTGTAGGAATATATATTTATAACCAGACGTCAGACTGAATATAAATATATTAGGAACAAGCCGAATCAATAAGGTGTTAAACTCACCATATATAGACATAACAGTTAGACACGGATGTATTTAGTATCTACACAGAAAACATTTTAATCATATAGAAGGAATGTCACTGCTCAAAATCAGTGGGAAAATAATACTCAATTTACGATATTCAGATTGACACATTCATCCAGTGTGTGTATTGTCTTGGACAATAAATAAACTGGAAAGTGAGAAATTAGAGGCAACAGAGATGTGGTTCTACAGAAGAATGCTGAGGATACCATGGACTACCACAAAAAACTAATGTAGAGGTGTTGAAAGAGTCAAATGCGAAACGGAATTTAATCAAGAATATAAGAAAAATATAATCTTTTTTTTTCGCCGCTTCATGAGACAGGAAGGTTTAGAGAACTTAGTCACAACAGGCAAAATTGAATTCAACAGAGATAGAGGGCGACAACGTGAGAAAATATTAGACAGTTTGACAGCCTGGCACGGCATGGAAACAACAACGACCTTGATACATAATACTGTGGACAGAGAGCTGTGGAGAGCCATGACCGCATACGCTAGTCGGCATGGCACCTGATGATGATGATGACATTCATCTTAGCTAGAGGTGAATAGAAGATACAAAGACTAATAGATTACGTCGATAGATCAAGTAAAGAATATGAACAAAGCATAAACATCTTTTTACAAATATATACACCATGATAATCAGCAACATCTAAGAAGAGCAGGCTCTAAACATAAAATTACATGGAAAAAATACCACAACAAGAAGTTCAATACCACCATATTGAAAAGATAAATCACGATGGGACGTAGATTTGAAACGGAAGTTGAAAATAGTAAATGAAAAGCTAATATATTTCCAGTGACTTGAGGAAAACAGTAATATCTAAACTTACCGTAAACAAACTAAAAATTAGAATTATAAAATACTTCAGGTAGTCTGCATTATTATTTGGCTCAGGAACATTAATAATCAACAAGTAACTGGAAGGCCGAAAAAAAGTTAAAAATAAATTAGCAGCATTTGAAACAAAATGTTACGGAAAAATCCTCAGAATACAATGGACCAAAAAGTTCTTCAAAGTAGCCATCCTGAGAGAAATGAATGTACTAGAAAGCTGGCTAAACAGCATGTTTCTGTTCAGAAAACTACAATATTTTGGCCGTATCAAACGCCATTACAGCCTAGAGACTACCATAATGGATGGGAAGATGCCAGGGAGACGAATAAGGGGGAGACTAAAAATAACATCGACGCAGGAAATCAAAGACCACCTGAACATAACATTAACAGAAGCAGGAAGACTAGCTAAGATAGAAGTTTAAAGGCTGTGATGACTGCTACATCCTATTAATGGTATGCTACTTGGATGGTAATAAACTAGAAGACTAAATTGATGCCTTTGTAATGTGGATATAATAGGCGAATAGGGAGAACTTCATTGAAATAACAGAAAACGGACAAAGATATTTTGACAGCACTGCTTATGGTATGGAATAAAAGAATCATGAAAGGAAATTAAAAGAAGCAGACAAATTAACTATTTTGGACATAGTCATGACACTTTTTTGAAGAGTTTACTTGAGTGTAGAGATGAGGGAAGGAGCGTAAGCAGTAGCAGATATACAAGTGAGAAAGAACAAAAACATAAACAGTCATGAAAACAGTCTTAAAGAAGGCAGCACCAAGGTAACAGACAGAGGATGTTGTATATCACGTGTAGACACATTTCGTTGCCACAACGCCACTTAATGATGATGTATAAATAAAGCTCTTGATAAACCTTCTCCCTGAACTTAACAAGAGGTTGCTGATTTCTAGACAAATTTCTTATTTACTATAGAATCATGTTATATGTTTTTAACAGAAGATTGTCTACGTGACTATGACTCGTTTGCAAGATGATAAATCAGTCATTTACCAGATAGCCATTTTTAGATTGGTCAATTTTGTGTTACATGTAGCAGAATTGACAAGATCAAAGGAGAAAAACGGAAAATTAGAACTACTCTCATTTCATGCAGGTCGCAAGAGGCGACTACGATTATGCGGTGGAGTTGGCTGTGAAATCCCATTTATTATGAAATTGGCCTAAAATTTATGCTCAAGTCAAATGTGTCAGATCTATAAGGCAAATGCATCGCAGAAAAGCTGTAAAATCATGAAACAAAACACATTCCGTTGTCTGAAGTACACTCTGATAATCTGCAGGAGTTTGACAAAACACATTCCGTTGTCTGAAGTACACTCTGATAATCTGCAGGAGTTTGACAAAACACCGATACCGATATTCATTCAGATGACATTCTTTTCTGAACGTAATATTATTTTATGTGCCTTCTGAACTCAGGATTCCGAGCGAGTTAACATAACGCAGATAATATCATTGTTTTCAACAATCTAAGATTTCTTATTTATATCATCGTCTTATATACCTTCGTCTTATTTCGGCAAATTACCATTGTTGCCAGCAACCATGCCCTCCGTTAGTAGTTTATCCACACTGTTATCTTTCTGTATATAGCCAATAAACCTCAACGTTCTTGTTATACTGTTATTTAGAAGCCAACCCTCCTCGTTTAATGTTTGTATCACTTCTTAATTTGCCTTTTTTAGGCTGCGTGTTCTCACAATTCTTCTGTAGCATCTCATTTTGAAATATACCACTATTTGTTCTCGAATAGAGTGGCGAGTGGCCTAGAGGTAGTGCGTTGTTCTCACAACCGTAACGTCCAGGATTATTAGACTAGTTTTTTTTATTATGTTGCTACGTAAATTAACAGAAACTCACCCTGTACATGACGTGGTGACAGCAAGGGCATGTGGCCTCTATCACACGAGCCATACTTAGAATTTCTTGCAACTCCTAACAGAAAACAGTCAGTATTGACATTCTTTTCTTTTACGGCAATGTAAAATATAAAATTGTTTATGTGATGCGCGGAGACCTAGTCGACAGTGAGCTTACTTTACCGGGTTATACAGTGTGCCATGTTCGAAACCACGTCCGGAAACAATCCGGGTCATGATTACTTGCCTGACACATTCTTTTCTTTTTCTTTTATTTTACTGTGAGCTGTTTTACACGGAATTATCGTTAGCATGATATATTGAGCACTATAAGATTGTTATAGAAGAACAAATTATTTGAGATCCTTTATAAAGATATAACTATTGTTTATGTCATACTATATGCGTTAGTTAGTTAGTTAATAACAATAAAACAAGTCCGTATCCTTTGCTTTATTACTATTTACTTCTTTTTTACATCGATAGTTAGGTATTTCTAGCAACCTTTTCACCTTATATAGTATTGAACTTATTATTTGTAGAATACAATAGACATAAATTGCGTGTAAAATAAATAAATAAATACTGCCGAAATGTGTGTGTAAGAAATAAAATATAACATATCCTCATAGACAAAAAGACGACATTGTTTTAAAGTTATCGCTTTGGATAATAAAAAGACGAAAACTTGAATGGTTTGGGCATGTATGCCGACATGATTCTTTGTCAAAAACAGAACTGCAGGGAACTGTCGAGCGTGGAAAATGATAGGAGAACAATTAATATGGACAAACAATAATATCAAGGAAAGTACAAGACAAGATTTTTCTTTATTCATCCGCATCGTTGAAATAGACCAATGTGGTGCCTCTTGGAACCTGGCGTGGTACAGGATTATATGACAAATACATAAAAATAGCTGGATGGCTCTGTGTGATGAAGCATACAATGTAGTGCCTTCTGGACCCTGACGGGTTATTGGATTATAGGATACGATTGGAATTATTGCTGTTATTTCCCTTACAATATACCTTTTTCCTAGCTATACTGGTGAAAATTAGCTCATGGATGTAATATTCGTTTTAAAAAATTTTATCAGTAGCTCTCATAAATAAAAGAACATTCACCCGAAAACGTGTCATTTTCTTATAGTTGCCTATAGGCGTGGAAATCTTAACGAGGCAATCAGAAAACAGGGGCAATCATCCTAAAATTAATCCATGTAATCCAATTAATTTTTTCTAGACACCCAAAATACCTACGAAAAACATATTTTATAGAGAATAAATGTAGTTTTTAATACTACAAGGAATATGAAATTAATATAAAATAAATATAAAACACTAATGTAAAGAATACATAAACATTTAACATGGCATGTACGTTTCTGAAGCCTCTTTCTGGCGTATGGAAGACGACGAGGAGGGGATATTGTATATATTGTTTGGAAGAGTAATCCCCTCCATAAGAACGTTATGTTTTAAGGTATAATATGTGGTCACTTATCCTCTTGGTCTTTTGGCATTAGGACATATTAAAAAGACGATGAAATCCGAGGAAGCCGTCGAAAACCAAATAATGTTTTCGCCGAAAAAATTGGAGAAAACAGAAAACGGCGATAACCGATGTCAACGAAGCCGAGGCTTCATTGTACATTGCAGTTTCGTAGACTTCAGCCATTTGGTCTTAATATCGTTCATTCATTTATTTAAATTAGGGACAGGGGGGCTTTTTTGTGTTGTCATTAATGTTAATTTTAAGTATAGTTAATTTATTTCGTTTTCTTTACCCATATCCATTAATGCACAAAACGTGTATAGTTCGCCACTTTTAGATTGGATATATGTGCTGTTAAATGTCTGCTGTCTAATACTTGTGTGATAGTGCCATTATTTTTACTTGTTTACTGTTTGTTTAATGTCCGTCTTGTATTTTCTTGGAAAAGACCTTGAGGTTGAAATGTTGAATATAACTTGTATTCTTGTATACCGCAACCGTACCTTTTGGCTGACTGTGCGCTCATTGTAAAGATGATGGACTTTGCGTTATTCGTAAGAACAGAAAAAGTACTAACGAGGAAATCCATGATATAGTTATTCACAACCAGCTCTTTTCGTGACTAACACATCGCGTATTATATCATTGCATGTCTAGATTGCCACCATCAGCCTATTAGATAATGGGAAATAAAGCCTTTAAAAATGGTATCATTTTACATCATTTCTTGATTTTCATTGGTTGTTGCAGAAATTAATCTTAGCGACCAAATGAAAATCACAGGAATAGTCAAATGAGCTAGTCATTAAGTATGTTTGATATCCTATTAACAAGTAGGTTTTATATGTTAGACTATCATGCCTAGATTTTATACAGTAGTTTGTTTTTTAAATGGGGGACTAAAGCCTCTTAGCTGAGTAACGATCTTTTCAACCTAAGACCGAAGTCTATTTTGGTTATATCAGGCCGTATTAGCTTTTATCTAAAAGTGACCTAGTGATCTGGGAATTTGGAAAGCCCGAGCGTGCTATTGCTAAAAATTATCTATATTGCTAGGTGAAGTTGATGTTTATTTCTGGCCAAGATGCCTTTTAATCTAAGTGTGATCCTATGGTCTGGGGGAATTGAGAACCGTGCGCTATTATTACAAAAGTATGTTGTATTGCTAGTTGTATTATGTTGTTTATTACGGGTCGTATTGCCTCTTACTTAGGAGTGACACTAATGTCTGGGGAAGGTCGAGAACCATGCGTGCGATTATGCCAAAAAATTGTCAATATTGTCAGTCGTATCCTTTGGTGAGAGTTCCTCTGTTGTATTTGTTGAAAGCTGCGGAGAAGAACTCGACGACAAATAATGACTTACTTGGTTTTGCCTTGGTTGTGTTGTTTTAAATTAGAGCTTTAGTCCCTCCTAGTTATAAATTGTTTAATTAGTTTTAGTCTATCTGTTGGTACATCATGGCCAAGAATATAAGTAGATAAATGTAGAACATGTGCTGCAGAAGACCAGTTCAACTGGTATTACACGAACCTATAACAAAGAACATAACACTGTTTTTAACAAAAGGCATATCGGTTAAGGAAACAATGTATTTATTGCATTCAAAGATTTTTGTGTGTGTTCGAACTTTGATAAATATAATAATAATAATGATAAAAACCCATAACCCGTTTTAGTCTTAGCGGAGTCACATTGAAACATTTGGTGCAGAAAGATCTCAGCGCATCACTATCTTTTACCATCCTGATGAGTTTGAAGACTTCACACATCATGTCCGTCTATAATATTATCCAGCTATGCCTTCATCTGACCACTTCGTCTTCTTCTCTCTCGACCGTCCTTGAAGACCATCTCATGTTATCGGGTAATATCTCATCACATAACAGCACCACCAGAGTTTTTCCAACAAGATTAAGAACTTCATAAATAGCTTCTGGTCGAAACTTCGATATGCCCTTTATTATATGCTCTCTGTAAAATTTACTTAAACAAATTTATATATTCGTTTCTATCTACCGAAATGGTACCCAGTTTTACTGTTGTTTATAATGCATCAATTATATATGATAATGTATGGATTTATATGAGTGTTACATTTTTATTTTTAGATTTTATAATACCGTGATGGCCGAGAAAGACAGTAACGGGTCACCATTACATGACAAGAACGGGTTTCCGTTACAGCACATGGATGAAGTCGAAGAATCCAGTGACATAAACACAGAAAACCGCGACCGTGTTTTACATGAACAAGAATATCAGCATGGAAACATTGAAGAACAAGTTGAGGGAGTTGTGAGAGATACGTCAGGGAGCGTTGCTGTAGAAAAAACTGCAGTGACACTTCGGGAGTTAATTCATGACTACGTCGACTACATAGTTCAGAATGATGTGGATGTCACTAAATTGCCAGATCAGGATGTTGATCTCGCTCAGGGCACAGATCAAGGAAGCGTCATTAGTAGATTTTCCAAACACGTGTCTGTTGACAAAATGGCAGCCAGTGTTGTTATGCTTGATGACAAATACGTTGTTTCCGTAGTTAAGGACGCTGTTTGTAATAGTAGATCAGGAAGTGTTGACGTAGAATTGATTTCACAAAGTTTTCTTAATCTAGTCCGTGGCTATGTGTATGATATAATACAGACATCTTTAAGAAGTGAAGAGTCAAGAAGTGTGGATAATGAGCAAATGTCTAAAGATGTTCATAGTCTTGTCTATAGCTATGTTTATGAGATAGTTCAAACCGCTATTACAGACGTTGTTCATGATGAAGTGTTCAACGATATTCGTCAGTCTATTCATGACATGGATAATATAGACGTGCCAGAAAACAAAATGTGTATGTACGTAGATAGCATCTTAAATGTCTACAGAAGAAATTCACACAAAAGTCTAGATTATTTCAACTTGGTAAGATCTCTGTTGGCTAAGGATAAAGTGATGGCAGAGTTGGACGAACTTGTAGAGAACTTCGGTGAAACAGGGGACTGTATCAAGAATATCATAGATGATATTCTACATGATTTATCGGAAAACGACATTCCTGTTAGATCCTTACTTACAGCGTCTGAGACAAAATTCGCAGATGAAATTGTTGCAGATTGCATATTCAAGCAGAAATTTATAAGTCAAATAAGAAACGCTACTTTGGTAGAGAAAAGACACAGTGTGCAGCGTGACAGGAAATCACCATCAGGTGCACATCAATCACCGGATGCTTTGCCTGTAGAGACTACAGTGAGCTTAGCTAGCACAGAAGTTGATACATCTGCAGTAGGAAATGATGACTTAAAACCTGCAGCAATGGTAACCTGCAATCGTAGAATTAGTGATGCACAGTCGTACTTGAGGAGCACATTTGACAGCGATACAAGCACACTTATAATGGGACAAACACAAGGACGATATTTACCTCGCTTTTCCCCATATTCTGACCCAAACACATATGTGTGTATCCCGCCTATACACAGACTACCAAAATACATCAAAACTCCATTAGCACGAATTACAGAAGACGAAACGATCACAAGAAAATATTCCATCGATAGTTACACGAAAATTATGGCACCAACATTTCATTTACACCAAGACGTGTCCCAAATTCACTCTAAACTTACCAAACACTACAACCATCTTAAATAGGAACAACTCCCAGAATGGTTAAGCTTTAGGACTTAGAATCTAATGTTCACTTAAGAAACTGACCTAGGATCCAAGGCATAGAATTCCAAGACTTATGAATTCAAAACTTAGGAACCCAAGACACATGAATCCAAGACTTCAAATCCAAGACATAGGGATTCAAAACTTAGGAACTCAAGACACATGAATCCAAGACTTCAAATCCAAGACATAGGGATTCAAAACTTAGGAACCCAAGACACATGAATCCAAGACTTCAAATCCAAGACATAGGGATTCAAAACTTAGGAACCCAAGACACATGAATCCAAGACTTCAAATCCAAGACATAGGGATTCAAAACTTATGAATTCTAGTCTTAGGAAATTAACTCTTTGTCGCCGTACGGTTTTCCTGCTATGCCGAACACGATAGTAAATTTATATTAAATTGTAAATTTGAGCGACTTTTCGGCATAGTGGGTCTCCAAAATGTAGATATTAGCCGCTCAGTGGACATATAGAGTTAAGACATGTGAAATTATACTAATAAAATATTTCATTTATAGCAAATATGTTTTTGCAGTAAATAATCCTAAACTAAATGATATTTGTCCTAGAACTCAAGTACAGAATCAAAACAATATTTTCTTAAACAAAACTTCAGTATTATTTTTTATTATTGTGATCGTCTTTGTTAAGCCCAGGTCCGAAAGTGGAGCAAAGAATGAACAACTGTGACATTTCCATACATGTCGAAATAAGCGATAAAGTGAGTGTTTGAGTGTGGAATTAGCTGTCCTTAATATAGGCAAAGTTGTCTTAAACCACGCTTAAGTCGGATGTGTCAGGCCAAAAGACACAGATACTGAAACCAAGCTGTAAAACTTTACACAACGCATTTCATTCACTTTCCTACATCCTCCTAATTTTCTGGAGTTTCAGAAAGACACCAAAGAAGAAAAGTCTTTATAATGTTTTTATTGAATTATAATTATCCGCAGAAGCCAGATGCGTCGGGCCATTTGCGCAAATAAAACTGTGACAACGCATATTTATTTTCTAGACTACATCCTGTTGGAAATCTAGTTGGACCTTTGTCCTGCTACAAAAGAGATCTGCTACAGTGGGAGTTTGAGAATGAACGTTGAAGACGAAAAAGAATTACAATTATAATAACATTAATCAGCGTTAGTTTACTCATTCATCAGAAACATAATTGAAAGTAATTATGGAATGGCAAAAACACTTTAATTACTGTCAATACGATACTGTTGTTGATGTTCAACATGTATTTTTATATAATGCTCAAAACGTTCGTGAGTTCAATACTTCTACATTCTGTATACACAACTGTTGTGTTCAATACTTCTACATTCTGTATACACAACTGTTGTGTTCAATACTTCTACATTCTGTATACACAACTGTTGTGTTCAATACTTCTAGATACTGAATACACAACTATTGTGTTCAATACTTCTACATTCTGTATACACAACTGTGTGTTCAATACTTCTACATTCGTTATACACAACTGTTGTGTTCAATACTTCTAGATACTGAATACACAACTATTGTGTTCAATACTTCTACATTCTGTATACACAACTGTTGTGTTCAATACTTCTAGATACTGAATACACAACTATTGTGTTCAATACTTCTACATTCTGTATACACAACTGTTGTGTTCAATACTTCTACATTCGTTATACACAACTGTTGTGTTCAATACTTCTAGATACTGAATACACAACTATTGTGTTCAATACTTCTACATTCTGTATACACAACTGTTGTGTTCAATACTTCTACATTCTGTATACACAACTATTGTGTTCAATACTTCTACATTCTGTATACACAACTGTTGTGTTTCAATACTTCTAGATACTGAATACACAACTATTGTGTT
>CM067298.1:18470127-18498856 GCA_034231615.1 Meghimatium bilineatum | reverse complement strand
GTTACATCAACTTTTGAAAATTCAATTTTAGTTATGTCCTTGATTATGAATGAGTTCGTAGATGGCCAATGAGCCCTATTCGAGCCGTAAATGTCCTTGGACAGTTCGGACATGGAATGACTACTGTAGATGAATCGTGGTCTATCCGTGACTTTCTAGCTGCTCTCCGCTTTTGAGCTGCTGCATTTCTCTTCCTTTCACAAGATGATGCGCTCTTTTTTATTTTAGAACGCCATGTAGATCTATTTTGTGTAAGTTCTTCCCATGTATCGTGGTCTATTTCAAAGGCTTTCAGTGAGTTCTTTAACGAGTCCTTGTAGCGCTTCCTTTGGCCACCTTGAGATCGTATACCCTTCTCTAGCTCACCATAGAGAAGTATCTTTGGCAGACGATGGTCTGGCATACGCACCAAATGACCTGCCCAAAGAATCTGTGTCTGCATCAGGATCGTGTCAATGCTTGGGATACCAGCTCTATCAAGGACAGAGGTATCTCGAATCTTGTCTTGCCATCTGATGTTCATAACCTTTCTGAGACAATTTGTATGAAAATGATTGAGTTTTTTTCACTTCACGTCTATACACAGTCCATGTTTCACTAGCGTATAACAGCACTGGAAGTACCACTGCTCTGTAAAATTTCAGCTTAGTTTTGTGATATATCTGGTTGTGATATATATATATATATATATATATATATATATATATATATATATATATATATATATATATATATATGTTTCAAACCGATACATTCTACTTGAACATGGCTTTTTGGTTTACACGAAGTGTGACAGCCAATGTCACCCCAAACTAATATAAAATAATTGTTTTTATTTGCTTACTTACTGACCACCAGTAAATATTCGGGTAGATTTCCAACCATGCGTTAGATAGTCCTATATACAATTTGATTTTCTACATGCGTCGTAGTTGTTTTTATTGTCATTATCCAGTGACTTCTGAGTTGTATCGACTTTTGACAGTTCATTGACATTGTTAAATAAGTGCAGATCTTCGTAAAGTGCCATAAGCGATCAAAAATAAATTCAAGCTAATATTAAAATATGAATAAAAGCTTTAATCGTAGACGCAATTCTCATTATTTCCAAGAGCACTATTTTTTTACAAATTTTTAATACACACTTATGACAGTGTTATGGAAGTCTAAGACGACATCTCAGAAAATAAATTGTGGAATCTGATGGCATCATTAATATATGATTAATCTAATGGCAATATTCATTCATTCGTTCATTCATTTTCATTTTGCGCTGACGTTGGCGCATAGGGAAGAGGTCAGACCTCTCCAATTATGTCTATTCAAAGCTATTCTCTGCAGTTCTTGAATAGTATGGATATTGATTGTTTTACTTTCTCTAAGTATTATTCTTCAATGGTGTCATTAATATATGATTAATCTAATGGCAGCATTAATATATGATTAATCTAATAGCAGAATTAATATATGATTAATCTAATGGAATCATTAATATATGATTAATCTAATAGCAGCATTAATATATGATTAATCTAATAGCAGAATTAATATATGATTAATCTAATGGAATCATTAATATATGATTAATCTAATAGCAGCATTAATATATGATTAATCTAATGGAATCATTAATATATGATTAATCTAATAGCAGAATTAATATATGATTAATCTAATAGCAGCATTAATATATGATTAATCTAATGACAGCATTAATATATGATTAATCTAATGACAGCATTAATATATTATATTAACAAATATGCTGTTAGGATGAGGTGTTGGATATCAATCAGCTTAATTTAGATATATTTAAGAAAATATTACACTCGTCGAGATTGCATTTGTGCTCATCGTACTTCCACACAAAAATGTGTTTACAATGTGTTCAAAGAGGGGATGTCTAGAAATGACAGTAATATTTTTAGTTTAATTTGTTGATTGCTTGCCATTGTCAACAACTATCAAGTATTCAGGGAACAACACTCTCCCCATACCAGCGTGTTTAATTATGTAAACTAACCCCCCCCCCCAACACTTTTGAGCACACAAAGTACGACAAATAATACATAGTTTCACATATTTAAATAACTATTTTAAATTCAAACTATTGAATTATTGTAAAACTAATCAGTAAACGTCAATTATCAAATCATTTCCCCCAACCCCTCCCCACACCCACTCTTGTCATTGTGAACAGCTGTAAAACTTGTTCAGGCCACCCCCTCCCCCTTCATTTGTTTGTTGGCGTAATTTATGGATAGTTCGTTAACCAAATTAAGAACCGCGTATTTGTTTTTTCTGATATAAGTCTTTAGAATCGTTGACTGGCGAAATGAATATATTCAAACAATGTTTGCATGATTTCTTGTGACTGTGCTACACGGACGAGTATGTGTGTGACGTCTGGTACAAACTTTATATATATATATATATATATATATATATATATATATATATATATATATATATATATATATATATATATATATATATATATATATATATATATATATATATATATATATATATATATATATATATATATATATAAATATATATATAAAGTATAATTCGTTGTTTGCTAGTGTAAGATACTTCCCTTAATAGAGCGTTGGACATGGGATACGATTTCTGGTTGCTAGAGACTGATCTACTAAAACGTATGTATTTACACATTTTGTATGCAGTGGTACCATCATTTTATACTATTGTTGTATTTACTACGAGGTACATATCTGTGCTGTGTGTATTTAGTGTGGGGTGGTTGTCTATAATATTTATATTTAGTGTGAGGTGTGTCTATATTGTTTGTATTTAGTGTGAGGTGTGTCTATATTGTTTTTATTGAGTGTGAGGTGTCTGTCGATACTCTTTATATTGATTATGATTTCTATGTTTGTACTGTTTATATTTAGGGTGAGGTGTATGTCTGTACTATTTGTATTAAGTGTGAGCTGGCTGTCTATACTTTTGGTATTAAATGTCAGATGTCTGTATTGTTTCTTTTTATTCTTCTGTGCCCACAGAAACAATTTGTGCATTACAAAGTACACACAATGCTAACAAAAACAAACCATAAAACATGGCACACGTGAATCGTAAAGATAAGCATTCACAAATTTCTATACATCTCCTTGAAAAATACATTGCCATAAACAAGTCATTCACAAATGAGAATATCGATAAATACCACAATTGGTGAAAGTGAAGTAGAAGTATCGAATATTATATTACAAGAATCGGTGTGTATGTTATTCAGTAATCATCTACATCTTTCTGAACGATGCAGTTTTAAATAGAACATGCATAAATACTTCAATTCTCCTGTTCAACGTTTCTTAATTTCATATATATATATATATATTGGTGTGTATATGTATATATATATATATATATTTGCATATATGTGTGTGTGTATGTATATATATATATATGTTGTCGTATGTGCAGGTACCTATGTACATGTATGTGTCTATGTTTCAATGTGTACTGTGAAATAAGTATACACTTTTGTATATGTCTGGATGTTTGTATGTATATGTGCTTATATTTATAGTTATCTTTGTTTGTCCGGTAGAATGTGTGCATGTTTGGTTCGTGATTGTGTTTTGATGTGTGTATATTTTTGTTGTCTATCCTGTGCTGTCAAATGCTATTCTTCTTTGCAAATGTCTGTGTTCCCTGTGTCTATTTGTGGTCCCCCCCCCCGCTCCTACGTGCATTGTCTTTCTCTTTCCATTCCCCTTTTGTCTCCCGTTGCCCACTTGCCCCCCCCTCCCCGTTCTTGGTAGTGCTGTTTGGTGTCCCCTTATCTTTGGTTCTGCGTCTTTCATCTTTGGGAATTTCATAGTTTGGACATGTTGAACGCATTGATGTGCACTTGTTGGAATTGTGTTGCACTGGATCTGGTGTGGCTTTTTGTTAATTTCCTGGAGGGAGAGATCCATTTTGTTTATATTCGTTATGGTCTTTTGTTCTTAACTGTTTTTGTAGTCTTGAAAGGTCCCAATTGGACCTAGACGTTGACTGTTGTGTTTGTTCCTTTTATTTATTGTTATTTTCTATATTTTATTATTTTATATTGATATAGTAACCTATTTACTTTATTTGCATTTACCTCATACGCTCAGACAATAACAGAATACACTAGCAATATCTTGTATGGATGCCAACAGGCAGAAGAGCCAGAGGTAGACCAAAGGAAACAATCAGAAGAGCAATACTTAAGAGAAATTAAAACAAACAATATTCATACTATTCAAGAACTGCACAGAATAGCTTCGAACGGAGAATTGGAGAGATCCGACCTGATCTAACTTCAGCGCTAAAGGAAAATGATTATATATATATATATATATATATATATATATATATATATATATATATATATATATATATATATATATATATATATATATATATATATATTCTCTACTTACCTACCTGCCTACCAACCTACCTGTCGTATGTCTGTCTGTCTGCATGCCTGTCTATTCTTGTTTATATCTATCTGTTCGTCCACCTACTAATGTGTCCGTAGCTGTCTGTATATATGTCAGTCCGTGTCTGTCTGTGTACCTGTATTTCTATGTATCTACTTTATATAGTAAGTGTCAAATGCGGTGCAGATGGCGGATAACAGTGCTCTGTATATTGACAGAAAAATAATTATAATTGGACACAAACAACTCTACGCTCTGAAGATGTAAGGGCTGCAGCAACAGAAGTCTAATACTTATATAATCGGAAATAGCTTTGCGTGTTACCATTAGTCAACATAACATACACGTAAGAAACCACATTGACATGCGTTTCAAATGATAAGTCTTCATTTAGGCGAAGGTCATCAAACCAACTAGAGATCAGACATTTAGTATGTCGAGGAAAATAGGTGGGATAAAGGAGAAAAAAATATAAAAGTTATGTAAATTATGCGGTTAGGAAGATGTTCTCCTTTTTTTCTGCGTTCGCTGTCAAACTCTTGCAGATAACAGGGAGTAGTCTGAGAAATAGATTGAGAAATGTTATGTTTAACAACTTTAATACTGCCATGACTTTCAGCATGATACAACCAACGTAACCGTGGTTACTGGCTTACTTTGATCTTAAATGCGATAGTACAGTCAGATCGATCCCATAATCTCCTTAGTCGCCTCCTACGAAAAGTATGGGCGTTACACAGTATTTCTATTCTCTGCTCACATTTCTGGCATCGGCCATTTTTTGTATTGCCGACTTCAGCACATTATTAGTGGGAGAGTTGTCAGGGCTTTCTCCCGTAGCTTTTACAACTCACGTTAATAACTGGCCGGTTTTTCTCCAGTTCCCTTTACAATTGCTTTGATAACTGCAGGAAAGCTGCTGTTTAATGTAGATTTTCTCCCATATTCTTTACAACAAAATCCCGCTGATAAATACGTGGCAGCTACTGTTTTGTGTCTGGAATTTGTCCATATCCGTTACTACTCCCGTTGGTAAGTACAAGGCGGCAGATGTTTTATTTCTGGATTTTCACCCATAACCATTACAACTGCTATCAATAACTGGAAGATAGTAGCTGCTTGTGTTTTCAATGAGGTATATGGGATTTGGAAAGAGAAAATGGTTGGAAGAATTTAGTGATGTTTACACTTATGCATAACTGCAGACAAAAATGATTAAAACAGTGGGTCAGCTCAAAGACTGGACACTCACTATATGAACATCAACAGAAACCCAACACAATAAACCCTCTTAGACAACTTGAGCGAGAAAACCAGTCTCACATTCCACCTAAGAACAGGTCACCTTTCTTAATATACACCTGAACAGAATAAATCCATTACACGAACCAAATTGCAGATACTGTAACGCACACAAGGAAACTGTCGAGAACCTACTACTACAGTGCCCAAAACTAACAGACATCAGGTAAGAAATACTACTACCACTTCCAGCTATACATAACACACTCAGCACAACAAACAAATGCTGTGGAAAACATGTGCATTCGCCAGAAAGGCTATGTGCTGTCAAGAGCTTCCTAATCACAGCGAAAGCGATTGAATCATCATCATCATCATCATACTTATGCATCTTGTATTTTGTTACAATGATTAATATGGACGTTACTGAATTCTATCCGTTTGGTGTTTCTATGACCATGCCAATGATATCATCTAACTGCCTTGCTGTTTATCCACCCACGCAACAGACTTCTAACAACTATGGTGTTTCTCCACCCACTCAACTGATGTCTAACAACTTTGGTGCTTCTATGACCATGCCAATGATATCATCTAACTGCCTTGTTGTTTATCCACCCACGCAACAGACTTCTAACAACTATGGTGTTTCTCCACCCACTCAACTGATGTCTAACAACTTTGGTGTTTCTATGACCATGCCAATGATATCTAACTGCCTTGTTGTTTATCCACCCACGCAACTGACTTCTAACAACTTTGGTGTTTCTATGACCATGCCAATGATATCTAACTGCCTTGTTGTTTATCCACCCACGCAACTGACTTCTAACAACTATGGTGTTTCTCCACCCACTCAACTGATGTCTAACAACTTTGGTGTTTCTTCACCCACTCAACTGATGTCTAACAACTTTGGTGTTTCTATGACCATGCCAATGATATCTAACTGCCTTGTTGTTTATCCACCCACGCAACTGCCTTTTAACAACTTTGGTGTTTCTATGACCATGCAATGATATTATCTAACTGCCTTGTTGTTTATCCACCCACGCAACTGACCTCTAACAACTATGGTGTTTCTCCGCCCACTCAACTGATGTCTAACAACTTTAGTGTTTATCCACCCACTTAACTGATTTCTCACTAAAAACAAGTAGAATTGTTCTTCCGTGTTCACATCGCTTTATGTTTCTCATAAATAGAATTTACGTGTAGAGATAGACTTGTTATTATCCTTAAGAGAAACGAAATACAAGCTAATATGATAATATGAATTACCATTCCACCTTCATAATAGTCGAACTAGAGTCACCTTCGATGATATGCAGGGTAAAAACATGTCCCATTAACGTCCCACTTAAAGGAGTAATGTCTCGAACATTATTCCGTAGTTATATCAGCGACCTTGTAAAAGAATTCCTAATTCGATTCAAAGAATTCCTAATTCGATTTAAACGACATGGTTTTGTTTATCACTGAAAAATGATAAGAAAGCAATATCAAGCAGATCTCCCCATAAAATCATCACGACTGCTATTTATCATATAGATCAACCACATACCATGAGAAAACAATCAAACTTCCGCTTCAAATAAACACATCACAAAGTAGTATCGCGAAGAGAAAAAGAAACAAATAACTTGAACAAGCCAACTGCCACAATGATCAGGTATATTAAGTGACATATTCTTTTTAAACCGCTGATTTCTTCATGGAAACTCTGTACTCCTCTCTGTCTTGGGCAACCATGTCTGCATTAGCCAGAGACATGTGGGTACATTTTTCGATGTCGTTGATCCATCATATTCTTAGTCTTCATATTCTTCTCTCACCTAGCACTCTCTGCTCTCCAGAATCAGTCTTTCGATACCATCATGTTGCTTGAAATGTTCAAAATAATTTAGAAGCGACCCTTTATTTAGTTTCAGTAATTTCAATGTTCTTCTTTTTCTCTGCCATGATATTCGTATGATCTTTCTGTGGCACTTCATTTGTAATGAATTCATTCATTTTGACATTCTCTCGTTGACAGTCCAAGTCTCGCATCCATATGTTGCCACTTGGGAAACACATAATCTCAAAAGAATTAAATTAGTGTAGTTGTTACTACTTTGCCATACTGATCATGATTCACACATAATTTAGTTAAGAAACGTTGAAACAAGCATTTATAGATGAATCTTTTATAAACGCAATCATAAATGGAGGGGTGGGGCTGGCATCTATATAACATATCATGAACAGTGCCGTGAAACAATGTCTATATAAAAAGGGACGTTCTGCTCCAACTACAATGCCGAGAACGAGCTGCACTCATGATACTTAACACTGTATCTAAATGTGAACAAGTGGTCATCTTCACACATGCAATATCTGTTCTGTAGACTCACAAGAGTGATAGATTAACTCACGTGAGAGACAATACAAACATCACAGCAAGCAAAACGAGACAGATTTTTAATGCAGTTGGTACAATCAAATTGCTATTATTAGAAATCAACAGGATTATTATCTTGATAAAAAAGAGAGGACAGTTTATGAAACAAGACAATGGTGTCTCACATCTGCAAAGAAGAGAGCAATACTGAAAAACAGAAAAGTAGAGAGATATGCTAAATATCAGAAAAAAGAGGGCTATACTAAACATAAGAAAAGAATAGTGGTATACGAAACATAAGAAAAGAAGAGAGCTATACTAAAAAGCAGAAAAGTAGCGATATATACTGACTAAAAACCAGTATAGGGGTAACCATGCAGTGGATACCCTCTCACTGTGGAATACCAGGAAATGAAAAAGCAGACCAACTGGCTACGGAAGGTGCTGCCGAAGACCAACCAGATATACCAATCACCTACCATCAGAAAAAACAGATGATCAAGTCAATAAGAAAGCCACAAACACCAACACAAGATGACTATCACGTTATGAATAGATCAGAACAAGTTATAATTCTATGTCTCAGAACAGGACACAACCGACTCCGCAATTACATGTATACAAAGTTCAAGATTGGCAACACGGCCATGTGTACATGTGGACAGGCAGCACAGAGTGCCAAACATATACTTCAAGAGTGTTCTGAGCATGAAACGCTGAGGCAGACACATTGGCCAGAGGAAACAACACTGGAATCAAAGCTCTATGTGACACTATATGAGCTACAAAAGACTTTTTTTAGTTTTTGAGTTTTATTAAGGAAACAGAATTACAGATATAGACATGTTTCAAGTGAACGAAAGAAGAAGAAGAACTGACTAAAAGAAAAAAAAGAGGGCTAGACTAAAATTCACAAAAGAAGAGAGCTATGCTAGAAATAAGAAAGGAAGAGTGCTATACGAAACATAAAAAAATAGAGCTATATTAAACATCAGAAAAGAAGAAAGATATAGTAAACATCAAAAAGGAAAGGAGCTATATTAAACATAAGAAAATATGAGAGCTATACAAAGAATTAAGAAACGAAGAGAGATATACTAAACATCTGAAAATAAGAGAGCTATACTAAAAACAAGAAAAGAGGATATCCATACTAAAAATAAAAAAAATAATATAGCTATAATAAACATCAGAAAAAAAGAACTATACAGAAATAAGAACCGAATAGAGATTTATTAACATCAAAAAGAAGAGAGCGATACTTAACATACGAAAATAAGAGAGGTATAATAAAAATAAGAAAATAAAAGAGGTATGCTAAAAATAAGTTGGGAAGAGAGCTATACTAAAATTAATAATAGAAGAGAGCGTTACTAAAAATAAGAAAGGAACAGAGCTATACTAATAATCAGAAAAGAATAGAGCTATAAGAAAAATAAAATTAAAACAAGAGAAGTATACTAAAAATAAGAAAGGAAGTGAGCTATACTAAACATAAGAAAAGAAGACAACTATGCTAAAGATTCAAAATTGTAAAGTTATATACTAAACATCAGAAAATAAGAGAGTACTAAAAATAAGTTCGGAAGAGAGCTATACTAAAATTACGGAAAGAAGAGAGCTTAAGTAAAAATAAAAGAGCAAGAAAGCTATACTAAAAATTAAACAAATATATAAACATAAGAAGTTAAGAGATCAATATTAAAGATAAGAAAATAAGTGGTGTATAATAAACATAAGAAAGAAATAGGTATATTTTAAACATACGAAAAGAAGAGAATTATACTAAGGACAACAAAAGCGGAGTGCTATACTAAACATCAGAAAAATACAGCTATACTAAAAAAAGAATAGAAGAGAGGTATACTAAACATCAAAAATGAATAATGCTATAACAAACAAATAAAGAAATATAGCTATAATGTACGTCATAATAGAAAAAATGCAATAGTAAACATCAGAAAAAAAGAAAACAATACTACACATCAGAAAAGAAGAGAGCTATACTAAACACAAGAAAAGATGAGAGATATACTGAAAATAAGAAGAGAAGAAAGCTATACTAAAAATAAGAGAGGCATAGTAAAATCTAGTTGAGAAGATAGCTAGCTATACTAAAATTAAGAAAAGAAGAGAGGTATACTAAACATCAGTAAACAAGATAGCTGCACGTAACATCAGAACAGAAGATAGTTATACTAAACATTGGAAAAGAAGAGAGGTATACTAAAAATAAGAAAAAAATAGAGCTATAATAAAATAATAAAATAATTAGAGAGGTATACTAAAAATTAGGTGCGAAAATAGCAATACTAAAATTAAGAAAAGGAAAGATTTTACTAAAAATAAGAAAAGAAGAGAGCAATACAGCAGGAGCAGCTGTTTTCTGTTTCGAGGATGCACCACGTGGAGGCGCTTTTAGGATTATCTACTAACCCTGGGTCGGCACGAGAGTAATGCGCGACCTTTTCTATCGAAACTTGCAAACGATGAATTACAGAAAATAAGTTAAAGAGTCAACGAAAACAAACATATATGAAGTACACAAAAAAAAACCATCTACAGAAAAATGCTTTATCCCTTATCGGATACATAATGTGGTATAAAGCGAAAAGAAAGACGTAAAGGGCAGGTGCGTGTTCATCCATCACAAATGATGATCACCATTTGTTACATCCACTTTTGAAAATCCAGTTAGAATTATGTCCATGCCGAATAGTTCATTAATGGCTAATAAGCTCTATTCGAGCTGAACATATACTTGGACAGTTCGAACATGAAAGTATACTGTATACGGAATTTGGTCTATCCATGACGTTCTAGATACTCTCCGCTTTTAAGCTGCTGCATTTCTCCAATTTTCACAAGATAATGCACCCTTTTTGACTGAAGAACGCCATGTAGATCTATTTTATATAGGTTCTTCGCATGTATCGGTCTATTTCAAAGGTTTACAGTTAGGAATTTAACGAATCCTTGTGGCGCTTCTTTTGGCCACTTTGAGATCGTGTACTCTTCTTCAGCTCACCATAGAAAAGTATCCTTTTTGGCGATGGTCTGGCATACGCACCAAATGACCTTCCCAACGAATCTGTGGCTGCATCAGGATAGTGCCAATGCTAGGGGTACCCGTTCTTTCAATGACTCTGGTATTTGTAATCATGTCTTGCCATATGATGTTCATAACTTTTCTGAGACACGTTGTGTGAAAGTGATTGGGTTTCCCCACAGACGTGTATACACAGTTCATGTTTCACTAGTTAGTTAGTGTGTTGGTCGTTGGATCACCGTCACTGCGCTCCGGACAAATCGATAGGTGATCAGATCTCTCCTTGAGTGTAGCCGTCATTACAAGTTGACTGACGGTCCCAGTACGCAGTTGATTGACCATCATTCTTTCTTTCCCACGAAACCGCTCCTTTCTAGCGGCACCACATTTCAAACCAAATTCCTTTATTCTAGTCATGGAACAAGAATCATCGTCACTTATACAGTCATTTCTTCCTGCGTTTTCCCGTAGGGAATTCAAAATGTCTACACGAACCATTGCTCCACCAACAGCAGTAGCACCACGTGTGCAGCCACCCTATCTGCTCTCTCATTAACCCAGACTCCCGCATGTCCCAGCACAAAACTTGAAGTCACTTTACGCATACAGGAGGTCTTCACTGCATCCAGCCATTGTTCCCGAATGTACCCCGCCTGAACTTTCACAATCATGCTCATCGAGTCACTGAGTATGCAGGCATGCTCGCAGATAGTCTGCGAGCAGACGCATTGCAAAGCTTTGGTTACTGCCAAAATCTCCATTGTCATGCTGCTTGTCGCCTAAGCGACTGCACCACTTTCCTCTGATGGTCTCCCCCTCCTTTTTTATCCTTGAAGGCCCAGGCACTCCTGATATGTCTTTTAACCGACGCATCTGTATATATATATATATAATCATATCACCTTCCCTGACATTTTACAAGCGCATAAGAACACTGAAAGTACCACTGCTCTGTAAAAAGGACAGATAATAATAATCATCACCACCATCATCAGGTACCATGCCGGCTGGCGTAGGTGGTCATGGCTCTCCACAGCTCTCTGTCCACAGTATTATGTATCAAGGTCGTTGTTGTTTCCTTGTCATGTCAGGTTGTCAAACTGTCTAATATTTTCTCACATATAATAGCCTTGAAAACTACTGAGAATTCAAGACAAGGACTGGCAAATTTCCTGAAAAGGATTAACTAGTAGACGGAAATTCAGATGGGATAATGTTACTCCTAATTAGGAATTTTGGAAGACATAAAAAGGACTATTAAAAAGGAAATTGAGAAGGGAAATAACTATATGTCACGAATTGCACATTTCAATAGAATCTTCATGTCGAACGTTCATGAACACGTAGAACAGAAAGGAACCACAAATGAATGTAACTCGCTTATCAAACATACCTACTAAACATAGAAGACATGGATTACAACATCATGTGATTTTTCATTAATAGTTGTGTAGCGCATGTGTTTATTTGTTGTGATTGAAGAGAAAGTAACAGGGAGGCAATAAAGGTAAAATATATAATTGAATTATGAAACGGCTTTCCCAGAAGTGGTCAACTGCTTAGTATTTAAAAAATAAAAGTTTTCTCTGATACTGTATGCTACTATGAGTCCACAGACGTGAAGGCAAATGTGTTTAAATGTGAGCTGTGATAATCTAATATACGTTGTGATTCAGAATATCCAGCTACTATGACCTTCTAGGTTAACGAAATACAACTGTCTTTGTGTGTCTTTCTAAACACTTAGTGCGTGTGTGTGTGTGTGCGTGTGTGCGTGCGTGTGTATGCGTGCGTGTTCCTCCATCGCAAGTGATGATTACTATTTGTATTACTATTTTGGTCTACCTGTAATATTCTATCTACTGTCCGTTGTTGAGCTTCTGCATTTCTCCTATTTCCCAAGATGATGCAACTTTTTGGACTGTAAAGTGGCATGTAGATATATTATGTGGAAGTTCTTTCCATATATCTCGGTCTTTTTAAAAGGCTTTCAGTGAGGTCTTTAACGAGTCACTGTGGCACTTCTTGTGGATATCTTGAGATCGTTTACCCTTCTCCAGCTCACCATAGAGAATTATCTTTGACAGACGATGGTATAACCGTTATAAGGATAAACACTTTTTAGTCACAATGATACAGTTGTAATAACTGCTAATGTTGTTCAGGTTTGCGGCGATATTGGTGTCGTCTGATTATCTAATATCTTCAGAAAAGCATGGAATAAAATATCTCATTGCACAGATTAATAAAGACAAATCATATAAAAATAACAGTAATATTGATTAAAACGTGAATAGAGGAATCATACTTCTGAATCAGTTGGGAAAATATATGAGGCTGTTATAACTGTCGTCAAGTGAATTATTATTTCCAGAACCTAGTCTTCTTGACGGATATTCTTTGGTTCTTAAGAGTCTGTGCCATTTGAACTGTCGCAGGCAATGCGTGTTTAAGTAAACTAAGATGTCTCTGATCCATCGTCGTTGTTGGTGACCCTTACACCAGCTACCAGAAATCATAGCGTCCATTATGAATGTTTTCCATGCTGTTATGTCTTTTTGTTCAATTCCCGTTAGCTGTAAGAATTATTTGCATGTATCCTCTTGCTTCCTACTAGAATTTACTTGTGTAAGCTATTATTTGAAGCAACATTGTTCTGTCTCTATTATTCATGTTTACAAGAAATCCTTTAGTTCTTGTAGTACGAATATAGGTACTCTATTTTTGTGTTTCTGCGGATACTTCAATACCTGTACGGGATGTTCCTTGTTGTTGTAATTGGTCCGTTCTCAGTGACTTGAGTACACAGTCTAGACAAGATCGCATTTTTTACATTTTTTTTGGAGATATCGTTGGTTAAGTACGGAAAATGTGTTTATTTAGGTTAAAGGCGTTTCGATGTCCATTGAAAGGACCTGGTTCAATTCCCGTCTGATGTAAGAATGATATCTCTTAATATGGTTCAGCGCATAAGAATGAATGTTGGCTGGCCACCGTGGAAAAGACTGCGATCTTACCATGCACGCCCCAAAGCCAAGGAACGGATCAACAGCCTGATCCGTTATATATATATATATATATATATATATATATATATATATATATATATATATATATATATATATATATATATACTGTATATATGTAGAAATATATACTGGGAACATCTACTCACCATACATAGAAAAAAGAAGAGGGGTAAGACAAGGCTGAATTTTACCACCAAGCCTATTTAATATCTACACAGAGAATATCTTTACAAATATAGAAGAAATGTCAGTACTCACGATCAATGGAAAAATAATAAACAACCTTGGATATGCAGATGACACCGTTCTTTTAGCAGAAAGTGAACATGAACTACAAAGACTAATAGATCATGTCAATAAATCCAGTAATTAATATAAATGGATATAAATATCCAAAAAACAAAAACCATGATAATCAGCAAGGACACAAGAGCTAAACATAAATATAAATGGAGAGAAACTAAAACAAGTAAAACAGTATCAATATCTTGGACACATAGTCACAAATGACGGCAGATGTGAAACAGAAGTTAAAAGGAGAATAGGAATTGCTAAAAGTACCTTCAATGACATGAGGAAAATAGTAACATCTAAACAAATTACAAACAAGTTAAAAATGAGAATTATAAAATGCTACATCTAATCTATATTAATTTATGAATAAGAAACATGGACAATAAATAAACAATTAGAAGACAAAATTGATGCCTTTTAGATGTGGTTATATAGAAGAATAGGGAGAACATCATGAAAAGAGAAGAAAATCAAATAAATGGCTGATTAAACACTTAATATCCGCCGTAGACGGGTGTGTCGGGCCATTGGCGCAAATAAAACGGCATCACAACGCATTTCCATTCTCTGGACTACATCCTGCTGAAAATCTAATAGGACCATGGTCCTACTACAAGAGAGATCCAGCGGGAGTTTGAGAATGAACGCTGAAGAAGAAGAAGAAACACTTAATATGAAGAAAGAATTGCTAAGAGAAATAGAGATCAGGCAAATAAACTATTTTCATTCATGTCCATTTATTTTCCTTTTCCGCTGACGTTAGCGCATAGGGCAGATGTCAGATCTCTCCTTGAATAGTATGGATATTGATTTTTTTACTTTCTCTAAGTATTGTTCTTCTAAGTGTTTCGTTTGGTCTACCCCTGGCTCTTTTGCCTGTATGTATCCATTAAAGAGATTGATGGTGTATTCTGTTGATGTCTGCACGTAGCATATGCCCGATGTAGAACCGACGGCGTTTTCTGATAACATCTGTGATGAAATTTTGATGTGTCTATTCTCTTATTTAATCATTGATTTGAATTCACTCCAATGGGTGTTAGTTATCCTACGAAGACATCTGTTCTCGAAACTCAGTAATTTCTTTTCTGAATATAGAGTGCTTTTCCGGCTCTAACATCCATATATAGCACCTGATTAACGCAGGAATTAAATAATCGTATTTTCGTGCGTGTGTTGATTGACTTTGACCTCCAGATATTAGACAGTCTGTTAAAGGCGCTTGACGCTAGTGCAATGCGAGTTGTAATTTCTTTCATGACATCACTGTTGAGTGTTAATTTGCTTCCTAGATAGGAGAAAAAAATGTTAACCACAAGGCCCTTAACAAGAAAGGGATCAACAAACACGGGATTAAAACGTAAAATTACACGGTGACTGCTTGCAAAATTGTAACAATGCTATAATATACAGTGTAAAGTAAAAGTAAAGTAACCCATAACATTTATTAATGCCGTAGATCTATGAGGTGTTAGCGATCTCACATTTCAGTTACACTGCTATATGAGGGCGGTAGCCATCACCTCTACCTCGAGGTCTTTACTTACCGAATTAATCCGGTACATTTCCACCTTAACTGGGGAATGAACCCAGGACCACTCATATGCAAAGCCAGTGCACTAAGCGGCTCCCCAATATACAGTGTAAGGTTTAGAAATCAACAAATAGTACGACGAAGAAATGCGAGAACCATGGACATGTTGAAGTTGTCTCTAGTGAAACTGAGATAGGACTTTTCTTTGTTAATATACACATCTTCATTTCAAATTAACATTTTATTCTGTGGGCCTTACTGTACTTTCTCAGAATATAATTACATTTCCGTAGTTCTTGTATTTCTTCGTCTCTATATGTTGATTTGTAGACATGTATGTTTATTGTAACATTGCTCTAGTGGTACATGTAGTCTCCATTTTATTTTTGTTGTTTCTCCTTGTGTTTAGTCGTCCCTTTCTTGATAGATGCGATTGGGTAGAAATTTCGATCCTGTGTATTGTTGAATGTAAAATGGATATTTAATTCGTTTTAATTAGTTTTATAACTTACCGTATTTACGTCAGTAAGTAAGAAAATAGAAAATTTGACTTGCCGTATTGAAGTCAGAAAATGGAAGATTAGACAGAGAAATAGAATCAATGTGACAGAAATCAAACACCGTGACTTACCAACTTTCACCATTACTTCTTCACCTAATCATAAAGATGGAAATCAAAAGACAGAAAATATCTACAATGTGTATATCAACACTCTGCTACCAATGTCAGACGTGGTCTACGACAACCTCGGAGCAGAGGAAAATCGTTGCATGGGAAATGAAGTGTCTGAGAAAAGGTTACTAAACATGATTAAAAAAAAGAAAATAATGAATTTGGAAAAGAGTTTGTATAATATCATATATTGAATATATTGAGAGACAGCAAGTAAAATGGTTCGGTCACCTTATGAGAATGGACCCAAACCAAATACAAATAAGAGCATATACAAAAGAACATCCGCGTGTTAAGCCAAAGATATCCCAAGAAAACGGTGAATAGAAAACATCAAGATAGACTTGAACAAACATGGACTAAATGCAACTAAGACGACACATCTAGCTTGGAACGACAACTCGGATTTGGACAACTTGGAATAGACAATAGACAATTCAAGTCAAACATGAAAACTACTTTCATTGTTCTTTCTACGTGTTCTCTGAAGTAATGTGGTGTATCGCATGGACGAGTAGAAAAGACAAAATACGATCCATAGAATATTGTTCATGTAAAATCATCAGCGGCAAAAGTTATTTTTACTTATACGCTTAGCTTTGAGTTTGGGTTTAGGTGTAGTTATGTATATTATCGTTTTCGAACAACACACACGTGCATATCTGCTTAGTTCTCCGCTTCCATAAATCAGCGTGAATCGTCTTGTGTTTCCAGTTAGTTTGAGTTGAGTGTTCTTTTTGATATTTTCGTGATGGGGTGTCTTGGTACTACGCCTATCCTCACTCCCAGTTCATTTAGTATGGATACTGACTCGTACAGACTGTAGTGGGGGATCGAGTATGCCTGCTCTACCTATATGGTGACCATCTGTTATAGTAGCATAATTAATGCACTGATTTCTTTCTGATAGGATCTCTTAACAATTAAGAAAGTCTCACAATTATAAAGTTTAGTTTAGCATGGGACGCGTCTTCATAGTAATGTATACCTTACACTAAACATTATATATATATATATGTTTGTTTCTTCTAAAGGTTTTATAATATAGCCATGACAGATTCAAATAACAACAGGCTACAAGAAGAGCAACAGGAAGATGATGGTGATGTCCCACACATCAGAGGTAGGACAGCACATTTTGACGACGACGACAATTTATCAGAAATGTCTTTATCTGGCGTCCGTGACTTTGTTTCTAAATATATTAACGACCTGGTGCAAAGCACTGTCAGCCAATTCGTTCATGACATAGTGGTTGACATCATTGACGATGGCACCTCTGAAATAAATGTTGAACATTACGTAGAGCATGTTCTTAATATCTACAGAATGCATTCCCACAAAAGTCAACACTATTTTAGCATCATTACAAGCATTTTGGCTGAAGTCGGTATCAAGGCACAACTAAGGGCCATGTTTGAGAACTCATTTTCTGTAATTGCAGCACGGGATTCTATCAAGAATGTCATTGATGACATATTGCATGATTTCGTGGAACATGCTATTCCATTAAATTTTCCATTCACAGAATCGGAGAAGAAATTGGTTGAAAATATAGTTGAAGACAAGATACTTAAAGAAAAGGTTCAGATACATGTACAGAATGTTCTTTCAAATGCAGTAAAATACATAAACATACATGACCAACACATCGCATCAACTGACACAATACTAGAAGTAGAAGAAGAAAAAGAAGAAGCAATACGTTCACTTTCACTTACTTCGGTAACACATTCTAGCAAAGAGCATCTAGCTCGCCAATCATCGAGTATACGCATGAAATCTCCGGACAGGTCAGCTCATAGATTGTCATTTTCGTTACCGAAAATAGATGATGCTTTGCCTAAAACTGCCCAAGCTACTAAACTATCAGGAACATTTACTACACTTCCTCACAGAAAACGTGGACTTTCAAAGTTCTCTCCCCACTCAGAACCAGATGTGTATCTTGCTATCCCAGAGCTGTATAGACTCCCGGTATATCCCAAACCACCTTTGCCACGTTGCCTAAGGATCCCTGTGTTAAGTAGAAAAAATACGAAAATTGGATATACAGCAATCATGGCGCCAACATTCTATTTAAATGAAGCTCTGACTCAAGTTCAGGCAAAACTAACTAAGCACTACAATACTCTAAACTGAAAATAATTCACTGGAATCTTGCTAATAGATGCAATTACCACTGATAATTTGTGTGTACGTGTGTCTCCACTCGCAGGAAAACATACACCATATATTTCTCATGGACAGATAATTAAAGCTTTCAACATAGATTTGTTCTATAACACACAGTCAAATTTTCAACTTAGATTTGTTTTATAACACACAGTCAAATATTCAATATAGTTTTGTTCTGTAACACATAGTCAAATATGCATCTTAGATGTATTCTATAACACAGAGTAAAATATTGAACATAGATTTGTTCTATAATATACAGTAAAATGTTGATAAAAGACTTGTTCCATAACACACAGTAAAGTATTCAACTTAGATTTGTTCTATACCATACAGTAAAATATGCAACATAGAGTTGTTTCTAAGCAAAATCAGCAAAACATTTTGAACATAGATTTGTTCTATAACACAGAATAAAATATTGAACATATATATTTTTTTAATACTACATAGTAAAATATTGTACACAGATTTGCTCTATGCAACAACGTAAAATATTCAAGTTATATTCATTGTATAAAACAGTAAAATATCCAACATAGATTTATTCTAAAACACATAGTAAGTGGGCGTCTGTGGCTATGTCGATAGCGATACATACTGCTACAAAAATTGCAGGTATGCTCGAGTGTGGTTATCTCCAAAGGCGGTGTGGTGAACCAATTCTCGTGTTAGTTAGTTAGTTATTCCTCTAATGCCAAAGACGGCACATAGGGCGGATGTCATAGATTTTCATGTCTCTCGTTTCATTGCAATTTGTTTCAGATCTTCATTGTTTCTGATACAGATGGTGACATGTTCTCGTGTAACTGTTCTACGTAAAGTTGCTTTTGGTCTTCCTTGTTTTCTCTGGCGCTGTGGTGACCGCATCAAAGCTTGACGGGGAATCTTTCTGTATCCATTCGTAGCACCTGTTCGAAGTAATTTCAGCGACGCTTTCTAATATAGGTGGATACATATTCTTGTTTTGATTCTTGTCTGACAACTGTGTTTGATTTGAAGTCTGACCAACGTATGTTCAGTCGCTTTCTAAGACATTTATTTTCAAAGGTGTTTAGTCTTTGTTCTAAGTTTGATGTTGCTTTCCAACTTTCGCATCCATATGTTAATGTTGGAATTATGCAGGAGTTGAAGATTTTGAGTTTTGTGTTATTTTTTAGTGTTTTTGAATGCCAGATATTTGATAGTTTATAAATTATCTATCAAATACTGATGAATTAGTTTTCTATGCCATCTGGTTTGCAGGATATGGCATCCATAAATACGACACCCTGATGAATCTGCCTACGAGTTATGTAACTCTAGTGGTGAAAATTACTCGAATTATGATGCAGAGGCTGAGGCCATCCAGACAGGCATTGAGTTAATACAATAACAGTTTATCTCATGGAACAAAAATAAAACTATCAGATATAGTCATTTTTACAGTCTATGTAAGTTTTTGAAGCACTTAAACATACCGCTTATGAAAATCAATACATTCTCCAAATAGCAAGAGCAGTGCACAGTCTTATCTCTACATGTTCAATCGTGACCATTGGACATAGCGATATAACAGGAAACACAGTAGCGGACAGACTTGCAAAAAGAGGCGCCTCAAAGCAACAAACACAAAGACCTTGAAGAATGGGAACAGTCAAACAGATTATCCGAAACAAAACCAGGGAAATATGGATGAAAGAATGGGCCAATGGGCTGACTGGTCGAAATGTATTTAGTGAAATGGCACGGCAATAGACAATGAAAACATAAACAAACTCTGCAGGATAAACCAATCCCTTATTTGTTAACTTCGAACAGGACGTGCTAGGATCAATACCTATTTAAACCGAATCAAGCCCCGGCAACTATATACTTGTAGACACTACTCTAATTCCAATAAAACAGTGAAGAACCTCCTTATTGACTGTCCTTACTGTTGAACTGCCAGAAAAAAACTTCTAAAGACACTCTTAACAGTCACTAACTTACTGTATGGATCACTAAGTAACTTCAGAAGACATGCACCTTTTTAAGAATGGCATTGTGCTGACAAGAATAACATTACTCATCAGCATTGTGAAACGTACAACAACAAATACAACAACAACAACATAATTCAATGTAAGAAATATATATCAACTGATACATTTTATTCTACAAAATAATCTTTTGCATCACTTAAATAAATAACTATTATAAAATTATAAGTACAATTAAATATTTTTTACGGAATGCCTACAGGAAAAAACTAACCTAACTTTCTGCCAAAATGTATTTATCAAGATAGGGCCAAACAAAGACAGAATAGAGCACCAATATATTACACACACACACGGAAACACAAGCATGACACAGAGGGAAAAACATAACGCTCAAGCAACGAATACAAACATTCTTCACGTGTACTATTATTTCACACTATTTTGACATGTACTATTATTTCACACTATTTTGACATGTATTATTATTTCACACTATTTTGACATGTATTATTATTTCACACTATCACAAATCGCAGTGGAACATTCCTCCCATTTCCAGCTGTTACCAAGAGAAATAGTTAATCAAACCAAATGAGTATGTGTGTTAGTACATTTGAATGATAGTCATTGTGTGATTTCGCATTAAGACATTGACTGTCAGTCGATGAGACGACGGTTTATTTAGACATTTGTGAATATATTTAATTATTTTTTTTTAAAACGACTTTACATATGACGCGATTCATAATCACATTAAAATTTGTGATAGTTTAGTATTTTTTTTAGAAATATTTATTAATAATAAGTTGTTTTATATTTTTTTTAAACATACGACTAAAGACGTTTTACAGCAAATTGCTGAATATTGATTTTAACATGTTCATTTATAATTGTTTTTAAGTTGTACAATAAAAATTTGTATATTGAAATTGTATTATCTTTATTATTTATATTGTAGTCGTTTACTGACAGAAAATATATCATTTGTTTGCGATATGTTGATACCACATAACCTGTATAACTTTCATTTGCTGATGTTAGCTTTTTAGTTATCCAGACATGCTGAAGTCGGATGTGTTAGGCCGAAAGGCGCAGATATCACAGCAATGATGTAAACCATGACACAACGCATTCCGTTCTCCGGACTACATCCTGCTAATTTGCAGCAGTTTGAGAACGAATGCAGAAGAAGAAGAAGAAGAAGTTATCCAGGGATAAGGTAATTGTATTGTTGATATTGTGTAATATGTCCTTGTCATTGGATGTGAGAAAGAGAGTTCTGCAGTGCTATATAACTCTTATACTAACTTTGGATGCGAGTCTTGGACAATAAACAAACTGGAAAGTGGGAAAAAGATCTCAATAGAAATGAGGTTCTATAGAACAGGGGTTGGTAACCTATGGCACGCGTGCCACACTTGGCACGCCAAGTAATTTCAAATGGCATGCACTCTTCACGTTTCTTGTATAAATTTGATTATACATAGATTAGCGGGGTTTCCTCGATCATTTCGGCACTTGGGCGTGGCACTCTGTATAATTTAAAACCTTAAGTTGACACACAGTTGGCAAAATGTTGCCAACCCCTGCTATAGAAGACTGCTGAGAATAACATGGACTGCAAGAAAAACCAATGTGGAAGTGTTGAAAGTATCAAATGAGAAACGGACCTTAATCAAGACTAAGGACCAAAAATGAAGATTGTTTTTTTTCTTATATTATAATATAAGAAAATGACAATCTTCATTTTATGGTCACTCCATGAGACAGGCCGTTTTGAAGAACAATCACAACAGGCAAAATTGAAGGTAACAGGCACAGAGGGCAACAACGTGAGAAAATATTAGACAGTTTGACAATCTGGTACGGCAAGGAAATAACAACGGTCTTGATATATAATACTGGAGACAGAGAGATGTGGAGAGCCATGATAGCTTACGCCAGCCGGCATGGCACCTGATGATGATGATGACTGCTGTTATATGTGATGATGGTCGTGGTAGAAACGATTTAACACTTGCGCAATCTATATTAGTATACGATTGCGCAGGAACAAATGATAAAAAGCAAGAAAACGTGAGGAAAAAATAATCCAATTGCGATAGCACGACACTCGCAGGAAACACAGGAGGAAATTTCATGAGAATGGCTATGGACTGTTTTAAGTGCTATTTGCTCCTGGTTAATGGGATTACTCTATTACCGCCATCATCATCATCAATTATGTGGCAGGTTAGCTGCACGAAGAGTAATGCAATGTTAAGTCATTCGTCCGCACACTAGTACACATGGTTTTCTTCTTATTTTTCTGCGTTCATTCTCACACTATTGTTGGATCTCTTTTGCAACAGGACAAGGATCCTAGATTTCAAGCGGAATTTAGTATAGGGAGATACATATAGCAGTGGTTAGCGCACTGGCTTCGCATATGAGTGATCCTGACTTATTATCCAGTTGAGGCGGAAATATTTTTCAGATCGCAAGGGCTACCGTTTTTACTCAGCCTTAATTGGGTACCTGTTTAATACGGGCAGTAAATACTGCGAGGGAGAGGAGATGGCTACCACCCTCATATAGCAGAGCCACTGGAATGTGAGATCGCTAACATCTCATACATCTAAGACATTAATAAATATTATGGGTTAACTTTACTTTTTTATACTATAGAGAATGGAAATTCGTTGTATTTCTGTTTTATTTACACAAATAAATACAATTTATTTATTATCCACTGAATCGATTTCCACAGTTTGAAATACATTTGAAATACAAAAAATTACAACAGTAGCAGTGGAGGTGTTTCAGATATATATATATATTTTCGCTGAAGCCATTTGTTGCGTTTCGGCGTCAAGCGTATAAGAGTTTTCTGGAGACGGTCACCTTGTGTGCTGAGTATATTGTGGAATGTGTCGTTTCTCTTATTTCAGTGGTCCATCGTGTTCGTGGTCGGCCTCTAGGTCTGCCTTCGCTGTATCTGTGTAGCATAGATGCTGTTGTATGCTGTCTGATGGTAGTCTGCAGATGTGTGCAAACCATTTGATCTATTGTCTCTTGATGTATTCTAAGATTGGGGCGGTGCAGGTTTTTTGTCGGATCTCATCATTCCCCACCCTGTCTCTTAACGATATTCCTAGGATTCTGCGTAAGCATGCCATTTCAGCTGTCACTAGTTTACGTTTGTCTTGAGCTGTCGTTGTCCATTTTTTGGTTTGGAAGCACGGCGTTGGCATAATAATCGCTTTGAATAGTTTTATTTTGGTGTTTAAATCTTCGTATTTGTTTCTGAAGATTGGTGTCATTTTCCCTAGGGCATGGTATGCTTTACTACATCTATTGTGTATTTTTTGCTGCTCACGCCGTCTGCTGTTATATTACTTCCTAGGTATGTGAATTCTGCCACTTGGTTAAGTCTGTTGTTTTTAATACATACATGGGTGTCTCCTTCTGTTCTTCCTATCTTTATTACTTAGGTTTTTTTTCTATATTTATCATCATTTTAAAGGTATAGCATGTTTAATGTAATCTATATATTTGTCTTTGTAGTTCTTCTTCTTCTGATGTCACTATTGCTTGGTCATCTGCAAATAGTAATTCGTTTAAGTTATCCTTTAGATTGTTTTCTTCCTTTGTCTTTGCTACTTTACAGATGTGGCCTATGAATGTTATGAACAGTAGGGGGGATAGTGCACATCCCCGTCGCACACCCGAGTGAATATGACATTTATTAGATGTACCTGCGCGTGTTCTTACTGAGCACTGAATATTGGCGTATATGCTATGAGATAGGTTTATCAGATGTTGGGGAACTCCATACGTCTGTAGTGTTATCCATAGTTGTGCTCTATCCACTCTGTCAAAAGCTTTCTCTTGGTATACGAAAGCCAAATATAAGTCTTGGTTATGTTCTATGGTTCTTTCTGAAAGTTGTTTGATGGCGAAGATTGCGTTTGTACAGTTTTTATTTTTCCGAAAGCCCATTTGAGTGTTGTTGAGCCGTGGTTCTATATATGGGCGCATCATTCTCTCCAGTATATTACTGAAGATTTTCCTTACTTGGCTTACTAGTGAAATGCCTCTATACTTGTTCAGTCCCTCTTACTGCCTTTTTTCTTCTAGATGGGCACACTCACCGCTGTATTCCTCTCCTGTGTTGTCTTTTGTGTCTTCCATATCACATTAAACATTATATGTAGCCACTTTATACCTGTCGCTCTTAGAAATTGTATTAGTCCTATAGGTAATCCGTCTATTCTTGGTGCTTTGTTGTTTTGCGCATGTTTTATCTGCGTCTTCAGTTTCAGATTTCAGGACGTACGGTTCTAGGTCTTCTTCGGTTGTATTTATTGATGCAGTAACTTCTCCTTCCTTTATGATTAACAGTTGATTGAAACAATTTTCATCTGTCCATGATTTCATGGGGCCTTTATAGTATGTTGCTGTGTTCATCGTCGATTATTTATGTTGGTTCGGAAGTGTCCTTTTTACTTCTCATGTTTTGTACTTTCTTGTAGAACATCTTTGGTGCATTTTGTCTATTATTGTTTAGCATTTCTCCATATTTTTGCCATGATTTAACTTTTGCAGCTTTGATGATTTTCTTAGTGTTAATCGTTGTATTCTTGTATGCTAAGTAATCTTCATGTGTTTTGCTTATTGTCCACTTCTTGTATTTTTGTTTTTAATTTTCGTTGCTTTCTTTACCTCATCTGTCCACCAAGCTGTTATCTTCAGATTTGTGCCTTTGTGGTTTTTATATCCACATATATTTCCTGCTGTTTGAATGATGGCATTTTTGAAATATTTCCATTCTTCTTCTGTGTGCTGGGTGTTTTCTGGTTGCTTTTCAAATATTTCGTGGGTAAAACTTATTGTGTATATTTTTTGCGCATGTTTAGTTCTTCCAATTAATGTATATCTAGTTGTCCTTGGTGCGGTGTGTTTTTCTTGTGTTTGTTATTTTTCATTCTATTAGTTTTGACTGTTATTATTACTGCCTTATGATCAGTATCTGCACACATGTTAGGTATTACTTGTACGTCTGTTATTTTTAGTCTATTGTTTCTTTTTGTTAGTATGAAGTCTATCTGACTCCTATATTCTAAGCGATTTCATTTATACCATGTGTACACTTGTGATAGATACTTGGACATCCTGGATTTGCGTGTACAGAAAGAATTTCGCTTAGGTTATAAATTTCGTATGACTAATTTACATTTTGTGATTTCTTCATTTTTCGTGTTCGCAACTAGGTTTAATAAGTTCGTTAACCATTTTTCTTTTTATATATGTAACTTTTAAGGATACGTGATGTTGCAGAAAATAACAGTTAATTTATAAAATACATCAATATTTGTTTTAACTATGCAAATTATTCAATATTTTGAATATTAATTAAACAGTACGTGCATCTGAGAATCACATCAATATGATCAACAGATGCGTCTTGTCTTTGTGAATACAAAAAAGTATAGTTTCTGTGTTATTTCATTATGTTTAAAAATATTTAATTTATTTCCATTATAGTTTTGCACATTAGCAGCCATTTTGAATATCAGTTAGTTCTGTGTCCATCTGAACATTCGAGAAATGTAATCAACATAAGTGTATTGTCTTCACGAACACAAAAATGTATAGTTTGTGTATTGTATTATTGAAAATAACAAAGATAATTCAGAAATTATCAGCTCAGCTACAATTTATGGTCACAAGTTTTATTTATATTTTCCAATATGTTTCACGTAAATTATTTTAAAGTCAAATGCAATTTTTAAGGGATATCCTACTATATTATTTGTAATTATGTACCATTATTTTGAACACTTTTGTCCAAGTACCTAGTTGTGATTGTCTATGTTTAAAGAAGGTTAGTTAGTTAGTCGTCGGATCATCATCACTGCAAACTGGACACGTCCATAGCTGCTCCGATCTCTCATTGAGTGTATCCGCCATCACACTTCTGCTGACCGTACTGGTCCTATGCTGGTTGACCATCATTCTTCTCCGCCCTCCAAAATGTTCACCTCTAGCAACACCGCATTTCAATCCCTGATCTTTAATCCGAGCCATTGAAAATGAATCATTATCCACATTAGTCTCACTCTCGCGTGTTATATCTCTTAAGGAGTTCAAAACGTCAGCTCGATCCATTGTCCCATCGCCCTGTGCCACAATCGCGCACGATGCCAGTTGATACGCTCTTTCATTGCCTCGAACGCCAACATGTCCCGGCACGAAAATAAATGTAACAACTTTCAAACTCGCCTTTTTCAAGGCCTCGAGAACGAGACCCGCTTGTACCTTCTTAATCATACTCATAGAGTCACTCAAGATGCAGACCTGCGCTACCTTCTGTGTGCGTAGCCACTCAAATGCCTTGGTCACCGCCATAGTCTCCATGGTCATAGTCATACTATTCGTAGTGACCGCAAAGGCACCATTTTCCTCCTTGATCATTTTACCTGCGCACTGAGCTGTAAAGGCCCAAGCATTGCGAACATAAAGAAGGTGTTCGTTATAAAAAGGTTATGCTGGATGCATGGATCTAGTAGTTTGTAGCTGTTGACGTTAACCTTGTTCCTTATGTCTCCGAAAGGTTCTTTATATTCCTTCACTATTTTTGCCCAGTTGTGCATTTAAATCTCCCATTGTATATATATGTTATATATATTATTATATATTATTATACATTATATATATATATCAAATATATATATATATATATATATATATATATATATATGGATAACTCCGTAACTTTACGGTCTGCCTGGTATAGAAATATCAACAGCTTGACCGATTCCAATGAAATTTGGCAGTTAGACTAGTTCGGTAATAGTCACCCTTATAATAGATATGAGAAATTTTAAAAGTTCTCCTGTGATTCGGAAAAGCTTATTGTTGATATCACTAGTTAATCTTTTACCTCTGACCGCTGCACAAAGGCCACAAACAAATGGTGGTTTGTTAAATAAACACATAAACAAAAACAAAAAAACAAAAAATTGTTCACATAAACAAACAAAATAAAAGTAAAATTTATTGAAAATATATGTACATTTGTACACATACATATCACACATATTACAGTGTGGTAACAATTATGTCATACATGTGTTAATTTTCATTGTACAGCTAAAGTGGGAACTGTATAATTATTTACGGATAAATGCTCTTTTTCATAGAAATATAGCATGAAGATATATATCTTTTATTTCAAAAATATTATGCATTTAAGACAGTATTGTAAATACCAACAGAAATGAGTACAAATATTTCTACTTCTCTTTTCGATTTATACCACTTTCTGCCTCGCAGCGTCAGGGGTAGAAGAGTTCTCTGGAGATGGGCTTTTTGTGTGCCTTATATATATTTGTTTCCGTTGATTCTTTTATTTATGTAATCCCTCTTTTGTATGGTCTGCCCGTGACTTTGTATCCATCGTGTCTGTATAGTAATATTTTTTGAGGGGCATTGTCTGATGGTCGTCTGGAAGCGTGTGAAAACCACTTAATATGATGTCTTCTAATGTAATCCATGAGTGACATTGTGTTTGTTAGTCATCGGATATTTTCATTCTGATTCTGTCTCTTATTGTTACTCAAGAATTCTATGTAGAGTGGTATTTTTTGTTGTAACATGTTTTCTTTTGTCTTTTGTTCTTAGTGTGCACATTTGACATTGGTAACACAGTGATGGAATGATGATCGTTTTATATAGTTTTGTTATATTATTTATGTTTACATGCTCGTTTTGGAAAATAGGAAGCATCTGTCCTAAGTTCTGGTATACTATATTGCACCTGAGTTGGATTTCTTTTGTATATTTCCGTTTGTACTTAATCAAATTAATGAAATCTTTCCTATACATTGGTGGTGTACACAAATAGTTTGAAATTAGTGTATAGGCATATCCGTATTGTAGTATTATAATAAAACTTTT
>CM067298.1:18464116-18470027 GCA_034231615.1 Meghimatium bilineatum | reverse complement strand
AGAGTAGTAGGATTTTCCATAGTTCTACTCTGAATGACTGCGATTGTAAGATTTGCAGTATATATTATGGCTGATATGTTTACGATGTGATTATGCTTCCAGCTTTTCCCATTAATTCGGAGTGTTACTGGTTACTTCTTCATTGGCCTTCGTGAGCTTTTTTGATAAGTGATTACAGCTTGACATTTCCAGTCGATTTTTGTGTTAGTTATTTTGTTTTCTCATTCATAGGGTGATGTTTGAGACATCTAAGTTTTTCAATCATGATTGTGATTTTCTTATCCCTGCGGTATGTTAGATTTTTTAATCCTGCTGTTGCTTTCCTTTACCATTATAGGTGTGCTCTGAATTATTTTGTCCAGTTTCTGGAGATTGGTATGTGCTGCTTCTGCATGTGTGTTCAATCAATATTCCCCAGTTGGACAAATATGACATACGAAGACTTGTTTTATGATTTTTACGTCAGCTTCCCAACCTGTCCCATATAGAACGGACTGGTTCAATATATATATATATATATATATATATATATATATATATATATATATATATATATATATATACTGTAGTCTGAATGTCTTTTTTCATCTCTTCAATATGCGATCATAATGTAAGTCTCCTGTAAATTGTTACAAATTCTTCAGACTAACGGGAATTGAACTACGGCACCAAATCGCCGAGCAACAATTGCACACGCGTTCTTCCGTACTCGACTAAAGTACGGAAGAACGCGTGTGCAATTGTTGCTAGGCGATTTGGTGACATAGAACGGACTGGTTCAATTCCGTTAGTCTCAAGAATTTTTAAAAAGCGTCCTCTAACTTCCTACTTAAATTTACTTGTAAATTGTTAGTCCAGTTTCCTATTCCATTTGCAAAATTCTTGCTAGAATTGTACTGCGAAATCTCGACGTCCTAGTTGATCGGGACTATCCTGATAATAACGCGATTATTGTGGAAACCGATTACCATCTGATATATTTTAATTCCTTCAATTAAAAGAGAAATACCGTGAAAAAAGATGTCCCTGTATATTGCTTTCATTGATTTTACAAAGGCATTCGACTTAGTTATTCGTGAAAGCGTATTCAAAGCACTCAAAAGGATTGGCTGTCCAGCATCCCTCCTAAGTTTATTTTAATTCATTGCACACAGACATGAAAGTTACTATTATCTTTGAAAGTGTTCATATGGATGAGTCTGTTATCAAGACTGAAGAGCGACGTAAAATAAGGCTGTATTCTTGCTCCAATGGTTCTTGGCATATACTTCTCTCTCTTCTTAAGTCCACCAGGAGGGCATTATATTTTTTATATTCTGGTACAGATGAAGTTCTACGATACTCAAGATTGAATTATGCAACACTGTTTACTTTCCAAGCATGTCGTAAGAGGCGACTACGGAGGTTGTGGGATGGAGTTGGTTGTCCCATCCCATATAAGGCCAATGACCCAAAGCCATGCTAAAGTCAGATGTGTCAAGCCGAAAGGCGCAGATATCACAGCAATGCTGTAAACCATGACACAACGCATTCCGTTCTCCGGACTACATCCTGCTGATCTGTAAGAGCTTTAGAACGAACGCAGAAGAAGAAGAAGAATCCTAAACCAGGATAAAGCACATCTTCATAGGGACCTTCTGTGCGAATGATGATATAATTGCGACAAACTCAGATGAAGAACAGCACAACTTACTAGCTGCCTTTTCTGATGTATACCGTGAATTTGGAATAACAATCTGGTAAAAGAAGACGCAAATTATGACATAGGCTACAATCGAGAGCCCGCAAATTTTCATCAATGGTGATAAGCTAGAGGTTGTTTATCCCTTTACATATCTAGAATCATGTCAATAAAAAAGAATCCTGGATCAAGAAATAAGCATTAGGATTGGTAAGACATTTACAACAACGAATAGACTAACACAGAGAATCTGGGAAAACAAAAACACTAACTACAAAAACTAAACCCATGGTTTACCGGGCTCTTGTCCTTAGCTCATTTTTCATGGCAATGAAACATGGCAACCTATATATGTACAAACAGTGAAAGATTCCTGAGAAAACTAAGTGGAACCACATGGGGAGCCAGTTGGAATATACTCCGTGAAGTTTACCAGCAAGACATAAGACCACACCTGGAATATGGTTCAGCTGCGTGGTGTCCTGCATCAAACACCACATTACAAGATATAGATAAAGTGCAAAACCAGGCACTTAGAATAATGTTGGGAGCAATGAAATCAACACCCACAGCAGAGATGCAGACTACGGGATGAATGCAAACACTTGACGAACGCAGAGACGCAGAAGTACTAATTCAAGCAGAAATGTTTTAGTGTATGCCTTGTTATCCAATGAAGGAAATATTCCAAAGTCTAGCAATGGGGTGACTGAAAAGACGCAGCTTTATCCACCACGACTCCGTAGACAACTTACAGACCTACCTGAAGTTGACAACTCCTAGAGGTCTGTACCATAACAAACTCCGTGTAGTGAAATGTGAATGCATGGAATGTCAATATACATTCAGACCCATGTGAAAGGAATACTAAGCGAGGACGAACAGAACAGTGTGCAGTAAGGACAGTCACCCTCAGTTTCCTGGACGATGAATATCCACAAGGCATATGGGTCCGAGTATACACAGATGGGTCAGAACATAATGCAGTGAGTAATGCAGGTGCAGGTGTATAGGCCTATATAGAATATCCACACAAGCTTAGAGATACCATCAGAACACCAACTGGGACATTCTGCAATAATTATGATGCAGTAATCCAGGCAATTAGTGTGGCAACTAAAAAAACTGCAACTCTCTAACGGCATGCGGCCTTTGTCACATAATGACAAGCAACATCACTGCAACTCTCTAACGCATGCGACCTTTGTCACATAATCACAAGTAACACCCTGAACTATAACGGCAAAGATTCAATATTGAAAGGTTTTATTTGTATTTTCCACTATTATTATATGTATTATCTATTTCAATCACATGAAATACATTACGATTTCCATTTACCTCATATTGACCCACACTTGATACACAACGAATCCAATACGGCCAGGCAGGAGTAGAGGTAATAGCTGTCTATAAATTAACATGCACCAAAAACTATAGGCAGGAATAGCATCAACCATATTGTACAGACACTGAACTTGGAATACGGTAATGAGAACTTTCTTGACATATCCATCACTATCCAACCCTTCTGTCTTAGCACATCGGTACACTACAAACCGACTGATGCCCATAGCTTTCATCTATACAACACTTCTCATCCCTCTGCTTGTCGTGATTTCCTTCCATTCTTCCAACTTCTTCGCCTTCGGCGCTTGTGCAATTGCGAGGACAACTTCCTCGAGAAGGAATACGAGATGATGGCTTTCTTCCGCTGTCACCTGTACCATGAGAGTGTCCTCGGGTCTGCCTTCTTCGAGTGTGCTGTCTCTTCCGTCAGGACACCCTCCGATTACTCGGAAATCTTCCTCTACTGACAGTGTCAAGCTTGTTCTCACTTTCCACCCCCATAGCGCTGCCGTTCGCCATGTCCTGCTTCGTCACCTTCCCCTTCTTCAGTCTGACCCCGAGACGCGGGAAGTGTTCTGTGACACCCCCTTGTTGCTTACGAACGTGACAACAACCTCAGGGATCTACTGGTCCAGAGTAACCTCCAGCCTGACGTTCCTAATCATTTTTGCACCATCAGATGCAAACGCAGCAAATCTGTACCTATGTCACCCAGATTCGGTCTGTCTCATTCCCTAAAACCTCCTTCAGCATTGAGGAGAGCTTCACGTGTGTGCCCCGCAACGTCATCTATGCCATCATATACAAGCGGTGCGCCATGACATATATAGGTGAAACTGGATGGAGGCTCTCAGACTGATTCTGCGAACATCTGTATAGCGTAAAATACTATTTGGGTGTGCCTGTAGACGTCCACTTTAATTGCACGGCCATCGTGGCGCCCAGGACATTCAGGTTACGGACATTACGTCGTGCTTCTCTGATGACCGGACCTGTCTGGCGTTAGAGAACCGCCACATTTACCAATATGGCACTCTTAAACCCGACGGCATTAATGAGCGCCTGTCTCATTTATAGCTCTAGTCAATCCATATTTTCTGTTTGTTTCGCGTCACATGTCTGTGATCATTTTGTATTTTCCTTGTCCAGTGTCGTTTCACACCTCTTCCGGTCAATCCATACTACACATACCAATGTGACCGCAGATGTCATTACTGTTCGTTTTCTGTTATGTTTTAATTGTTTCAATTGTTGTCTTGATAAATGATTTTTGGTCGAAACGCCAATTTTTGTGTGTTATTATGTTTGTTTCTAAGTAGCACAACTTTATTACCATTTTCCTGAATCTAACTGCACAGAATAGCTTTGAACAGACAGAATTGTAGAGATATGACCTCTGCCCTATGCACTAACTTCAGCGCTAAAGGAAAATGAATGTATGAATTACCTGTTCCTTTTTTTGACGGATGAATTACGTTTTTGTTTTCTGCAGTTATTACCTATTATTGAAAAAGACTGAGCATATATAGGTCTCTCTGGAATACAATAATATTACAAAAGTTGCCCAGTTGATAGAGCTATTTATAAGATAGTGGGCATATACTACCATCATTCTACCATATTCAGAAAAACACATGTATTTACTTCATGAGATTTCAATGTAGTAATTCCAACAAATTATCATTACCTTGGATATTTAATCTGCGACTGATCATCTGGACAACGTTCGACAACTTTCGGGTACTGTGACAAATGTTTGATTACCTCCTGCTGTGATTGTATAATCCGGGACATTTCATAGATGGACGGGTCACTCTGGACATTGATCATAATGGTTGGTTTATTGGTCTTTAATAACCAGTAACAAATGGTAATACCAATAGCAAACAAGAAAACCATTGTCAACTGTACGGGTCGGATCATCTGAGATCTAAAAATCAAGAATTAGAAATGACAAGACAAGACATTAGTCAAAATGCAATTTATATCTTTAATTGTTACACGAGATATGTTTAAATGTTCAACGTTTTATCACATTTCCCTTTTGATTCTAAATATAAAGGCATGCACAATAAATTTTCTATTTGTATATTCTCTACCTGGTAACGCTAGGTATTATAGTTAAAACTATGAGTTCTACAAAAGAAACGAACTTTAAATAAATCCTTCTGTGAACTTCGTCTATGTGTACCAAGATTTCTCTTTCTAAATTTTTATCCTGCTCTGTCTCTGAAAGTTTCTGATCTGTATCAATAATCCAAAGTAACGAGTTAGAATTCAGCTGCAGTATTCTGTCTCCTAATAAACTCAAGCCTATAAAGCAATGGTAGTATTTGCACAATATTGAGCGATTTTGTATATAAAATTACAGACAGCTAATACGTTCTTGGTGGATCGTGACGCCCTTTGAATATGACATGTCAACACGCGTCTTTATTCTACATTTAATAACAAAGTCAAATCAGATCGCCAAATCGAATTTTATTTCTATATTTAATCCAGTTATATCATAGAAGCTACCTTCGAGTAAAGCAGTTCAAAGACGTTTCATGTATTTCAACAAAGAGAATAAACGTTCAGCTAAGCAATATGTGAACACTGCTGAAAATATGTCAGTGCATATGTGTACATTTAGAGAGACGCACTTAATATTATTTTGAATTTGTTACATAAAAGTAAGCTTGACTGAATCGCACTTGTGCGTCTGTATTTATATGTTGTTGTTCGTTCATCGCAAGTTATTATGACGTTTGTTGTATCCGCTTTTGAAATTCAGTTAGAAATATGTCCTTGCCTTTGAGTTTGAAGATGGCTAATAAGCCCTATTCTAGTCGCAAATGTCATAGGAAACTTCGGGTATGGAATGATCACTGTGGACGG